>QVRM01004080.1:0-168034 GCA_003439945.1 Dermanyssus gallinae | reverse complement strand
GTCAAAGATTGGCGACAGTAGAAAGAAGAGCATTTGTGGGCCGGGCACTGGGACAAAACAAAAAAAAGTGAGGTGTTTTTCAAGGGTGTTGGGAAATAGTAAAAGCACTATTTATTTACCCTCACAATTGAAAAAACGGTGAGGGTAAATGGAAGAGAACCTAAAGACTAGATGGCCGGAAACAATATGATAAAAACGAACAGTTGAAGCCAGCACTGGTACTGACACGATGGGAAATGTCTGAGGCGTAAAAAGAGCATAACCTTTTTATTAGACCCAAAGGGAAAGGCGTATAAGCAGAACCAGAAATCTGAAGAGAAATACCATTTAAGAGTAAGAGTACTTGGTCATGTAAGCTGATTAAATAGACACGAGCACTTCTTCGAAAATAGAAAGCTTTAGGAGATTGAAATCTACCTACTTATTAGACTGTACGCCAATTGCTAGCCGAGGTTTAGGAAACTGTATAAAAACCTAAAATATGGGGTTCCTAATCGATTATTAAAACTAAGGAGATTTTTTGAAAATAATTATAGGAAAAGTGACACAGACCACACGAGTAGCCTAGGGCGACAAACCAAGCTCGTTGCTTTTCTCGGTACTGTGTACCGGCTAATAGGGAGGGGTACCTTACCTGTTGAGGTAGGGTCCATAACAGATGCCTTTTTTAGGGCAAACAGGATTTTGAGAGGGTAATTGATTATATGAACAGAAGGGCACATAGTTTATTGACCAAGTGACTGTAAAAGTTCGAAAACGTAGTCTCCAATTGGGAAACGCGGCAGCAGCAGCAACTATAAACCTACAAGTGCTGTCTATACAAACTGTGTTTGTTTTTTCAAACTTGAAGTAAACCAATTCCAACACTTGCTTGAAAGAACCCTAGAGTTTTGCCCATGCTTTAGGAGATAACAGAGTAGCTGTTGGTTTACATTCTACTTAAAGCAGGATCTTGCTGAATATCAGACATTGAACGTTTTTTGTGTATAAGCAATACCAGTTAGAAGAGCCTGGTGTTAGAGCGGAACATAAGGTTATTTACTGCTGCGGCTAAGGGGTGCAATGTAGGTATAAGACTAAATTATATTTATCCCTAGCAAAGACAACGATATATATATATATATATATATATATATATATAGAGAGAGAGAGATAGATAGAGAGAGAGGGGGAGAGGAGAGAGGGGGGAGAGGAACTGTCTTTTGGCTGTAACCACTTTCATCTGCCTGAACTACACCTCATTGAGAACACCTCCTTCCACTGCTACCGGGATTGCTACTATATCTACATGTTCCGCGACTACCCCTGCTGCCCCCACTGTTAGAACTCCTACTACCACTACTACTGTTGTAGGTTGGAAAGAGGACGGATAGGGGTGTTGTCATTGTTGTGCTCGTGGATGTCGTGTCCACGTTGTCGTTGGGGCCCATTTGTCGTGGACGGCGGTGACGTCCATGTATGTGTGGATGGAGTGGCTGTATGTGCTCGTCGAACGAATAACGGCCAGGAGCTACAAGAACACGAGTAAGTGGCTCAGCCCGCTGGGTCCGTTATGGGACGGGGCGAAGTGGGGTTTGGGACGGGGCGAAGTGGGGTTTGGGTCGAGCCTCACCCTGTCTACAGCATTGCCTGTCTGTCTGTCGGTAGGTCTATCGTTCCGCACACTGGCGCGACACTTCCCTCACTGCGAATCCGCCTCCCCTCACACCGCCAAGCATCATGGCACGCGCAGTCCGTTCGTCGACGTCTGGCCTGTCGTGCAACGACTAGCATTCACGCTGTGACTAAGCTAGTGGCTATTTGGGTGGACTCAGTTGCGGCCCAACATGGGTCGACCATCGCAGACTAAAAAAAATCCTTTCGGGACTGACTCTCAGCCAAGATTTAACGTCTATGGGACTGCTTTTCGCATTGCTTCCTAGACGAACCCCCATAAATACAAATGTGCAACGGCGGGGCTCGAACCCGCGCACCTATGTGTCTCCTCCGGTCGCGAGACGCAGACGCATGCCGCTATGCCACCGGGCTGACGCGCCGGCAGTAGCAACATCTCGCGGCAAAACAGAAAGCATAATTTTCGACTCATAGCTATGGCAATAGCTATAGTATTAGTCGTCATAGTGAAATAGGTACAAGCAAAGAAAACGAATACATAAGTGGTAGTCACATATCAACTATGCTTGTTACAATTGTGTTGGCCTATCGCAGGGGTTTTCTCCTTGCAATAACTCGCGCGTATTATATTGTACAGCACAGTCCCGAGGCTATTTGGACCTCTCGAACCCTCTCAGAAATGTGGCCATCTTGTGAGCACGACGCAACTTGACACGAGACCAGCAATCTCAACATATAACTTGAGTTATGTTTTTATCTCCAGAATGGTGCCTGTGTGGTGTCATCGAATCCTCGAATAGTTCTAAAATTCTAAAATATTCTAAAATTCTACAACAACGTGCTCTACCATTTTCCGTTCTAGACACTTTACATAGTGGGTATAGATTTCGGGGTCTAAGTGTCGTCTCCGGTGTCAAGTATATTGTGGTAGGCTACAATCCTCGCCAAGTCGGCTGTAAGCACCCGTGGCATGGGTGTACGAGATTTTCCGTAGCATGGTCCATTGTTCTGTACGCATTGAAACTTCATACTGTTGTTATACGCACTTTCAGATGTTGTCTCATGGGTCCGACGTTCTCCTCTGTTTACCTATTGAACGGGCTCAGGCGTGGGTGCCTGTGTCACTTAGTTCTCTCTACTCGTACAATCTTAAACCGATTCAACAAATTCCTGAATCATCAGTAGTCGTCGTGGCCACTTATGTGTTGCCATTATTTCCACCCTATCTGAGGGAAGCATATTGTTGACGTATTCTTCCTATTCGGGTTTTTAGCACAGCCTAAATGTTTCGAAACAAATAGTACGTTTCATATTGTTGAAACCTTTGTACAATTACTATCTGGTTGGTACTCGAAAAGGTGAACGCAAGTGTTCGACGTTGACACCATATATATTTTTCTAGAGGTACGTATATATATATATATATATATATATATATATATGTATATATATAATAGAAGCGTTATTACACGTTCGCACGGAGACAACTGTCCACTCCAAAGTGCTAACATAACGAACTTATATAAATATATAATAAAAGCACACATGTGTAGTATATATAGCATTAATGCCTAGCTGCAAGCGTGTGGACAAATAACCTTTTGTGTGTCAGTAGGAACGACTGCGGCCGCCGTCTTTGGCGCCACCATCAATACCCCCTCCGCCAACGCCAGCGCCAACACTGGCGCTGGCGAAGGGGGTATTGAGGTCGATTGTTCAGTCTGGCGACGGGGCCGACATGGGCGACCTTCAAACGTTCTAATTATCTTCGTGCGCGCGGTCAATGCCAAATTAAATCCCTCCCCCTTCTTGTGTCCACGCTTGCCACGCGTGCCATCGGCGGCTCCGCTCAACCGGACAACGGTTTGGCAAACAAACGAAAGACGGACGGCACTGACGGTTGTGCTCGAGGTAGCGAAAGGCGGGCTGAACTGACCGTTGGGACCCCGGCCGGGCCGATCTGCAGTCGAAAGTAGATGATGATAATGATGATGCTGATCGTCATGGCACACGGCCTGTGACGATAATGAACGCCAAAGGTCGATAACGGTCGATGACTCAGTAGCAATACAACAGTACAACAGTAGTTGCACACATAAAAATCTCTCTAACTTGCTTCGTTCCTTCTTTCTAGCTGAGAAAGAGGTCGGGACCTAAGGGCGGAGGCGGGATGGGTGGTAGACGAAGAGTAGAGTGTATTGGCGAACGTCGTGTGCGGCACCCCCTAAACATTTGGTCTCTTTCTCGAATGACGAGGACGAGTTTCGGGGCACGCGTAGATGACGTTGTCAGTCCTCGAGCGAGAGCTTTTTTGTTTGTTATTTTTATTTGTTTGCTTTTTTCCTATTATATAACTTTTTATGTTAGCACTTTGGAGTGAACAGTTGCATCTGCGTGAACGTGTAGTCACGGGTTCTCCTAACCCAGGATTAGCCCAGTTCGACAATGTGCTTCGAACAGATGCGGCGTTTCCTTGTTGAATGTCGATCGACAGCCTCTGACGCAAAACCTTCCAATGCTCTCGAGTCTCCCGTGGGGAAAGGTTAAGGCTTCTGCCCGCGCGCTGAATCAACTCCAGTATAGGCGGGCCTGGTCCTCCCATTGTTTCGAAAGCCAACGGACAAAATTGATGCGGATAACCAACTCCAGAGTATTTTCTACATTTGTTAGCCTCCGCTAACCTGGACGCATGACCTGCCTGGTCCGCACCTGCACTGATCATCGAAAGGGCTAAGGAGCCGGTGTCAGTTGGGTGCCAAACAGGCATGCGACCATTTGTTTACTTACAGCAACTTTAAAACAGTTCTGCAGATTCCAAAACGAAAAACCTTTTGAAATCGCAAGTTTACTATATATTTATTTTCATTTATTACAAAACATTAGCTAAGCCAATGTGCCTAGCGGGTATGTATCGTGACTATTACATGTCCGCCTTGTCTAGGCTAGACCGAGATCACTTCAGAAGTGTGCCTCCGAACGGAAGCCGCGTTTACACGTTGTATGTCGAGATCCAGACGTTGTTTAAAAAGACGTCGATCTGCTATCACCGGTTGACTGATTTAACAAAGCCGATGCCAACTTTGCGGATCAGCTGTCTGGTCCGAACACCAGGAGCACCCGAGGTCTCAAACGCAAAAGGCCAGAATTCGTGGGGATACCCAGTTGATGAGTATTTTCTTAGCTTGCCGATCTTCGCAAAATGGGCAGCACAACCGGCTCCGCATGCACCGCCGCTGACCATAGAAGGTGCTAGGGAGTCGGATTTACTTATTGGAAAGTCGTCCCGTTATCGGCGATCTGCCCTCCAGGCCGGAATCTTGCGGTGAGGTCTACGTCGACGACCTCCTCTGTACCACTACTGCACACATGCGCGCAGATAAACAGGTAAGCACACGCTACCACTTAACGTAGACTACTGCGCAAGCAGGTAAAAATGAGTCGATGCAAGGAGACCACAGTGGAGAGATGGAGAAGAGAGGATTCAGTCATGCATTCATCCAGTAATGCGTGCACGTAGTTCCCACTATAAACATATGCCGACTCAAGTGAGACAACTGTAGGAAACGGACATAGGCCATTTTTGCTCGCATAACCTATAATAACTAGCTCCCAGTTGCGACCAAAATCTTGGTGTGCGGCGCGTGCCTGAAACATGCTTTTAAAGCGCCCAATAGGTTGTTGAACAGACATGAGATATGATATTGTGCACTATTTGAGGTGGGGCTAGAATGAGCCTGGGGACGATTTCTCGTTGACAAACAGCTTTTTTTTGTGGCCACTCGTATTAGGCTGCGTAGGCCTGTGGCACGCTGACAACGTCAGCATGCTCTTGTCATAGGCAACGTTTTCGCGCTGTACCTCCACTGATGTTCTACGGCAGAGGGATGGTGCTCTATTCCTAGATATTTTCCGGCCCAATTCAACGAATTCTATTTTGGCAAAGCCGTTAATCGTATTTCTACAGCTCTGCAGTCTGTCTTTCGTAATTGCGTTAGTAACGCTGCGTTTTTAGAACGGCGCGTTGGCCGTTTGAGCCACCACAGTTATATTCTACTTTCCCAGAACGCGATGGTTTCCGCGTAAACCGGACTGCCATGTTGTGTTGTTGCTGCTGATACATTGGTCTCGTAGTGACGCACTTCGCCCCCGATGACGGTGTATCGGCACACTCATTCATTCTACATTGTTGACTGAGCGTAGTTTCTGACGTTTTATGGAATCTTGTATTCGCAACAAGATAGTACCAGATTAAATAGAAATAGACAATTTTTATGAAAACACTTTGAGCCCGCCGCCGCCGCCCCCCCTTGACGAAGGCCCAGAAGACGATGCCATGCAGTGTTATTGAATGGTTTTATTGCTTTAGTGGAAAGAATAAAAACCTTGGATATAGCACTCGCGCATCGGCCAGCAGTGGATTCACGTATTCTCCAATGCTACTGCCACTACCACTACTACTACTACTACTACTGCTGCTACTGCTACTACTATCAAGAACAAAAACAAAGGAAGTAACCGCTCTCGTTCGATTAGGCGGGATAGAAGTCTAAACAGAGCAGAAAGTCGCCCAGACCTCATCAGATCAGCTGCGTCGAACGTCGGCCTACGGTTCCCTTCAATGCGAGGGTGATCAAGAAGCCCGTTTTTATCTCTCGTATAGCACCCAATGACGCTGCCTCGGATCTCTACAATGGAAAGTTGTGTGGCTTAATGCCCGCCTGGCGTTTACGCATTCAACATGCATCGTCGCGTTCATCGGCTCCGGCTTTGAGTGCCCCAAATTCGGCGGGCGCTGCGAAAACGAAAATGTCGGAAACTTGAACGGCCTTTATTTCAATAAAGCACTGCAGTAAAACAAGGTGCAATTTGATGTGCCGGCAAAATACATTACTGTTGGTTTCCTGACAACACAAACCAAAGATTGGCTTGTTCGTAATTATGCACCAAATTCAAGAAGCTCTGCTGCTCATGCTGACCGCGTTCACGATATGTACTATTGTGTACCATTTTACTACTATATATACTTTATGTATATATATATATATATATATGTGTGTATATATATATATATATATGTGTATATACATATTTTAATTAATTATTACTGCACTACTGATGCTCTTATGATACTTCTTGTTTACTACAATTGTCTGCCTAACGTTTACTAGTCAACTGCCGGTGGGCCGTTGGGTTCAGATACCAAATAATCCCTCGTAAAAAAACGTTGTTTCTATAATAGGCTTTTTTAACTTCGCATGATGCCGACACATGCTGTATGCTGTATCATTACATGCTGTATGCTGTATCATTACTGATCGTGACATAATTGAAAACATTTTGTTAGCTTCTCGGTTGTAGGTGATTCGATTGTGAAATCTCAGTTTGTCAAGAAGAAGCGCTTGGCTCAAACATATAGACAAGGAGCTAATTGCTGCCCACCTTGATTTTATTGATTAGTCTACTTTTTTTCCATACATGTGAGTAGTCTGTGAATGACATGTACTGAATGTTTGTCTGATTTCCTTAGGTCCCACACGTATATTCACCGTAAACGAAGGTAACAACACAGTAGAGAGTGCTAAATGAGCCTAACATTGATATAAAATATATTCGTGTTTTTTTTCGCATTTAGCAAATGAGTTATCGCACCTCTGTGTCGTGGTCTGACTTGCGGGCAGCGAACAGATGTGAATAATTACGGATCTGTATCACCGTGCTCTGTTGCATCATAGAAAACATACTCGTGGAGCACGTAGGCGTTTTTTGTGCAAAACAAGCTCCGCGACTCTACTTAACAGTGCCTTCAGTGCTCATCGATCAATGTGTAATCAACTTGAGATGTCACTGGATTGAGCTATGTTCATAAATTCACGATCCTCTATTTACTGTGTATATTTGGATTATGATTTTGAAACTGATAGTGTGACACAACCTGCATCAACTGTAGATCCCGGACAAACGGAGCCAGATCTTCTCTAGTTCTAGTAATTATATGTATTGGTAAGACGTTTTATTTTACAAAATCCAGATGCAAACATTTGTCTACATGAATCGATTGCAGTTTATAAGCTGTTAAAACAGGTAAGTCAAGAGTATCCAAAAACTAAAAAAATTGCTATGTCACAACAAAAACAATTTTTGTTCTGAGCACAGCGGGCCCACAAGTTTTCACCTTGTCCGACCGCCAGCATTCGTTAACACACAAATCGAACACCGTCAGATAGAGAAGACCATTTACCAGCCGCTAAGTCTGTCTCTCCGTGCCGCCTCTGCTGAGATGGGGCTCTACACCTGGGGCGGATAAACTGACCTACGGGGATCTGCATAGTGGGGATCATTTTTGTACTAAATCGGCCCACCGTCGAGTTAGTACCAAAATTATTCCCACTAAATTCCCTCGTGCATTTTTCCGAATTCCCGAGTCTTTTATGTTGGTGTCAGGACAATTTTGTAAGATATTGATATTTTAAAAATGTGTATTTTCTTTGCCACTCCTAAGCAAAGGGTTTTGCACATCTACCTGAATGGACAAAAATGCCTATTTTAACGAAATCTGCGCTCCCCTCAAGTGTTGGCACCATATATATATATATATATATATATATATATATATATAGGGCGTTACATTAAGGTGAGCACTGCCGAGTGTGCAAATGTACTGTAAATGATTAATAAATCATTGCAATATGTTCTATATATATATATATATATATATATATATATATAGAAAGAGAGAGAGAGGGGGCGACTGAATCGACTTCGCTTGGGTGAAATAGATTGCATGTTTGCCTTATAGTGATCGAAACGAATGACCGTGCAATGTAGCGAGTACAAAAATACCAGAAGGGTAATGTTTCGTGTGGCAGCATTGAAAGACGCAGATTTATTCGAAGCAGAACATGCCATGGCACAGCAGCAGCAGCAGTAACAACAAATGTATCTTCATTAAGACACCAACAACACAGCCGTATCGTAAATGCTGGAGCGAGTACACCGTCACAACCATCTGTTCTAACAAAAAACAAAGAGAAAATCAGATAAATACGCTCGCGAGAATACGTTTTCCAATGAAGCAAACGACACAGCGTAGATGTAAGGCTGGCCTCTGTGTGTGTGTTTGTGTGTGTGTATGACCTAGGACAGACAAAAGCAGCAGAAAGTAATAGAGATAGACCGTAAAAAAAGGGCAAAACGCCTGAGAAGGGAACGATCGCACCACATGTATGGTCACGTATAGAGCGCAGGCAGAACAATGTGTATTTAATTTTCCACAAACCATAAGCGAAGGTCGCCCATAACCACGCCCGCCCGCTAGCAGAAGTCTCCTGTTAGATACGTATACGACGAGTACAATGCATTTGCAGAATGTCGGAGAAGCATGCAAGGTCGGCAAATGAAGCGCAAATTTTCGAGCTATTTATATTTTAGAAACAAGTGCGGTGCTCGTTTTGATAACGTGGACTGGCTGTATATGTATAAGGACGAAGGGTTCTGTTACTGGAGAGAGACCGGGGCGCAAAGAGGTTCAGTTGTGCCGGTATTTTAGCTAACGCCGACAGCGATACCAACAAGACTAATAGCAACATAAGAAACGGTAGCACTCACGGGGCTAAAATGGGCTAACCACAACAACAGCGACAACAGATGCTGCCGCAATAAGGCGAATAAATAGTAGAAACAACGGTCACGAAAATGACGACAGCAGTAGTGTCAGCATCAACAACAGAAGCAATAACAACAACAACAACAACATCAACAATAACAACAACAGCAACAACAACAACAAAAAGAACAACTACAGCAACATAGACAAGAACGACGGTCGTTTGCGCACATCTCAGCGGTGTTATCTCAGCAGCAGATGACGAGATTCGCACGGACCTGCGCAAGCAGACCTCTCTGCGTGCAGTCTCTCACGGCCCTCTTCTTTGTCAATGGTCTGTCGTTACCAGGCGACGTTTTCTGACAATGAACGGGGTCGAACGATGCGGTGGCTAATATGGCGCTAGCAGCAATATAAAGAAAGCAAGAGTGTTTGTCGCCGTAGGCAATATCACGAAGTACATTGAGTATCGTCTCACTGTATGGTAAATACAAATCTCTCCCTCTGTCTATATATATATATATATATATATATATTTATATAGATTTATATATATATATATATATATATATATATATATATATATATATATATATACTTAAGATGTGATGACCAACCGAAATAGCTCGGCCGTCCCTTCGATAAATATTCTCGTATACATACACACATGATATTCGATACGTAACATGAGACGACAGAAAGCTAGGCTTTCTGTCGACTCATGTACAATACATCAGTGGTTAACGACATTCCCACACACGTGTCAGTGCCGTCCTATGCGTAGGATAAATCCACAGATGTTCGGGCCAAATAAAGCCACGATTCTGTAGTGTTCAGCACTCAGGGCAATGCAACCGACGCTCGCACGTCGTTACAGGTCGTGTGTCGATGTCCTGGACTTCAACGGAGGAGTTAGGTTTGTTCTATTTTTTTGTTAGAGACGCATTTGCCAGATTGGCCTCTCTGAGGTGTACCCATCTCACACAGCTAGCGTACATGCTAACGTCTTATTTAGTCGAAGACAGTATTGATAGACTCGAGCTTCTACCGTGGACGGGCAGACGCTTGCAATATGGAGCATCAAATTTACCTTCCCTTATGCGGTGCCTTAGAGAAACCGAAAGTAAGACGGTATGGTCACCCAGGACAACCTGGTGTGCAGTATGTAACAATGCTAACTGCCGCAAGATCAATCAGGTGCTATATGTGCTACAGCTACTGATGCCACTGCAGGATTATGTGTTTTATTAGTAGAGAACCCAAGTCCTAACCAGCTCACGGCTGCTACAGATAGACATACACCAACGGGTATATTTCGATGGGTAATGGGTAAGAAGGATAAAATAGACACGGCGCAAATGTTTTTAAAGCCTGAACGACCTAGCTATATATATATATATATATATATATAAATGAGTTATAAGAGCCACCATACAAATGGTCGGCAATACTTTTGTGACGAGCGTATTTCCTTGCTACAATGCTGAATCACACTGATCTGAACTGAACTGGTCACGAGTTTACTGTGTACACACCTGTATATATAATCATGTGACTGTGTAAATTGACTGTATTTTATGAATTGTCATTTTTTTCGAAAACTTAAGCATTTGTAATGCAGTTTCGCAAATAAACCACGTTCTGAATCTGAAATATATATATATATATATATATATATATATATGAAAATATAGATATAATGCTATGTAAACGTCGCCGTGCCGTAGCGTACAATGCTCTATGCGTATTGATCTACAATGACTGTCACATTCCCTATCTGAGTATCTAGAGATAATATCTGCAAAAGTCGGACAACTTCCGCTCAGTGCACACACACATATATATATATATATATATATATATATATATATATATACAACAAACACTTGCCCTGCTGTTCAGCTCAGCAATGCCCAACTTACCTTAGCTCGTGCGTTGACATTTTGTCCGAGGTCGAGGAACTTGTCAGCTACTCCTACTCGGCTGTCCTTCACGGCGTACATGAGTGGTGTGAAGCCCGTCGCCTGAAGTGCCGGAAAGTGCAGCAGGCGCCGAAGTCCAATTCCGACAAGCCAAACCGAAGAGACAGCAAAACGGTTAGCGTCAAATAGCAGCAAAGAAGTAAGCAACACAAATTGCATTCAAATAAGAATCTCTATAAAGCCCACAAAGACGCGCTCCATGAAACGGATCTAGTGACAGAAAAACCAAGTTACAGGAATGCCTCTCCAACAAGAAAGCGAACGGGCCATGGCAACAAGGGAAATCATGATTTCCCTTGTTCCCATGGTTTATTTTGCTGTAGTCCACGTCCACGTAGAAGACGTCGCCTTGAGGCTGGCCGGAATTCTTGGTCTGTCTTCTCGATACTGATCACCAAACACAGCAGCAGCAGCAACAACAACAACAACAATATTGACAACCGCAACTTGTTCGTTTAGCCGCCTAGGAATGTCAGAGCTGTCTTAGGTGGTATGCGCACAACAGGAAGGGTGAATATTAACGAAAAAAAGTCGCACATCTCCAAATAGCGCAAGCCTGATTTTAAAAAGTGAAGCTCGTTCAGCCCTTATGTGTACGTGAACACATTGGTTTAGCTTGGAGAGTATGAATGATGATGAGTTGGTTCTAAACGCAACCCATGCGGCATATATTCATATGTGTACAAGTCTCTATATACTCTTGCATCACGAACCCTCCATTAAAACCCAAACATATATATATATATATATATATATATATATATATATATATATATGCGTGTGTATGTGTACTCGTGTATGTACTATATTCACTAATCACTTAATCCACAAGATTGAGGCCCTTGACGAGAGCTGTGCTCCGTGGAGATGGGATCTCACTTTCATTGTCGCGTGCTTCTTGTCGGGTTGTCACAGTTGCAACCATTTTCCTCCAGCCCGCCTCTGCTGCTTCTACTACTAAGAATACTACGACTACTACCACCACTCCGACCCATACTGTCTACTACAAGTCACTGTTTGCTACAAGCAAAGCTAGAACTTAGTTGACGATGTTGGGATGGGCTAACCGGCTAACCGGTAGACCGGCCCTTGAAAGAGCAATTTATATCCTGCTAAACTGAATAGGCGTTGTGCAATCGCGGACTCGGGCTGTTGCGTCCCGCGCTTCCGCGTCGGAAGTGTCCTGAGTTTCGTCGTCTCGTTTCCGAGCCCCCCCCCCCCCCCCCACCCTCGCAGTAGGAGGGGAGAGGGAACAGCGGCACCACTGTCAAGCGAATCCTTTGGACTTGAGCCAGATAAACGACATCACATGAATACCCACGTCATGCTACGACAGGCTGCCTGGCGCGGCAGCGATTTCCTGCGTTTCTGTGCTTGCCAATGTCTAAAGAGCAAGCAGGCGAGCTTGGACTTGAGGATCATCTCTTCTTGCGTGCCCTGTTCTACTCCCCGATCCTCTAGCCTCACGGGCGGACAGAGTACAAAGGGGACCCGCACAGCGAACACAGAGAGAGGCGTCGCAGGGGGGCAAGTTAACTATCCAGAGAAACTCGTCGTCGTAGCCGCCGCCCTACAACAATGGCACCAACAACCGGAACGATGCACTACGAGCTGCGTTTGGCCGTTGGTGGTCAAGCTTCGTCTCTTTCGTCTCTCAGGAAGACGTGTAAGTAATGGCCTCCTTAATATAGCTAAGGCTTGGATAACTACCGCGTGGCCACAATTACCGGTAAGTGGTCAAATCAAATGCTTTCGACGGGTGAAATGCTTGGCCTAGTCTTTTGTTATGGCGTCGGGTAGATGAAAAAAACCTTTATCGCTGGTAAAAGTCGCGATAAAGCTATTGCATGCGATCGCACAGCGCTTGTACGATAGGAGTCTAGATTTTTTTCTGGCTATGGTGTGTAATAGGCTGGTGGTGGCGATAATGGCGATAATGCTGACGACGATGGTGAGATGGTAATGCTATGGTAATGCTACTGGCTGTTGCTCGTGGTGATGCCCGTAACGTGTAGTGCAATTGTTCGAGCATTGAAGGGGGCCGCGCGCGCTATTCAGTTTCAAGCAGTCCCTGCTTTCTTTACGGTCAGGGTTCGACATCGCAGCTCGGTTCGGGATTGGGGTTGGTGTTCCTACGACGTCCTCGTCACGATCGTCAACAACGTCTACTGGTCCCTCGTGGCTTTACGCACCAAACCTAACGGATAAAACGGGCCGTCAGTATGGAAGCGTCGAGCGGCCGCTACTACTACCAGACATATGAGGAACGGCGGGGGCTTCGGACAACTTGGGATTGATTGACGCTGCAAAGTTGGGTTGGCTCGCTCACGCGCTTCGCCTCTGAATGCGAGCGTCCACCGGCTGGCCTGTCAAACAGAGCGGCAGGCGTGAGTCCGATTCTCATTGTCGTGGTCATTGTCGACGTTGTCGTCGTCAGGCCAGAGGGAGCGCAGTTGCAAATTTGTCCCGTTAGGCGGTTAACCAATTGGTTCGTGGCAGCTAGTTCTTGGTTAGACAGTGGGGAAGTTAGAGGAACCGTGCCGGCGTGAGCGGACATAAAAGCAGCAGTAAGGGCTCACAACAACAACAACAACAACAACAACAATGACAAAAGCAACAACAACAATGACAAAAGCAACAACGACAATGACAAAAGCAACAACAATGACAAAAGCAGCAACAACAACAATGCCAGAAAAGCAACAGCAACAATAACGTGCCATCTGACCGGATCTCTTTGCACAGCTCCAGAAAAGAGAGACCAACGCTACGGCAGAAACATGGATGATACACTTTGGGAGTATGTCTTAGTGGTGATAACCTTTTTGCGATAGAATATACAATTGTCAAAAGCTATGACCATTCCAACTTCTGTTTTAGTGCTGATACCGTTATGTCATAAAACCAATCTCCAATTTAACAGCTTTGCTGTTGTAACGACGTCTGTAAATGAACCACGTCACATCGACTATAGTCGCATCTATGACAATCGCCTTGTAGGCTTAGTTTTCTCTAACTGGCTCCGCCTTATTTGTAAGAATATGTATACGAAAGAATATGACTATACGTATGTTGACACGTGTGTACGCATACAAGTTTACGTCTTGTTTTGTCTACGCTCCTCGTCCTATCTACACGAATGCGCTCATAGCTAGCTAATTGCACGCAAACAAATTCGCTGTTGTCTTAATCTAATGTGTGTGCTAATTAAATTTGCGTCCGTTTAGAAAACGCTACTGTCACGCCTTGGCGAAACATGCGTAGTCGGTGGTAGTACTCATCGTCTAGTTATTATTAAATTAAAGTCACGCAAGACAGACGACTGACCAATTTTGCGGGGACTTTCTCGCAGCGCAAATGAATAGAAAACAAACACATCAACTGTGGCAAACTTGCCTGCCTGCCTGCGGGATAGATGTATTGTGAGCCATTCAATGCGCGTCATAACCTGGTAAGCTTTCGTTTTGACACCACCATAATTGACAGCTGTCCGTTTGCCTCTGTGTTGACACGTAATGATAGTACCCGGTACCTCTTGTACCTTGTGCATACTTCCGATTTTGTCTAGGAGAAATGCGGAATTTCTTCTAGTCGATCACGTCAAAACGAAGCAGGTCAACAACGGTAAGCCGGGATTTTTGTGCATCGTTTGGGCTGCGTATATTCATATCTACAAGGGTTCATATCAGACCTACAAATGTTCATATATAACTGTGCTAAACGTAGAAAGCACCACTGAAAGATGAGAATGGTGTTTGCTACCAAATCGAGAATGGCTTGCAAGGCAGCAACGCAGATTTTCTCCCACAGCGTCAAAATATAGCCATCCTAATAGAAAATAACGTTTCACACACGGCTGAAATCTCTTGATCCCTGACCCTTGGTGACTCTCCCTTGGGCCAACATATATATATATATTTATATATATATATATATATATATATATATATATATATATATGCACAACCCGTTATGAGCGCCTAAATCGACCAATCAATTCACTAACGAGTCTAACAGCAACAATTCGCATCATGGTACGTAGCAGTAGTAGTACGTAGTAGAAGTCCTATTCACGGTGCTAACGTAGCAGAAGTAAGAAACGCAAATATACGACAATTTTGCTGTACTAGAGAAGGTGTATTGGCACTCGTCACAGTAGTAGTGGAACGTATAAAACACATTCAAGCTGTACAAAAACCACCAGTCACAAGAAAAGTGACTGAGAGAAATGATGCCTGTTTAGCAAACAATCTATTCCGAACAGGTGACACTGCGTAGTGAAACATACATTAGATTTTCCTTTGTCCACTGCGAATCTGGAGTCACCGAGAGGCATACTATCAATGCACCGAGAGTCGGACGAATGTTGCGATATCTAGGATTTTCCCAGCAGTCTTGGCGGCAGGAGCATGGCCGTTGACTTTCAGCAGCGATAGGGCTTATGATCTATTCTTAATTCGCATTGCTCAAGGAAAACAGGGAGGATCAACAACAACAATTGCAACAACAACAACAACGACAGGTATCGAACCGGCGACACTCCGGCATATGGCGAACTATGACTGGCGCACTACCTTCTAGAGCATACTGGCACTGCTGTTACTGAGAGTGCTATTATTCCTCCTCCTCCTCCATCTTCTCCTCGTAGTACCACGGAAGACTGCAGAGCTCCCCCGCTGGCTTGCCTCCGGAGGAATGTGGCATCATGACCTTGTTGTGTTCGCAAAGTGGGCTAGATAGTGGGCGAACTGATCGATGCGTTTGTCGGTCGGTCCGTTCTTCCGCTCTCTGCGGTCTTCTTACTTGGTCCCCGCTTGCTGTTCCTACCAGCCATTCATTCGCCTTGTCGATCACACCATTGATCACAAACACCACAGTACATCTGTCTCACGGAGACACATAGGTTCGTTCGTCCGTTCGTCCGTACATTCGTATGTACGTTCGAACATCTTGCGCCACCGGTTACAAGCTATCAGACGATGCTGTTGCTGACCGGCTACAATCGATTCTGGCCGACAGTACGCTTGCCCTTTTTTGTTCGCATGCAGCCGACACAAGCAACAATCAGATCGCAGCAGTGAGCCCAGCTACTCTGCTAAATAGTCAATACTGTAAATGAAAGACGTAAACGATACTGATTGGCGTCACGATAACGTAGGGCGCTGCAACTGCCAATTCAATTTCGATTCCGCTCAAACATAGCCGGTAGCGACAAAGGCGATGTCTGGCGCGCGCCGCTTCTCTGTCCCCCGCCACCGGCGCCGTTGTTTCGTTCCGTTTAGCGGCTTTTGGGTCCTGGGCCCCGTGGTGGATGGGGGACGACGGTGGTGGCAGCGGCGTCTCGAGACAAATTTTTGAGCAGACAGCAAATAAATAACAATAATAGTCGCACAGGAGCTGTTTTGGGAAATAATCGTATCAGATCCCTGACATATTTGAACCGATTCATAACAATAATTTGTTGTCCACAAGGAGAGGCCACTAGCCTCTCCTTGCTTCTCAGTGCTTCAACCGCGTGCTGCACCTCAACCAAGATCCCCTTCGTCCTTGAGCCCCCCCCCCACGACTTAAAAAAATAGACGGGCAGCGCCCGAATGGCATGACTCTGGTATGCCTTGAGAAAGGCCAGACTCCAGTCTGGTATGGGACAGTGATCGATTCTCTTAGACGTTTAATCGTCAGCCCCAGCCAAGGCAAGTGGCTAAGGACTGCAAATATGCGAGTTGTAACAGTAGGTTCTGCTAGTTCTGAATTGACAGTGCAGCATTCATTGGAGACTTGCCCACAAGTCAAGAATTACATTTTTTTTAAGAAGATTATTGTTAGTTCCTGACCATTCCCTGTCCCCGGTGGGCGTGGATTCGCCGGGAGGCAGATCTTTGATGCACCGATGACTAGACATGCTGATGGATCTGGGGTTTCCCCAAAAGTCCTTATGACAGCATGGCCGCCGACTCAGCGGTATGGTTCGTCATGTATCCTCAATTTGCATCGTTTAAAGAAAATTCGGTCAACAACGGGGTTTAAACCGGTGACACCCCGGTAGATGACAGTCCTAACTAGCGCACAGCCCGCTAGACCACGCCTTTTCCACCAATGCATTTTCTAGGTCAAAAAATAAAGAAGATAGCTATTGTATCATAAAGTAAGCAATCGGTCAGTATGGACTGCTGTATAACCCAATACAACGCTTATATTGATGGATTCATGGCCATCGTGAAAGTATATTGACCAAAACCAAAAATGGCTAAAGCAAAAGCTAATGGCCAGTCTACTTTGAGCGATCCAATTTATGTGGCTTAACTTCTGAAACTATCTTAAACCAACATGTGGCCATAGTAAACCCAGCGTTCGATAGAATCTCCTACCGCTTACGTAGACAATAATATTATAGTGACCACGTTATTGTATACAAGTATAACTAAGAAGCTTTACGATTACGGTACATTGTACAAGTTTGAAAAAATCTTGTGAGACGCGGCAATTCTTTCGCAATAGTATTTAACAGTTATGGCAACACAATTGTTTTGGTTAGCCTAGCCCATGGTATCAACCGCACCCATGGGGTACTTAAAGGCGCCATATAAAATTTAAAGTTGCCTTGTACATACAGATTGGGCTTTTTATGTGTCTATACACCAAAACTGGCGCAATAAATGCATTAAGCATACATAATGCTGTCGATTTTGTTGGGATGTAGTGTAGATGATCCCTTGTATGGATGAACGCCTACAATCCACCCGTCTTGGCGCAACTATAACAAAGTTTGCCTTAACTTTAAACGTATTGTTGGCTAGTAAGGCTTCAACCAATACACAAAGCTGTAACCAATATGAAATTTAATGCCAAACGAATATCGAGGCAGACGATACTATGGCAGCAGAATGTAGTTTTTTGCTTAGTCAGTGTATTTAGTGCAAACATGTAAATGTAAGGTTGCTGCTTATAATTTAGACGACATGTATATTCTACGTTTTTAAAGATACCATTTGTAACGGTTTTCACTATTGTTTGTATTTGACTTTTGAATATGTCTGAGTTCTGTTCAAACGCAGCTTGATATTATTCTTCTAATATTGGCTTGTCAGCGTAAAAAAAAAAAAAAAATATATATATATATATATATATATCTTCCTGTGTACACGCAGCATTAAAACACAGTAAATCGGTAAGTGTAGTGGTCTGTTTTGTGTTTTAACGCTTTGATAACCATATTTTAGACGCCCTAAGTAATGAACTAAGATGACTGTGGCACGATACGGTTAAATGCATCGTGTCCGCGACTAAGATGATGCCCATTATGACCGCGTTCTCGTTACCGAACTTTAACGGATGAGCTTCCTCGATCAGAGGAATGTAGCATCAACCAGCAAAGCCGGGGCTCGAACTGCCGACCATTGGTCTGGCGGTTAACCATGGTTGCCATAGCAAAAGCCCCGTTTCGAACAGTGCGTTAGGCGTTCACCAAAGGCACCCGCCGTCGCTATGGTGTGCTTGAAGGCAGGTCACCTAAATAGTTTGCACCACATACTCCTCCCTCAGGCAGACGGCCGCCCCTGCTCAGCCTGGCTCTTTGAGGTGGTCATCCCTTTCAGGTCTCCGCTCCATATACATAGAATATTTTGCCCGACGCTCACCGCTCTTCTCTCTCCTTTTGTGCTATTCTCTCTCACTCTCCCTCTCTCTCCTTTTGTGTTATTCTCCATAACTCTCCCTCTCTCTCTCCCTCCTGTCCCTCTGTAGCACTATCACAATCAGGCCAAGGACGGGTAGTGTACCGTGACGTACACTTGACTTGACGTCGACGATGGTTTAGCCAGCGTTAGCGGCGGTAGCGTCGAATATGATCGTGTCTCGTCATCTATCTGCCTCGAGAAGAGAGGCTGACCGTACGCCGACTCTAGTTGAGAAAATATTGTAGTAGCAGTTCGACTGTAGTACTAACACTAGTCGAACTGCTACTACAATCTTTACTAGTACTAAACTTTTTTTTCGTGTCGACTCTCAGCCAACATTTAACGTCGTCTACGGAACCGCCCTCGCAATGCTTCATAAGACGGACCCTAATAAATACAAATGTGCAACGGTAGGGATCGAACCCGTACATACATATGTCTCCTCCGGTCGCAAGGCGCACGCGAATGCACCACGACGCCGGGCTTGACTCCATTACCACTACTATAAAGTTTTCGGGCTGACCCTCAGCCAAGATTTAACGTCCACGGAACTGTTTTTCACATTGCCTCATAGACGGACCCCATAAATACAAATGTGCAACGGTGGGGCTCGAACCCGCGCACCTATGTGTCTCCTCCGGTTGCGAGGCGGAGACTCAATCCACCACGACGCCGGGCTTGACTCTATTACCACTACTACTGCTGCTACTACTACCGCTGTTAGTATTACAACGTCGCACGTTACGGCTCTTCAACTTTGACAAACGTTTTCTACCGACGTGTGTGCTCGTCGAGAACGTGGCCCAACATGTCGTTGCCATCGTTCTCTTATGTTTCTTCTTCTTATTATTCTTCTTCTACTTCTATGCTTTCTTTTCCTCTGATTTTCTTTGAAATCCATGTTTTTCTCGTTCGTTGATGATCTTCGTGCACGGCAACAACGTCCACCATTGCTGCGACTCGGGCTGCGTGACGAGCTTAACTGCGCGGAACAGCGACGCCACAGCGGTCACCACGCCCAATGCAGACGCAGGGCAAACGAGAAAAGTTTGCTGTTGAGGGCGGGGGTGAGGTCGAGGGGGCGGATTTGATCCGGCAACCATCATCACGTCAGGCTCGGCTAGAGAAACAGACGCCGATGAACAGTTGCTTATACGATCACTCACTCGCAGGAGGGGAGCGGGGGTGGTTGGTTGGTTGGGGCTGCTGATGGAGGTTCACACAAAGGGCACTGCCGAATGAAAAGAAATAATCCAATGATTTTATCGGCTCGAAAGCAACGATACAACTGGTTGAAACCCGTCGCCAACCGCAGTGGTTGCAGCGAGGGCAACAAACTAAGTATTCGGGGCAACTTTGACATGTATACGAGTTACCTAAACCGAGCAGCCGATTGGCTCCCCAAACGAATTAGCCCAAGCTTGAGCCCTAACGACGTGGTGGCATTTTCACGTAGAGCTGCTCGTACGAGTCGAACACGACTGCAAAAAAATCAACACGGGGTTGAGATAGATATGGCGACACGTCTACATCTGTTCGCAATCAAGCGTTTGACAAAAACTTAGCTGACGATCGAGAATAGTGTTCCGCAATCTGCAAGTCAAAAAGCTGTAAGCGTAGACGCTGGCTCGCGGTCGCTCGTGTCGGCCGGTTGGCCGGTTGCCCAAAGAAAGATAAGAAGTCACGTTATGACGTTCGTTCATGATAAGGCATATCTAAGACAAAAACAAACAACAACGCAATACGGTAAATTGTGAGAGCTGAAGCGGCATTGTCGGCTTGTCACTTGCGACGTACGTGACAGCCTTTATCATCAGTCCAAAAGCAGAATTAAAGTGAGCCCACGACCGCGTTAAGTTTCCAGTCAATCGTCATGCTGCACGCGTTGGCACATCGCAAGAGCAAAGCTGCAGAGATTATGGACCTTTGTATTAGCTCGTATTGCGCGGCTACCTCCGTCGCTCCATTTTTATCCCTTTCCGTCTGTATACCATCGCTTATCTATCGAGTCTGAGAGCCTTGCATCAACCAATCCAAAGTCAAGACATATGTTGCACCGTACATGTCACTCTTGCGCTTGCTGGAGCTCCACAGAATAGCTTATTTACTATAGAAGACAATAAAAACGCTTTTATTTACCGAATAAAGCTGTAAGGAGGCTGGGGTGCAGGGAAGCCTGCAAAGCCGCCCTGTTAGGCAATTATCTGGCCACACACCAGGCAAACATGCTGTTGATAATCTAAATTCTTGCTAAGTAGTTAAGTATAATCATTACTTGACGTCTACGGTGGTTAATTCAAATGTGAATAAAACGATCCAATCTGTTCTGAGCTCACATGATGTGATAATGCCCGTATGTCTTGTTCCTAAATACAGTTAATTTCGACGGAAGATTAAAAGCATTCTGCTCGACATCACATGTTCTCTGCGGAGCTTTTTTAGGAATCGCCTCTAAACGCTATGAATCATACATATATGTTTGCACAGATATGGGCTCTAAAATGGGTGAGTAAATTAAATATATATACAGATAACATATATACAGTAGATATTCATGGTATTCGACGCATTTAAACTATTTAACCAGCTGCTATTCACTTCTGATTGTTGCCACTGTATGTGTAGCTTTCCTCTAAAATTTGTAGTCGGCGGGAGTAACTGTGACTCTTTTTCCGGCGTTGGTCATCTGGTGCGCGAGTTACGCGCGCTGCAGGGATCTTCACGCGCCCACTTGAAAGTTGGTTAGATGGTTCAAGCTCCCAATAGTAACATTCCCGAGGTCACTTTTGTCGGCGCGGAAAGCAAGGCATACGATATCGGTTAAGTGGCAAAGAATACATATTGTCATTTTGTCGTGGCCCATTCGAGTACTGTTAAGGCTACCATGAGATACGGGGGAAATGTGCTGCTCATGGACCCCGGGCCGGACGGTTAATGCCCCGGGCTTTAGCAGCCCGGTTGTACCGTCTGGGACGCCTGCTGCCTTGGCTTAATAGGCACAATGAGGGCGAGAAAGCGACACGAACGCAGATAGTAACCCCATGCGGTATATTGAGCTTAGCAATGACAATTTCCAATGAGAGCGACGATGAAAGCAACCATATAAACTAATCGTCATCGTGTTGCTCCTCAGGATCGCGTTTCAGGCATTTCAGGCCAGCAAATAGTGAACTCGCCGAGGGCTTCCTGGCGTTCGACCACATCCATGACACCCGTGAAGTCGTATCACATCAAAAAAAGATCGCCACCTTATACAGAAGATGGCCCCGGCCGAGGAGCTCCGTTTGCCCCCTACATGTATCCAACGTATGTAACCTCGTTACTACGACCTGCCACTTGGATGAATACTTTCAGAATGAATGAGTTAAATCGACGATTCATTATACGTACACACCCGCCGCAGTTCTGCTCATGCACGTGCCGTGGCGAGCGTGCCTCATCAGTCCAAGTTGTGCCCAGCTCCAGTTCGACAGGTGCCCAGTCCTGTCCGCTATCACGTACCGGAAAGAGGCCACTACACTACCGCACCCACTACCGAGATGAGGATTCGCCACCTCGTCGCGATTACACGTCACATCCTGCACCCTTATCGTTAGCAGAATTGTCTGCTTCATGTAGTCGTCTCCCTCGCTCGTTACGCGCCTGCTAAGGTAGCAGGAATCCGACTGATACAACATTGACGGCGGAGGAGAGCATTAGTCAGTCGGATCGGGGTTCGGTAGCAGTTACCCGTACTGACTGGCAGCAGAGTCATAACATCTGCCTATACAACATACGTGAAGGCGATAAAGTGGATGGCTTACGCAACGCACGCGCAATACAATGGCGTAATCAGAAGAGCTCTGAACGAAGAAAGAACTTTTTACTGGTAGTGGTGAGCTGGAAACTGATACCAGTGCCACAGGTCGTTTGGAAGCGTTGCAGAACACGCAGTCCCGAAGACGACGAAAAACAAATATTTCAAGTTGTCAAGAAGCTACCGCCTTGAACGTATGGCTCGAAAGGCAATAGGTGCCGTCAGCATGAATTCTGATCAAATCCTGATGAACATCGCACCATGACAAAATATACATATTGATTGATTGAATGATTTATTGTTCGCTTGGCATATATACCTAAATCTACGTCACCCTTTTATATCAGCGGCTTTATATATATATATAATATATATATATATATATATATATATATATATATAATACAAAAAATGCTTTTTAAATTTTTTCACCGACTCTGTTTTGTGTAATGACGCATTGTCCTAAAACAAAATTAATTTGTTGTGTCTCAATTTGTATTCTGCTCGTTATTCGTACAATGGTTGGTTTAAATCGATTGTTTGTTAACTGTACCGAGCAGCATCGTCGAGCGTTATTTTTTCCGAAGCGATTTGGCCTCATAGTCGATGACGCAGCTGCGCCAGAATCTAACCATGACCTCTAGCATTTAGGATTGGCGAGGAAGATCTATTTTTCATTTTCGGTTATGATCCGATGCAAGAATAAGTTCTGTTTGAAGCCTGGCGAACAGAATATGACAAGTGGTTTGTTGGTTCTGTTGCCGTCTTTCGTTCAGTTTTTGTGGGACCTACTTTGAAAGCTTCAGAATCTTCCCCATGTCCTTGAAGCGTCTGCACACGGTTGCCTGGCACACTTTTAGTTAAACAACGAGCTCTTCTTGCGTTTGCGTGTTATCCACGTCCAACAAAGCCTGGAATTCGGTGTCCTCAAACGTTTTTGCAGGGTTTTCCGCGTACTTCGTCGATCAGTTCGAAATTGCCACGGTTGATTTTTTTAAAACACTCAAAACACTGTGACTTGCCGAACGCATTCTCGCCGTAAGCTTCGACAAGTATTTTATGCGCTTCGGTCGCAGATTTTTCCAAACGATAACAAAACATGAGAGCTTCACTCAAATCGCTGATTTGGGCATAAAGTTAAACATTGTAAACGTTCCCATTTTTGTTAGACGCCGTGGTAGTCATTGATGCTGTCTGACACAGGTCAGCAGCACCTTCATCTGTGATCCAAGCCATTTGCGTCCACGGTATGCTTTAATGGGCATTCGCAATGCAGTGCTCCTAACGCTCTACCTACCTATAGCAGATGTGCGAAGATATAAAGGGAAAAGAAAATAAATAAAGCGAGAACAATGTGTAATGGACGTTCTTCATTATGAGAATTCTGACGAGTTGCTAATAGTTTTCCATTAACTTACGAGATTCCTGACCCACCAGAATTGGGGTCGACCAACAACGAACACAGTATACAAACAACTCGCACCTACTTCAAAGTATACGCACGCATCAACATGAAATATGCCCAATGAATACATACAAGTCGGCATACATAATTATAGAAACGCATATGCACAGTGGCGTCTACACACTGACATGATCAATATAGATAGATAGATAAATATGCGAGTCCGATTCGATTCAACATCGGCTGTATTAAAACTGTATTACTTCATTTAGTGTTTGTGTATGTGTAAGTACTGGGAGGATACGTTGCCCGTTGTCTTATTCGCACAACGAGAGCACCTGAATTACAGTCCTAAATATGAATGCCTTCCTTATTTTTTTTTGCTGCGACTGGTGACAGATCAGGTCAAGTTCCGCTGGGTTCGCTCGAAAGGCAGCGAAATGGCATCAAGCTGATTCGGATTTAGCTTAGCTGAAGCACTTTAAAAACTTGACCGAAGAGGTTTGGAGCAGGTTTGGAGCACGTGTATGACGCTTGTATTTCAGCCTCCCACCCCATAAGACAAGCCGCCTCGACGATGACAGGCCTTATCGAGGCGAGGGTGAACGTGGTGAGGTACAGCCTTGATCTTCTTCTTCTGCGACTGCTTGTCTACAAATACAAATATCTACAGACAATACAAATACTCTGGTGTACGGAGTACACGGGAGTACATCGCATAAATTTCCATTATTTCTCTCCTTGTAGTTGAGACACATAGAGATATTGTGTTTTCGGTCGCCGTATCTCTATCACCCAGAAAGCGAAACGTCAACAAATGAAGGCTAGCAGAGAAAGGCCATTAACAGAAGGGATTGGGAGGCGGAGATTAGCTTTTGGCAGGGTCGAGGGGTCGGGGGGTCGGGGGGACGGGGGAGAGGGGCACCTGAACGTAGAAGATAGAACGTCGCCGCAAAGACATACGACTTCTGATGCCGCCAACCGAGACGCCATTCTGGGCTGCCATATACGGAGGCAGCAAATTAAGCAGCACAACGCTACTAGCTGACTGCGTTGGCCCGGACACGCCGGAGCGTCCAGTCACGTCGTAGCTTCGACTACGCGGACTCCAGTGACACGACGGGCCCTGGGGCCCTTGCTGCGCGGACGAAGCGAGGCCAACCAGGCGGCCTCGAATTCGAAATCCTTTTAGGCTGATGGTGGTAGGCGACGGCCGTAGAGAAGCTAACATGTTCCCGTCGACAATAGTGGCGAAACAGTGGAACAGACCTGAGGGAGGAGGTGCAGGGGTCGGTCGATCTTCTTCTTCTTCGGCCCGTGTCAGCCGTCAGGATCGACACGGCTGCTTGGCACTCTATCGGTGACCAACAAACATCAACTTGCGCCAACACGCTATCACTTACCACTAGTTGTCGTCAAGTGTCAACAACAACAGCAACAAAACAACAACACAACAACAACAACAACAATAGCTGCAGCAACAGACATAATCTGCACACAACGAACACAATGCAACTACAGCAACAAACAGCAACAAAAATCGAACCCGGTCACTATCTCGGACTGTCCGTTTGGTCTCCTCGATTTATGCACGTCACCGATGTCGCAGTGAACGCTCGAGGGAATCGAGCAGTTCGCTATGTAGAAGTTTAGACGGGGCGCCGAATCGAAGGTCATCCGACCGCGTAGATATGCCCGTCACGTATAAATAGATATCTCAATTACTACCAATCTCGCCCACAGCTCGACTGTTAAATGTTTGTTTCGTTGCAATTGCAGACGCATACCTATCTATGCACGACTTAGCCCATCAATGTTAATCGCTACGTCGACGATAATAACAACATTTACTACTAAAAAAAAGTCAAGTTTCGGGTAGTTTCTACTACTGCTACTACTACTACTACTACTACTACGCATATTTCCGTTTATCAATACGGTTAGAGTAACAACCATGATTATAATGAGAAGAACATGACAGCCTTTGGCGAACATAGTCTTTATGTGACTAAAGTGTCCGATATTATAGTGCCGCCTTGTCGCATAGGTACATATTGTCGTATAGAATAGACAACTGCAATTGAGGGTAACATTCACACAATTTACCCTTGCACATTGCCTGCAATCTGTTCTCTGAACAGCACACTACCACTTGGAGGGGGGTAACAGGGTACAGTAACAGGCAAAGCGATTCGTGCCGCTGTTTTTTTGCTATGGCCCGTAAGGGTAAATACACTTCAAAACGATGAGCTGTTTGGAATCAGCACGGAATAAGTAACCCGTAAAATTGTGCCACCAATGCGCCAGAATCTAAAATGTCATCGAGATCGGCAACTTTTTGTCCATATATTTGAGCCAAAGTAAATAGAAATGCTCG
Organism: Dermanyssus gallinae; assembly: GCA_003439945.1. Lineage (NCBI taxonomy): Eukaryota > Metazoa > Arthropoda > Arachnida > Mesostigmata > Dermanyssidae > Dermanyssus > Dermanyssus gallinae. Next base: position 141,581 of record QVRM01004080.1, on the reverse strand, counting down.
CCCTAAGAAACGACTTCTCTTTGGAAAAAGAGTTTTTACAGATTGATTTACCCAAATCAAACACAGGGATCAAAATATATATGTATTAGCCTTCCTAACTAAGAACTACGATTTCTATTATGAGATTATTTACCTTTTTGGGCTGACCCACAGCCAGCATTTAACGTCCACGGTACTGCTTTCGTATTGCTTCGTTAGACGGACCCCATAAATACAAATGTGCAACGGTGGGGCTCAAACCCGTGAACCTATGCGTCTCCTCCGGTCGCAAGACGCACGCTAATGCACCACGCCACCGGGCTCGACAATAATGCGATTATCTTTAGGGCTTGATTTTACATTAAAGGAAGAATCTTCACATCTCGTCGCATAGAATTCCACTTATGGCAAAGTCGCCATGGGTTCGCTATGAAATAAGCTCAGTGAGCATCTCATTTGTGACAACGATGTTCATCTACTTTCAAACGTGTCCGCACCAAGGATACAGTCCGTTGAGCTCTTCGCAAGCGACGAATAGCACACGTGCTCGTACACGGTTAGATAGCCTTACATCTACGTCAACAACAGTACCTATGTCGAGCTCAGCTGGCGACTTCCTTCTCCACGATTAGCCAGCGTCTCAGCGTCCATCCGTTAGGAACACTGATGCGACATGTTTACAGAATTAGGACTACGAACAAACAAACAACTTGACACCGAATACACTGCGTTTTTTCGTACGATGGCAAAGCTAACATATAAGATGCTGAATACATCGTTGTACAGATAGACTGTTTTATTTTCCAAGACTCACAAAGTATTTTCTTTTTACCGTTGTCTCTCGAAGAAAGATGAAGTAGATAGACTCCAGTATCTTATACAATAGTAAGCAGACTCTCATGCCACTTTACTGCTGTCATTTATCGTGTTTAGTTAGGCTCGTTCGCATCGACTCTTACCTCATCCGCAAGATCAGGTGGAAGCATGCCTTTCTCGCAATGCTTGAGTAGTGCGTCCACACCAAGCCAATCTCCCCTTCGAGACATATTCATGATCTTCACACAAAGCTCGGCATGATCGCATTGGCCGGCCCACGTTGCCCCTGTGAAAACAAACAGGACATAATGTTATTTTACACGAATTTCAAGTGTCCAAAAAAGCATAATAATGTGATTGTTCCACGGTACGAGACAGATATTGCAGATTTTACAGCTAAAAGGGCCGCCGTTTTTAAGCAAGGGCTATTTTTCGCCATGCAGTTGCAACGCCTGGACACCCGTAATTTCGCTCTTATTTCCAGCTGTTAGCAGCTTCCCTCCTATCAGTTAAATCCTACAGACAATAAGCCAATACTTTATAATTTGATGGCGCAATAAGCCCAGCTGAAGCGTTAAATATTATACGTTATACCAAAAACGTATGTAGCTATTAAGCGCCTGAAGTTGCCTAAGCAGTCACTTATATGCACAGAGCTTGTCTGAGTTGAAGGACCGAGTTTTTGTGCGCCTCGGACGCGCTCTACTAGCCAACGACGAAACACGTGCAAATAGGTCTCAACGCAATGTATACATATATTTCCTACGTGAGTGAAATAATTACACAGGCCCCGGCCACCGCTGCCTTGCCCGGATGTGTCAATTTGACTTCGAGGGAAAGACAATTTTATACCGCAAGGTCGAATACAGGGCCGATATTCCTCAAAAAATCTCAAGCAAGTCACTCTTACGCAATGACTTTCGGTATGGGACTGAAAGGTGCAGCAGGGTTTCATACTATGCCTTCTGCTATGGAGTATAACGTAATATGACGTGCTGCAATTGGTGAATCTTCTCTCGGGGTTGACCGTCTAGCATACACTCGCTACTGGACAGATCTGCAAACTACGCTCCTGCTGATATCTCGAACAAGACGAGTTCAAGGAATTCCACCAAGCTATCGAGGGAATAATAATAAACGTAGAAGCACAAAACTGCTGACGTGTAGTTGATGTTTTACCTTTGCCTATAATATAGACAAAATTGAATATAAACCAGGGCAAGAAGTCTTACATAAGCTAAATCCGAAAATAAAGTCTCAGTTTAAAGTCTCTAAAGTGCTTGCCTAAGATGCAGCTTCGGGATCGCACATAAACACCGTGACGACCCGGCTGTGGTTGATTGAAAGAGGTTTCAAGGCAAATTTAGTCGGTGGGCCTCTCAATGGTATCTAGGGCATAGTCTAGTACAGGCATAGAGTACAAACCTATAATGTACAAGAGGAAGCAAGCCATTTGAAAGAGGTCGTGCGCTCAGAAGCTCTTGTGATATATGAAGGACAACGCCCCTACGAGAGAATGCGCTTGCGGTGTTAGTTATGGCATAATTTTTGTAGAATGTATTTGTTGTTCCCGAAACTGCTTGGAGACAAAGTTGCTTGCAATTGAACTACTAGTCTTTAAAGCTGTTAGTTAGTCAGATTGTGCAGAATCCGCCGAACACGCCGGATGGTTCTCCTTCAAACGTAGATTTTGCTCAAAGGCAAAATAACTACTTTTTCTATCCTAACTCTTAAACAAGACGTTTCCGCCCTTCCTTCAATTGGGGAAATTATGTTATTGCAGAGTTCTACCGAACCTTAAGTACATACCGTTATGATAGACCATATATATATATATATATATATATATATATATGCCAATTGTACAACATGAAATTTCTTCAATCTCACAAACTTGCGCTCTAAGCATCCGTGCCATGCGTCACGAGAACCTATTATTGACTCTCTCTGTCCTTGTAAGTTTGACAGTGTTCTTGTTATATTACTACGATGTTCGAGACCGTGCAATAGCTTGTAAAAATATTGGACAAATATTAAAATAGTGCCAGGTGTTATTTATTTTCCCGCATATATAAATTCGCATTTTCTTAAAATTCTATAATTGCTTCCATGGCTAGGGTGTTGCAGCCAACACTACAACGTCTTAACACTCTGCGTGAAAATTCGGATTGAGCCTTCTCAGTAACCTCGACATGCTTTTAAAATAGGGTCGCCATACTTCGCAACAATGTGTAAATTTTAATACAACTAAACTGCGATATAAATGGTTATGAAATTCAGGCCTCATTTAATAATCTGAAGAACCTATTGCGTAAGAGTACCGCTTCCTGGCTTCTATCGACTTGTCGCCTTCTCAGGCAGTTACTTCAACGCCAATAATAAAGAAATAAAAGAAAATTAGTTTTATTTTTCAGAGACAGTACGCAAGCGACCCTCGAGCGAACATTAACAAGACTGGAAACACCGAAAAGCATAGGAAGAAGCAGTGTGTCAAAGACCCGCCTTCCTTTAGCCCCCCGGCAATGTGAAAACAATTGAATACAAAAGAAAAGTGCCAACAACGCTTTGCTTCTCTCTCTCTCCCTATTGGCTAAGCTTGTCACTCTGTACAAAAAGCCGTCTATTTAGCTCTATTTCATTTAGCACTAAGTTATTTCGTCGAAAGATACAGCGGTGGGCCTGAGACATCTAGTATAAATTGTTTGCTCTGTTCTTACATTATCTTCCCTCTCTTCCCTTGTATCCATCGAAGATTCGACAATTGGCCAACATCTAATCATACGTTGGCCACGTAACAACAAACTCACCAAAGCAATTGCACCCAGCATTGTTGTTACAGTTCCTTCCTGTTGTCTTATCTCTCCTTTCGATAGCTTTTTGGCCTTTGTCTGCCTCTCTGAGTTTGCTGCAGAAGGCAAGTACATATGTATATATATATATATATATATATATATATATATGGAAGACTGCCATCGACATGGTTGAAGGAGGAAAACTAAAGACACAGTAAGGCACGGGGCCCTTTCAGGTACCACGAAAAAAGTACGGCTCGGAAATCCGCCGGAAAGGCGTTTCGCTGAACCTGCCCAACAGATCTCACGTCATTGGACCTAATAAAGGAACGCCTGTCATGCCGCTATCATTAGGACGAAGCAGGATAGGACGAAAAAGTAAGCAAGAAACAATCCGATCGAGAGGATAACAACGTTCTCGACACAGTACAGTGCGGGGTTGTTGCTCTCAATTGACGAAACAACTTCTTCTCTTGTCTCTCTGCGGGCAGGTCAAATTAAAACCATGATCCAGTGATGAATGATACAAATCTGTATTCGCAACACCGCTGCAAGGATAACTGCTGCGCGCGCCCGTGCGCCGCACATAAATGTCGCTACTGCTTTATGTCACTGCACATCATCATTGTCTAGACGCGATTGCACATGGTTGCATTTTTAAATTTTGTACAGCCAGGGAGCAAGTTCACGGCTACACGCTTCTGCCCTACAAAACTCGTCGCTGTTAGATTTCGTTCTAGCTACAATAACATTTACATGGCATAGCAATTATGCTGTATGCAGCTTAAGGCATGGGGAAGTTAACAATTGTTTTCTCACTCATTGTTTTAATTCTTTTTTAATGCCACCATTTATTTATGCGTATACCTGTGGTCTACAGACACATTCTCAGAGCCCAGATATTGTGTCGATTGATGTTGAGAAGGCGTACAAGCTCCAAGTAGAAGTTGAGTAAAAGCTTTTCTCCGTAAATAAGTGTTAAGCAATTCGTTCATTCTTCAAACTTAAAACTGCTGACATGTGCCTTTATCTTAGCTCTGTTGGCTCCACCAATTGGCTAAATTACTCGAGGCGTTCACAGGAATGCAAGTACAACAAGCGTTCTCTTTGACTTCACGGCACCGTGCCGCCATCCCAATAGGTTTCCTGAGCGGAACAAGAATTCGGGTTTCGTTAGAAATCGAGTTAGCAATTCTCTCTGTGGACCTTTGTTTGCTCAAAGCGGCATCCGGGGTTTGCGCTAACCGAGTGCTCAGGTAGCTGTACTTAGCTGTGTTTTATTATTTATAAGATATAAAACGTTACTTGCTCATGAGCTAAAATACCTTAAATACGCTGACGATCGTGAGATTTACTGTTCCGCCGAGTCCAACCCCACTTATGAGCTGAAACTGCGGCAGCCCGTTGATGATGTTACATTCAGGTGTGCGGATTAGCACATTCAACTAAGCCTCTACGAAAAAAAATGCGTCGCCCAGCAGCGTGCAACCTTGATTGCGTGAGTATGTTATTATAGACGTATTTGACGTACTAGTATCGGCAACCACTGTACGAAACTTAAATCCAATCTACAGCCGATCTCAAGTTTTGTTGTCAATTTAATACTTGCTTAGTCAACACGATTTTAAGATGTCCTATCATAAAAGACCCACCGTATATGACCGACTGTAAAAATAGCTGTTATAGTATGTATAATATCTCTAGTTGTCAATAAGCTGTTATACAGCTCTCCCGCATGGGAAGAAACATCTAAACTTGCTTGAAGGTATGCAAAAACATTTGCCTCCAGTATGGCAAGATTGATTCATCAGAATTAGCCCAATGCATCGGCTTGTTTATGTCTAGCTTGTACGGATGTGCACTATTACCACCCTCCTATTTATTGGTTCATAAATAAGCTTTATCTTATTTTTATTTTGGTTTTTATCGGTTTGTCCGTAACGTGAAACGAACAAATTTCAAGGCTAATACATTGTGTTAGCGTCGTAAGGAGAGACCCAGGTTCTTGAACGAGGGTTCGATACGCATCTATTAAGTAGGATTACAAGGCAGGCGACAACGGCATTTTGTCGTAGACAGACATAGTATGTGTAGGTATATATATATATATATATATATATGCTTTCCCAGTGGAAAAAAGGGCGAAAACGCCTTGGCAAAATTAAACGATTCTAAACGTGAAAGCTTCAACGTAAAACATATCCACTGTGCCTGTTGAAAAAGCTTAGTTACTTGGCAACTACGCAGCACCATCACTTTGGTACGGAAATGATTAGCATTCAATTTGCCATTGCCTAAGAATAGTCTTTTCGGCGTACACTTTTGGCCGTAATGGCAAAATTTAGCGGTTCTGAACGTGAAAGCTTCAATGTAGGACATAACACCCGAATACACCGGTATGATCGGTTCCTTCAGGCGTTGACTTGTTCTTATGTAAACGTAGATTTTGCACAACTATTTAGAAGATGAAGGGCAGAACAGCTATTTTTGTAAATTTCATCCTCCCTCCCAAACAAGACGTTAACGCCCCCTCCTTATTACTAAATATTTTCTTGCCGAGTTCTACCAAACCTTAAAATAAGTATATGCATAAAAGACCTTGTACATATATATATATATATATATATATATCTGGCCAACCAGGTAAAAAAACTGATGAGGGCAAGGCAGCTGCTAAATGAAAGGTTCCGATGATGATGGAGAACCGGAAGAAACTCGTGAGCCCAAATATTATACATATATATATATATATATATATATACATATATATATATATACATATATATATACATATATATATATATATATATATATATATATATATATATATATATATATATGACACCTCTAACACGACGTCCGGTGTGCATCATGCGTTTACCAGTTAACCTCTATTAAAATGGAATGCTTGCTGAGCCCCGCCACCAAAACTAAACTAGTATAGTTAAATTAGCCTAGCGGTCTATTCGATATATATGCGAGGCGTTCATTTCATGACGATGTGTTTAATACCTACAAACTCTATCACCAGCTCGGTTTTCCATTGCTGGCTAGCCGGCTCATCACACGAGCATAAGAGTTCCCTGCTTTTCCGGATGTAGGCCAGAAAAGGCGGCAAAAGGTCTCGGTGTGGGAGCGGTCGTTCAGGCCTCCGGCAACGGGATCCCGTTTCCGGAGCGTCGCCGTTCCAAAGTTCGCCTCCTGGCGGCCACCGCCCGACAACCCAGATCACATCACACCACATCCTGAACCTTGTGCCGGCCTTGTGATAGGCTGCAATAGTCCCAGTTCTAGTTTCGGCCACCATATCCTGTTCACTCTCCGCCCCCCTCCAACTACCCCTTTGCGTCTCCCTCGCGCCGCGTTCATATGTCATGGACAATAATGGTGATAGGGTTCGTTTTTCCTTATTTCCTCTAACGACGTATGCAATTACTCTCCGGCCATATTTCTTAAGGTTTTGTCTTACACCGGCAAACATTCACGTATATATATATATATATATATATACGAGACCAAATCGCGTCGGACAGATAGCTGGTGGCTCTAACACTACGAATCGCTGCTTCGAGCCCGAGGCAGCGCAAATTACTTTTGGTTTGGCGGTTCCGTTCTTGTTGAAGATATGGATTAATGTGTGCAAAATGGTAATATTTGCATTGCACGGCTTTACGTATATATATATATATATATATATATATATATTTGTGTAGCAGCGGTGGCTTGGGCTTCGAAACGGGGCGTTGCCATGGCAACCATAATGAAAAAAACTATCGCAACTTTGAGGCCCGGCCTTGTTGGTTGTATTTGTTGGACGTTGTTGTCATTGCCCTTCTGCTACATACCTCTGCTGGCGAAAACCTATATAAATCCAGTAAAGAGAACGCGATGACGATAGTGCATTTAGACGATATTGTGCCACAGGCAACTTAGCCAATTTTAGAACGTCAAAATGTGGTTGTCGGAGCGTAAAATATATATATATATATATATATTTTTTTTTTTGGAGGTGAGTAAATGCATTTACCCTCCTCCCAAAAAAATAGATTTCTGCTAACCGCTGCTCTCGCAGCAAAAGGCTCTACTCTACGCATTCCAAACTGTGTTTTGCTGACGTAAATATTACAGTCTTTGTATCGTGAACATTTAACAGCCTTACATTAGATGTACTATTTAGCAAAAACATATGTCGTTAAATAGTTTTAAAAGAAAATTCTTATCCAGCTATTCAGAGACCGTATGAGCGAGCTGTGCAATCTCTACGTTTGCAGGAGAACCAGTCAGCGCATGGAGGAACCGATTCAGCGGAAATTTCTGCATAATCTGACCCGACGCAAGCTAGCAAAAGGCGAATAGTGGGATCAAGGAAAGACTCAGGTAATAATAGCAAATTCAATGCCCATCGTTTTCGTACCAAAGTAATGGTGCTGCTTTACGTAGTTGTCGCCATTATTATTGATAGTGAAGGCATGTATACTTGCTAGCATTTTGGCTTGCTTCAGCAAGGGGTATCAAAACATTAGGAACATATTTTGAAGTTTGGTAGAACTCGGCAAGAAAATATGATTTCCCAGTAGAAGGAAGAGGCGAAGACGCATCGGCAGCATTTAACGATTTTGAACGTGAAAGCTTCAACGTAAAACATAACCACTGTGGCTGTCGAAAAAGCTTAGTTACTTGGCAACTACTTTGCAGCACCATAACTTTGGTACGGAAATGATGGGTATTCAATTTGCCATTTGCGAAATAATAGTCTTTTGGGCGTACATTTTTGGTTGTAATGTCAAAATTTAACGGTTACTGAACGTGAAAGCTTTAATGTAGGACATAACAACGTATCGATTTTTATGATCTTCCTTAATCCCGATGTTGGCCTTTCGCTAGCTGGTGGCGGGTGTCGTTAAGAATTTTTCGCCGAACACACCGGTATGATCGGTTCCTTTATGCGTTGACTGGTTCTTATGTAAACGTAGATTTTGCACAACTATATAGAAGATAAAAGGCAGAACAGCTATTTTTGTAAATTGCATCCTCTCTCACCAGCAAGACGTTTCCGGCCCCTCCTTATTATTAATTATTTTCTTGCCGAGTTTCACCAAACCTTAAAATAAGTACATGTATGGAAGGCTTTGTATATATATATATATATATAGTCCAGGCCAACCAGGAAAACTGATGAGGGTCAGGCAGCTGCTAACTGAAAAGTTCCGATGATGATGAAGAAGCGGAAGAAACTTGTGAGCTCAAATATTGTATATATATATATATATATATCCTCCACCCTTATTATATTACCCTCTTGTGGTTGCTCAACAATGACTGTCACATTCCCTATCTGAGTATCTAGAGAGAATATCTGCTAAAGTCGGACAACTTCCGCTCAGTGCACACACACATACATATATATATATATATATATATATATATATTCAGGGTGTTTCTGGAATATGTTTAAAGCGATACACTGAATTGTAGAGCTCGTTAAAGCAAATGTTTTTTTCCAATGGAACATAGTTTCTAAGAAGTCTTGTTTCGGAATGAGAGTTAAAATACTACAATTTGTGACACTGGTGTTTTTGTCCGACATAAGAGCATAAAATGTGCGGTTACGAGACAACCAGTCCTCCTATATAGAAACTAAGCAAACCGCCGGTCAGAAGATGCGACATGATTGCTTAGAAGAGAACATCGATGGACCGTCGCTACACGTGTGTATATGTATAAGTAGGAGTACTGTATGCACACGACGAAATGGAATCAATCTTTATACCAAGCAGTGTCGCGAATAAATAAACAAACTAAATAACAGAACTAATCTGTAATATAATATATATATATATATATATATATATATATATATATATATATATATATATATACCTGCAACTTGCGTACTATTAGCTCTGCTCTAGTCCCGCGATATAAAAGTTTATTTTCCGTATAATACATTAGGTATATGTTCCACACATCAACTAGCTAAGCCAATGCGCGTTGTGACTGTCACGTGTCCGTTTCGATGAAGCTAGGGCGAGACCACTTCAGGAGTGTGCCCCGATATAAATGGAGGCAGAGAAACACAGACAAGAAACGAAGCGAAAATGAAACAAGACCTACCTTTTTGCGACATTTTGGCCTGTTCCCGTTCAAGTTTTTCGCGTTCCTCGGGGGATAGATTGGCGTACGGGTCTTCTTGAGGTCCTTCATCAGGCTCCTCGTCTTTCGTCTTACGCTTTTTTCGGCGTCTTTTGACGCCAGCCTCACGGCCGGCGTCAGCTCCTCCTTCGCCCCCTTCTTCGCCCTCTTCGCCTGCTATGGGCAGCACAACAATTGGACGATGTCACAAGCCCACACATAAGCAAGAACAAACAGGCCAGGTTATTGTTGTGGCTGTTATTGTGGCTTGTTTTCATGTTCATTGCCGGATTATGCACAACCGTTTCGAAAGACAATATCGTAATGCTTCTCTCAGTGGTCAACCAACGGCACAATCTCTCAAACAATGCGGAAAACCAACAACATGCTGAAATCACCAATGTCATACGGTGCTACTCCGCGATGACAACATAAACAAGGTAGCCTACTTAAGTGTCCCTTAAGTGTCCTAGCATCACCATCATTCATATTATTATTATTCATATTAATCTGGAGGCCAAGATTGATCGCGTTCCGCCGACAGAGGGTGTCATTGGCACTACAAAGAGGAAACGTCAAGGTTAATGATGTTGAGTGGTCACCGATAATCAATCAGGGAATAGTAGTAGTACAAGCAATATTGTAAATAATATAATTAGTATATTAGTAATAGGAAACAAAAAACTGACCTGTATATATATTTATATATATATATATATATATATATATATATATATATATATATATATATATATATATATATATATATATATACATATATATATATACGAAGCATCTTTTTTACAACGTTTGAGATCAGAGAAAACGTTAAATGTACGATAAACATCAGGTTTCAAAAGAATATCTCCGCAAAAAACTCTAAACAAATGCCTGATCATCTTGCCGACAGTATTTGCATTGCACGGCTTTACGTATATGTATATATATATATATATATATGCCTAATTCTAATTATACATTTCTAAGTACATACCCTCATCTTCGTCGTCGGTTTCATCGTCGGATGACTCGGTATCCTCCTCGTCTTTTCTTTCCTTTTCAGCTCGTGCCATCTGGTATTCGTGGTTCTCCACTATCTCGCTAACAATCTGAAAGTAGCACAAGCACATAACACAAGTGGAAGCTGTACAACGACTTGATGACATCTACATAGTACTCCAAATCGCTGCTTGTTTGCAACGCTGCGTAAAACATGCTTGTTTTACAACGCGTCTGTGCAATTGATCTAACTCTTGTGGGCGATCAGCTTTACCAGCTTACTTGAGTAAATGCACTGATGCATACACGCCCAGTCGTATTGTATTACAAGCCACTAAACTACATATAGTAGCAGTTTGTTTAAAATGCACGATGGGCATAGTCATATTCCTCCATTTCGTTCATGGATCAGGAAGAAAACGGCCAACCAAAAATAATTTAAATTGTATTAATATCAAAGTACGTTCCTCGTGCCTCTAAACATCTATCATTATTATCAACTTCATTAGCCACTTTATCTACATGAACAGTATAATACTGCTACCGTTCAAACTGTGGAAAAGCGAACTCTGTAGTGTAATCAGTCAAGCCTATCTTATGCAAAATAAATATCTAAATAGACCTGCCTGGCGGCGGAATAGACCTAAGGCGCACTTCATAAAACAAACAATGCAAATATCAGGGCGCAATTTGTTCATACTTTAGAAGTAAAGTCATTTTTAAGGAGGTTAGTTTTCATTCTAGTCCATCCTCCGTCCCCTACGGGCTTGAAATTAATCTTAAGGCATATCTTCAAGGCACCGAAGATCGATATGATGAGATACTTAGGGTTTCCTAACAGACCTTGTTGACTTTTAGCGGTATGATTTATCATCTATTCTTAATGAGCTCAAAAAAAATTCGATCAACAACGAGAATCTAACCGGCGACACCCCGGTAGATGACAACCATGACTATCAACCATTTCTTACAGTTATTCTCTGTTATAGTTATTTTATTACAATAATTAGAGTTATTATGTGCCCACCTGTGCTTTCGAATACGGCCGACGACTAACAGGCCCAACGTGTCGCGTATTTCTTGTACCGTATCAGTGGCTACATTATTGTCATTAAGGGCAACGAATAAATCATTTTCAACCGACCACAGTCAGGCTCTCCCCAAAGTGCGTGTGTATGTTGCATCTTATGCAAGTACTTCGAAAATCCAGAAAATATATTTTACCGATTTCATATAGGACTTTCCTATTGCTATTTGTTCCGGGGTCGAGTGACTTTACCCATTTTCGCCATTTTTGTGGACTGTTTTCGGCTTTACGTTTTTATGAGGGCTTTTTAAGTCTTACGCCCGGACTCTAACTTGCGATCGAGCACACCAGAAGCTAGGAAGGTGTTACGCTCTAGCTACCTAAACCACGCCGGCACCACTATGTTGATATGTTGGTACAAATTATACATACTGCGTCTGACGATGATGATTTAATAATCGAGCGCGTACAAATACACACACGCGCACACAGTCACCGTCCAGCACGTTAGGGTATCGTAGATATTGGTTCACGTACAATAAATAATTTTGAAGCTTCTGGACGGAGCTGTGTACCTGCATATATTGGCAACCAATAGGGTTTAGGTCAGGTCCACCAACAGCCCTGTATAGGCGTGCACCATATACAGCGGCGTCAATAATTAAATCAAATGGCACACTACAGCATGTGAAAGCGGTCACAAGCGCGGATGCAAATGACGCCCAACGCCTTTACTAACTCATTACACCCGACTTTACCTATGAATCATTAGGCCAATCGTAATTGTGCTGCGTAACACCCGGGAACACTTTCTGTCTGTCCTATCTATGAGCACGAGCAGTGGTGGTTCGTCGGTGCTGAAACCACATCCACCCCCATTGAACAATCGACGGCTAGGACATTGTTTGCTTGAACCTCTTTATTCCACCTACCTCGTTGATGAAGTCCATCTTCATCGCCTGGCGTTCGATCGGCATCTTTGCACGATATTCGTGTTGTCTGTGCAACTATATTAAGACGGTTAACTTTGACGCCACTGGATCAAATACAGGAGCCGCTATGAGCCTTCTTGAGATCTACGTGATCTTATTGATCAATCGACGAATCTCTTTGTAACTCTCTCTCTCTCTCTCTCTCTACCTTTCGATCTGTACCTTGCTATTTCTATCTCTCTCTCTCTCGCTATTTCGTTTTCACTGGTCTCGCTTCTGTTTATCTCTCTAGAAGAGCAGCACCAAAGCTAGCTTCCGAGAGTCGGACACGTCACCGTTCGGCGGTCGTTGAGTCGATCGTATTCGAGTGTTCGAGGAGTTCTTGACCAACACTTGATCACAACAACAACAACAACAACAACAGCGCCAGGGGCAGCAGCTGCCCTCAGCAGCAGCAGCCGCGACTGAAGCCGCAACACACGAAACGCCGCTGCAGAGCGAGACGCGCGAGCGAACTCGACGAAAGCCAGCTCTCTCCTCGCACGCCCTGAGCTCGGAGGTTTTGACGTTGTTGTACAAGACCACACAGTTGTTCCTATACAAAACCTATGAGCTGTGCGCGCGTTTGTGTGCGGGACTTCTTGTCGTTCTAGCTCTGCGTCGTTTCCGTCGTAGCCGAGCGAAGTTTGAACCTTCGCCTGCCTGACCTGTTCACACTGGCCACTCGCTGAAGTTCACCGCTGGGCTGCGTTGCTGAAGTTCGCGGTATCGCGGTACTGCGCGTTCCCGTTGTCGTGGGCCAGCAAACGCAACGCGTCGTCGGCGAACAACGCAAAGGAGTTGTTGCTGTTTTTGTTGTTGTTGTTGTTGTTGTTCTTGTAGCTGTTGTCGGCGGTGGTGGCAGCGACGTCGTCTTGATCGGGGGTCGTGAGGTCGCACTTGAAGCACTGCCGTCTTCAGCAAGTACAGCTCCTACTACTACACCCACGAATGAGATCACCGGCTCAAATCGGAGGCCCAGTGGTCGGCGCAAATGCTCACCACGGCATGCGTCGGTCTGTGCTCTACCTCAATCGACCGAGCGACACTAGACCCCCGACGACTCGCTGGACTGAAGTCGGTATGAGGTGAGTGGTCGCCGACGTTTGCCCCTAGCCGTGGTAGCAGGAGAACCAGCAGCAGCAGCAGCAGCAGGAATAGTAGTCGCAGTAGCAGGAATAGTAGTCGTAGTAGCAGGAATAGTAGTCGTAGTAGTAGTAGTAGGAATAGTAGTCGTAGTAGTAGTAGAAGTAGTAGCAGTTGGTCGTAGCAGTTGTGTTTGCCAGTCGAGTCGTATGATTACGTAGGGTACAGCCCTAAACGACAGATAGACATGTACTCGGCGGCGGTGGTGGCGGCGGCGCTGCCGTTATTGTCGTCGCCGCTGACTTCAGCGTTCTCGTCTTCGTCGTTGTCGTCGTCGTCGGCGACCTCACCGTCACCGTTGGGTAGACGGTAGCGAGCATGAGTCGACGTTGCGAGCCGGTGGCCGGCGCATGAAGACCATTCGTCGTCGACCACGCCGAGTTGCTCGGATCGACAAGCCGGCGGCGATACGCATCGCTAAGCACCGGTGGTGCGCGCTCACTCACTCGCTGCTACTCGCTCTCTACTGGGGAGCTCAGACACCGTGAAGCTGGTGTTTCCGCTTGTGCTGCTGCTGCTGCTGCCGATGCTGCTGTCGAGCGTGTTGTTGCTGTCGCCGTCGCCACCGACATCGCCCCTATCTGCCTGCCTGCTATGGCCGAAGCCCCTCGATATAGGCAGGGTTTGTTCTGCGTGTTTAACGGCCGCTTTAAGTGCGAGCAGTGTTATTATGGTAGTAGTAATAGTAGTAGTAGTATTAGTCGTATTTGCAGTACTAGCATTAGTACTCGTCGAGCCCGGTGGCGTGGTGGTGGCTTAAGTCTGCGCGTCGCGACCGGAGGAGACACATAGCAGGTGCGCGGCGGGTTGTAGCCCCACCGTTGCCCCACATTTGTATTTATCATGGGGGTTTATAAAGCGGTTGCATTGTGAAAAACAGTTCCGTGGACGTTAAATCTTAGCTGAGTATCAGCCCGAAAACTTTACTAGTAGTAGTAGTAGTAGTATTTATAAGTCGTACTTATAGTAGTAGCGTCGAGCCCGGTGGCGTTGTAGGTGCACACGTCTGCGCCTCGCAACCGGAGGAGACACAAAGGTGCGCGGCGGGTTCAAGCCCCACCGTTGCAGCGATTTGTATTTATGGGGGTCCGTCTATGAAGCAATGTGAAAAACAGTTCCATGGACGGGGAAATCTTGCTTGAAGGTCAGCCCGAAAACTTTACTTTTACTTGCAGTAGTAGCAGTACCATAGGCCGGCATCAGTAGCTTAGGCCGGCATCAGTAGTTATAAGAATTGTAGAAATTAGCAACCTACTACGGAACTATGAAACTTCACGGCAACGACGACGACGACGGCGAACGAAGTAACGACGTCCGGCTAGCATGGTGGTGGCCTCGTGGATTCGGGTCGAACCTCACGTCGAATTCCTTGAGGCACCACTCGTTCACTCGTTAAGGTTCGACTGCGGGTCATCGTCGTTGCGTGACGTCCGCCAAAGTGTTTGCGATCTGGCGACGTCTGTACGCCTGCGCGCCCGCTTTCCCGCCTCTGGTAGCCAAGCCGGCTTGTTTAGGTTTTGGCCCACCATAGTCCGATATGTTTAGACTGGACCAATTTCTTTGCGACCATCGACCGGCTAGGCATGATGACCACAACCTTCATTAGCACGCCCCCTCTACCACGCCATGATAAGGCCACGCCACCTCTCAGCCATAATACAGATAGTGGTGATAACGACAAAGAAATTGCAAGGTGAACGAAGATGAAGATGACGATGATGATGATGGCAAAGTTTGGTAAGACATAGCGAATCGTAGCTGTGCTAAGCGCATCCGCAATGTGGGGCGATGTGTCGTTGCTTCCTTCTCACTTGTTCCTGATCTACATGATGTATCCTACTACTGCTCCGTTATCTTCATTTTTATATTTTGTTCAACTTTTTTTTGAAATAGGAGGTTTGGAAAATGCATCATGCACGGTCAGTGTTGGCCATCAGCAACACCTAGTGTGGGACTTTCGCTCACTAAAATTCCCAGTCCTCTCCACCTTCCCCTCCCCACGGTTCGAAATTGTGTTGGACAATACTTCGAGACCATAGACTCTTCGTCTTGGTACACAGACGACGTGTTAATGAAGGCGACAACAGCAGTAACAACGTTAACGGACGGACAAGGGGTGCGGATGGGCAGTCTGCTGCTGCTGGAATTGTGGGGGGCCAGGGGTGACCGCCAAAGGCTGTCAACTCCCTGCTGCTGCTGTATGGGGTATGTATGTCGTTGTGTTCAAGCGTATATGTGTGTGCTTGTTTGCGTACAGACACCGTAGACATCGTAGACGATACTCACAGATTGGACAGAGCAGAGGAAACAAATCATCAAAAAGGCGTTTCAACAATACGTCGGCTGCGCCGGCAATCGTTATAACGAACTTTTGCCGTGATTTTGCCGCCAAACACTGCTGAATTGGCACTCTGGCGCACTCAGGCACGCGTAAACGCCGCCGCCACTATGGGTCCGACCGTGCATCGGTTGAGTGGTTAGCTTGCTTACCCGTGCAATCACTCGACTTCGCTCATAGTCGGCCTATCAAATAGATATGTGCGCATATATGCTTATACAAATTTGTTTTTTTTCTACTTTGGTTACGATTCAGCGCATTGGAAATCGATCACACTTCCGCACGTAGACAATACTAAGTTTGCTGGAAATTTCCGTCGTCATCGATGATGTGGATCGCATCGGTTAGTTTATTGGACTATACTTTATTGAGCGCAGACGCAATTGCAAGCAATTGCGGTTGTTGTTGTCGTTGTTGTTGTTGTCGTTGTCATAGTCCCTGTAGTAGTTGTAAATTATGTCGTTGTTGTTGACTTTGTTACTGCTGCTGCTGCTGCGATTATTAATCGTGCTGTTATTATTTTTGCCCTTGTTGTTGTTGTTGTAATGGTCGTCGTCATCGTCATCATCATCATCATTATCAGCCTTGTGTCGTCGCTGCCAGCGTACATTGACTACTAAACAAACGAATATGGCTGCTTTAGAATTAGGCGACAAAAATGCGTGTAGCATGGTTGCGGGCTTGCTCGGCGTGCCGTCTTTTGCAGGGTCCGGTTGTTATAACAGCATGCCGAGGTACCGCTGACTCGGCGCTGGCGTGGTGACCCTAATGACGGAAGGACCCTGGTCAGAAACAGCCACTGGGCAACGTACATCTACCACAGGCCGAAACGAAATTGGGCCACTGCCACCCCATTTGAGGGCCCGGGACCCATCTGGGGTGGCCCTCCCCTCCGTACACAGTCACGGCGCCGCTGAGACGTGACCATCAAAGATGAATCGTGTCGTCAGCCAACTTTACGACGGCGCATATAATCTATTAGGGAGAGGCATAATAAGGCCGTCTCCGCTGCTCACGGCTGCGCTAACTACAAGCTTCTGTAAAATGTAAACCGCGCCATAATTGCGACACGTGGCGGCAGTCACCGAGCTCCGTCATAGTCAGTCACGTTTGCCTCCAGAGAAATACGACCATATATATATATATATATATATATATATGCATCAGCGGGGTGAAGTGGATCTAATGGCATGCGAGTGGCGGGTTCGATCCCGGCGCGACACAAATCCAATTTTGATGCAATTTAATAATTGTGGATGTGGGTTTAAATTATACTAATACGGCACACGATGGTGTGCCTGACAGTACACTAATAAGGACATAAACAGAACTCTGCAAACATTTTAAAACAAACACCGATGAATGATCCGCACAGAAAATATATTCGGTACACATAGTTGGTAAACTCTGACTACGTCCATTTTCACCAATATGCATCTATTTAAGTGCAAGATGCGAGCATTGAAGCAGATCTCCAACTCAGTTTTTTTACATATTTTTCAATTTATTCTCAACAGCCTTGAAAACCGCCCGACGTGCTATAAAGCCAATGTCCCGCAAATGTGATATTTTTTCACCATAGAGAGCAAAAAAAAATTCTTGTTATCTTCACAAACACGTTTGGTTGGCACTTATATTTAGATATTTCTCAACAGCTGTGTTGGGAAATTTTGTTTGCTTTACACAGATGACTTTATATACAACAAACAAACTTTGCCAATCTACCCTTTTCCTAGTTCCGCTATTGACGGAACCGCCAGTCGTACGGCGGCATTATATGTATCTATCACACACGCTACAACACCTAACGCATCTACATACACCTTGTGCAGCCTAAAAGTCCTCGTAGCAGCACAATACGTGGCGAATGTCGCAAAATACCACATAAACCGTCTTTATTTTGCTCTAAATATCTGTATTTTGCTCTGCTTGCCCCTCATTTAGTGTACCTTATTGCCGCTGCTACATGTATATCAATTGTGCTTACAGTATTTCTCCAATTCTGCACATAAACGTCAAAGCACACGTCCCTCCACATTCCACCAGCCTGCAATTCGTCGGTAAGTAGCGGGCACCTTCTAACGCATGAACAGTTGTAATCCTGCATGTATTTAATAACCAAAATCTCTCATTTTCTAAAAACATACCCCGTCTACCAAACTTAACTTGTTTACTCCTAGAATACTTTAGATTAGTGACAATTTGTGCATGGCAATAAGCACTACCTTTAGCCCAAAAGAAAAGCGGCTGTTATCTGTAGGAACAGCATATGTGACATAGTGATCTATCTGACTCTATCTTGAACGTGGATCTGGAACTGCTACTGTTTGTTAATAAAGTGCCCCCTAGGTACGTTTGGCTGGTTCTTGAGCAGCTTACAAAATGTTTATGCTTTTAATGGTAGTCAAAACCTCTCTTCTGGCGAAGAGAGTGCTAACACAAAATAACTACATTTAGGTCGATTGCTAGCGCTTCGACGTTGTTTTCCCACGATTCTACAACACTCTCGAGGCGTGCGAGCAGATCATAAAAGCATATGCCCTTCGTATCACCTGTGGCCAGTCTGGAGAAGTTGGCTGAGTTCCCATCGCCGACAAAAGCTCTCACTGGACCACCAAGACAAGGTAATACTGTACATGCGCTAACAAAATGCATCGAATGGAATCGAAAACAAGTGCAGCATTTACGTCGTCTCTGCTTCGACCAGCGACAACCAAGCGCAACCATTCACGACGAACACACCCGGTGGAAAAGAAATTCCAAAGATTACCCTTGGCACAAGCCGTGAAGCTAGCCGGCATTTAACCCGTCTTACTATAACAGCTACCATGTGGCAGTAGACTCAAACTATGTTAATATTATCTTAGACTCATCTGTATGGTCGGAGAGCAATCGTTTTTGCTCCTCCTGCGGCAAGCTCAATCTGCAGAGATTATATGGCGTCACAATGAAAGAGGATGGGGCCAAAAAAGAAATAAGCCAATTTACAACTACAAGAGTTCAATAAAAACAAACAAGTGACATGACGCTCAGACCTTAGACCGAAGAAAACTAGTCACGGTGTCCAAGTATTTTTTATAGAACATTGAAGGTCTAGGCTCTCTAGGCCTAATTGCCTTGTCTGTAATTACAGCCCACCTAAAAATGACGTGTTTAAAAAAATCGAACACATAAGCACATGAACAATTTTTTGTACAAACGGTAATAAAAATGTATAATAGGTAGATACATGGACTGCGATCTAGCTAAAAACAAAAGTGCCAGAACGAAGCCCTTTGACTCAGGAGGTGTCGAAGGGAATATTACTGCGCACTAGCTCCTAGTTTAGGAGCCAGTGCGCATCGGAACAAGCCACATAACGAGGATGAGCCACCAGGCTGCTCGACGAAGACGACCTTGGAGGCGCCGTGAGAGCCTTGCTCTCCGTGGGAGTCCGGTGTTCGACGCGGAACAATAGCGGAGAGCCGGGCGACCTTGTCCTGACGCCAAGATCACCCGTCACCAGTGCGGAACTGGGTCGCAAGGATCTTCCCTGCGGGGTTTACCGCAGGTATGGATGGCCTGCGGTGGCGTCGTCGAAGAAACCTCCTTGCCACGACTAAAGCTAACATCGCCAACCGTCTACAACGCAAACTAGTAAATGTGGTTGACATCATCAGACGTGGTACGGTACCTGAATCATTGGCCAAGCCTATAGACCCAGATCAGAATTCTCATTTCATGCAGCGGCATTCAGCACGGCGACCTCTCCGCTACTGTTTTGTTTAGCCACTAAAAGACTGATCAATTTTATGCAGTTTCCCCTGAACCTCTGATATCTAAACCATGGCACCGTTGGTGAAGAAGCATTTCTGATACAGGCAGAAATCAAGAGAGAATTATTGACTTTGGCCTGCAGAGTGGGCCTAAGCTCAACTTTCGGAAGTGCAAACTCATTTGCATGGGCCAGATTAGCCTATCTGCCTTTGAGGCGCCCTTCCCCGGGTGTAAACTCGTCGAGAAAACAGACATGACGCTCCTAGGGTCCCCTGTGAGGTCGACCGCCATTTGACCAGAACTCGCAAGTAATTTTAAGAGTCTTCGTTCCCGTCTAACTAGGCTAAACCTGCTCAGTCCCCAAAGCGCCTAATGCCTATCAAAATTATCCCTAGGTTCAGCAAGTATCGTCCACATTCTCCGCAGTACAGACAGTGGAGCAAACCAGGATCTACTGCGGGACTTGGACAAAAGCCTAAGGACCAGCCTCAGGAACCGGCTTAAGCTACTCTATCTCTTAGACTCGAAGGTCTGGGAGTTTTTACAGCAGGCCTGGCAACTGGTTGCCACGTTGCGTCGTTACACTCATCTGAGGGCACTGTCTGACACATCTGCCCGTCTGTGGCCCTGCATATAATTCAGGACCTGGTGGGACTACTTTCTAAGGCAAAGAAACATCTACATCTATGAGCAACATCTACGACGACCTTATCGTCCCCAAGAAGTATTGGCGTTTACTTTCTAGCGTAGTAACCACACCAGACAAGCCTGACGCAAATAGCTTCAAGCCATCTCCTCCTTAAATCTTGGTACTTTGCTCCACCACGAAATCTTCCGTCTATGTATCGGTTTGTCGGAGGTCGAGAACAAGGCTCACTGAGGAGTACCGGTGTTCATGTGGAACATAGGTGGACATCTGACGGGACCTACGGGCTCTCCTGCAGCAGAAGCGAAGAACGTCAGAATTGTCGCAGCGAGGTAAATAACGATTACAGCCCGGGCCTCCAGGTCAGCTCTAATACCGTGCATCTGAGAACCAGCCGGTCTCCTGAGAAGCAAAGAAAAGAGATCGGACGGCTCGCCCTTATCACTTTTGAAAGGGGGAAGGCGCTTGTTTGGGATGCAACAATCACCGCCACCCTCGCCTCCTCAAACCTGGAGGCCAATGCATCCACCGCGGGCTCCGCCTTAGGCAAGGCTGAACGAATAAAGATTAATATGCTCAGGAGCCAGCCCCAAGGCACGGTCGCTTCTCCAGAAGATTGGCGGACAAATTGAGCTGGCAACAAGGTAAAAATAACTCTTGTTTACCTAATTTAACGGCTATTACTGCCGGTTTCAACGCTGCAATGCGGCAGCAATAAGAGGCACAATGAGGGGCTACCTGGAGAATTAACTCGACTGATAGCGCCCCTCAAAAGCCCTTCTGTAATGGGTTACCGCTACCAGTCGAGCTCCTCCTCGAGGCAACCCATCATTGAATATATATATATATATATATATATATATATATATATATATAATGAATAATCCGTTTTATTTAGGCCAGACCGAGGCTACTTCAAAAGTGCGCCGCCGAACGATAGCAGCGTTTCCACTTTGTACGTTTCTCTTTTTCATATATATTACTGTTACTAGATAGAGCCAGATGTTTCTTTATAAAACGGGGTTTGGGGTTAGCAAATTCTTGTAGGAATAGAATAGTTCATATCTTAGAGTGGGGGACTTTAATGATACAAGAACTACAACTTCGATAGGGTTTACCTAGGTCAAGAGCGTTTAAGGCCTATACTTTGAAGTGGACGGAAAAATGGAAGGAAATCGAGTTAGGAATATATACTGCGGTAGCGATGACAAGCGCGGCCTGGCGAGCAGCCGGATATACGATATGAGCAGACATTTAACTACGGCGTTTGCAGCCCACGGGTTTCATGACGTGTTATGCAGCACGGAAGAATTCCACCACCCTCAGGAGTGTTGCAGGTGCACGAGGTGCTCTGGCCAGTGCGATAGATACCACGCCGCACCATGTCCAGCAGTTCAGTCAATAGCTGAACTAGCAAGATGAGAGAAGACCCAATGACGTGAAGGAACCACTAGTTGGTTGTATCTGATGTATATGTTTATAATTTTACCCAACCTGGGTGTTAATAAACCATAATATATATATATATATATATATATATATATAATTTTCGTATGCTAGCACTTTAGGATGAAAAATTGTAGCCGCACTGACGTGTGGTCACACGTTCTTCAACACAGGATTGGGACAGTTTAACAATGTGCCCCGCACAGATGCTGCATTCCTCGTTGAATGTCGGTTACAGTCATCAGTTATGTACCGAACAAGCATGCAGCTACGCTTAAAGGGTGTCAGAGTGAGCCCGGGAGGGTTTCTCCATGGTCCTTGGGGGACCCGGAGGTTCCGCTACACACGGAAAGCCAGCAGATCTCAGTGCGCAACTAAAGGTGTCATTTAAAGCGGAAGGACATGCTCGTCGGCCTGCTCTCAAGGCGCATAATAGGTTACGATAGGCCATTGCGTCTCACCACAACGACATCGGTGGGGCACGACTAGGTCAACACCAAGCCACAGTCCTGTGCTTATGCGCGTAGTCTCGTTGTCCAAAACAGTCTCATTTCGTGGACAGGGTAGGGCGTGTGACCACGCTTCAGCCCTTTTACTACGTCGAGCCCGGTGGCATATTGCATTTGCATGCGCTTTGCAACCGGGGGACACATAAGTGCACGGGTTCGATTCACGCCGTTGCACATTAAGTCTGTCTTACGAAGCAATGCGAAAGCATCGGCTGACTCGAAGCCCGGCTTTGTCAGCAACGGAATAGGCTCTATTAGTTAGGGTCGCTAGTTGCTTTTTTTAAGTTCAACGTTATAAGCGTCCCACGCCTCACTATTCAGTAATGCCTTAACGCAATCTGGGTCAATGACGACACGAAGGGGACTGTCATAATGACCGCATCCGACACACCTAGGCCGCAGATGTCCACTTCTGACGGCGTCAGTGCACGTCGATTGCACGTGTGATGCACGCGAAACCGACACCCAGTTTCAGGCAATTAAATCCGGACACCCTGTATATAGGAGTCTAACGAGAGTCCTGGATCAGCGCGTGCAGCTTTCTTTGGTTGGACGCCGCAGGGTCCCTCACCTATTACGTCACGCACGTCTTTACGGGGCACGGACAATTCCAAACTTACGTGCTCGGTATTGGCAAATCGACCACCGATATATGCG
The DNA here is from genome assembly GCA_003439945.1 of Dermanyssus gallinae. Lineage (NCBI taxonomy): Eukaryota > Metazoa > Arthropoda > Arachnida > Mesostigmata > Dermanyssidae > Dermanyssus > Dermanyssus gallinae. The sequence continues at coordinate 118,367 of QVRM01004080.1, read as the reverse complement.
TGCTTTCCGCTTCTGGAACTGCCGACGACACCGCCCACACGGTCTCTGCCTGAACGGTATTTGCTACGATTTGTACGTCTACATGCTCCGCCCTAGTCGACCAGAGAACACTAGCAATCGTCGCGTACATGCTGCGCAATCCGGCTTCATGGGGGCACGGATTGCTTTACCTCGACATCATCATGAGAGAAAAAGTTCGCCTAGAAGACCTGCGCCGAAACTGCTTTACATACGCGCGGTCGGCGGACAGTCGAGACGAGGGTACCCTACAAGGGGCCAATGCAATCCAGCCCTTAGGTAAAGGATCTCGTCGAACTTCCCCAGGTTCGAGGCTCCCCTTTTATGGTCTCGAAGTACTGTCCAACACAATTCCGAACCGTGGGGTTGGGGAGGACGAAGGTGTGGGTGAGAGTCCCACACTAGGTGTTGTTGATTGCCAACACCGAACGTGCATTATGCATTTTGATAATCCCTTGCTATAGCGGTCACCCTAAGATTTATTATTGTTCTCCAAGATGTCTAAGCTAAGCTTATTAAATGGCTGTTAGAGCTCAGGCGATGAGATATGTTAACCTCGGGGTTAAAAAGCAAGATCTAAGAAGGAACAAGCCGCAGTGGGCCCCCAATTGGGGTAGTCCGACTGTGGCAAGGTTCAGTTTGTCCTTTTGACTGGCTAACGTCTTTGCAATGCCGTCTGGCAACAAGAACACACCTAGTAGTTTTAGATCAATCTTGTCCACTACGCGATAGCCCGGAGGTAGGACAAGAACGTTTTTTAGATACAATGGCTTAATTCCTTTGCGGACTGTAACATATACCATTTTCCATCTCGCGTTTGAAACCCTGGGTGCCCCTAACGTTCGGACCAAGCTGCTGATCCGCAAAGTCGGGACCTTGTTAAACCTGTCATCTGGTGATAACAGGTCGTCGTCCTCTTTTAAACAACGGCTGGATCTTGACATACAACGTGGAAACGCTGCCTCCGTTCGGGGCACACTCCTGAAGTGGTCTCGCCCTGGCCTCATCGAAACGGACAGTCACAATGCGCGCCTACTAGGCGCATTGGCTTAGCTGGTCTATTGTGATGTGTGTAACATAAACCTAATGTATTATACGGAAAATAAACTGAGGTACATATACCATACTTCACATTTAACCGGCTTAGGGCTTAGGTCAGGCCGCTATTCACACCAAAGTCAGTGATCTTCCGGATATCGTTAAGTTTGGTCGGGAGGCCGAGAACGCCGCCATCCAGGAGCCAGGCATGACTGCAGTGAATCCAGTAATTCCTTTAATGCACTCGGAATTCTGCATTCGGACAATTTTGAGAGGGCAATTGACCAGAAGCGGCCAGAATTGGCGAACAGACGAACTGTGACTTTTCCCTGCGACAACGCAAGATTGCACATATCTTTGCTCATTACTAATAAGATAATGAAATTTAGATAAGTTGGGGCAGCTTGCCTGAACGTTGGGCTAAGGTAGTTGAACAAGGTGGGCAATACAGCATTCAATAAAAGCACAACGACATGAGTCTTCAAAATGGGTGAAAAATCCGAACGGACTAATGGATCAACCCATTATATCAGACGTATATTGAATGCATACCTACTAAGGCAACCCCTCTTACTTGCTTACTTACTAGCAATACCGATTCCGTCAAATGACCAACCGCGTCGACAAAGCCATTTAGCGATCTTTACAACTCGTCGCACAAGCCATGGTTCGACCATGAATATCGGCAAAGCGACGAGTCTTCAATCGCACTCCAATGGACGCTAAATAACTTAGACAAGGTCAGAATGTACTTTCCTAAGCAAATTCTAGCTATGACATGAGGACCTACCACTGGATCGGTTCCCATTCCACGCAGAGATACTAACATCTTACCGATACCAAAGAGACCTAACAATTACGGCGTTTGTAATTCATGACTACGCAGCATCTGTTCGGGGCACATTGTCGAACTGCGCTAATCCTGGGCCAGAGGACTCGTGACTACACGTTCCCGAGGAGACAACTGTCCACTCCAAAGCGCTAACAGAAAACGTTATACAAACAAACCATATATAAATAAACGCTTCCATCAAATAAATGTATCTATATCAAAGATACATATAACTTGTATAGTTTCCGAAGCACAATAATAAGCTAAGTGATCACAAAGCGATAACCTTATGGAAATGTTTTCTTAAAATAGGATTTGCTGAATGGGCTATTTCTGGCTCAAATGAAGAAATTTCTTTTGTCGGTTGTTATTGAAACTGAGTTAGATAGATCCAAGAGCAGTTTGCACTCCCACAGAAGATCAGTTCAGACCAATTGCCAATTTATTGTTAGTGATGGACGTCGACAGCATAATTCAAGCAAAAAACTGCAATACAAAACATTTACTCGGCCATAGCATTCGGCCGCGGCAAAAATTGCCTTCTCAAATTTTAGATATATATATATATATATATATAGCCGTTGTTTTTTTTATATTTGCTGATGTGACTTTGATGTGTGTTATTTTAACTGGTGTCCCGGTGGTTGCTTTAGTTGTTGATGCAAATCGTATTTTTCGCGCTTAGTTTTGCTGTCGTCATGATTATTATTATTACATACAAATAAATGCTAAATGCAAACGCGCGCCCAGTTATGTCTGGATGTAATTAGAGAGACACGAGTTCGTTATCGTATGTCTCGTTCGATTAGGTATTTTTCTTCGTCTCCTTCTTCTTCTTCGTCTTCTATTTTGTAACTCCGTTTATGTTGGCAACTTTTCATCTAAACGGAATGTTAGATCGTAAATTAATGCAGCCAGAAACAACGAGATTACTTTCTTGCTCGGCTAGCCGAAATCGAGCCAACTCCCGCCTCCCGCGCCCGCCCTCGTATGAAGGTGGTCGTCATTCATACGCAGCGCACAACGTAAAAGTTGTTTTTCCTATGGGCTCCGCACCGAGTGCTCATTGGATAGTGTATATCTCGTAGAAATCGGCGACATTTAAACCGATTATCCGATAAACGCATGCCGTTCCTATCGTCCTACACCGATCGGGAGCGTCATATTCGCGCTCGGCCGTTTCGCTTTCGGCGAAGTGGAAATAAGAGTCCTCAACCATCTCCCCATGCGCGTCGATACGATAGCAAAAGGAAACCCGCCGGACACCCAGGATCTACTTGAGTGTGTTTATTGCTTTTTACGCATGTATATATATATATATATATATATACATAGTGATTTGGCTCAAGCTAGAGGCACATTTTGACACACAAGGCTGCACTTTTTTCACTAGCAAATCTTAGCCAGAACTGATCAAGTCGTTCCCACTCCCAGTTGTTTGATGTTTGAACTAACCGTTTTTGCATCCACAGGCTCTATTTTACTTACTACTACCACGTAATGGCACGATACTTACATATGACGTTTTTCTCCCAGCCTTGGAACAATGTCGTCATTCTCTTTGGATTTGCATTTTCCATGATGCAGTAACAAAGTTCAGTGTTTTGCTCATATTGCTGCCGCTGCTGTTGTGGATGTTGTTGTTGTTGTTGTTGTCGTCGGTGCTTCTATTTTTGTTGTGGTTTTGGTCCTGATCGGGTAAGACTTCGACGAGTGATAGCATTTTTTGTCTGACTCGTCGGCGCCACATTGTCTGTTTAATAGTACGTCAGAGTTCAAAGACTTTTATGACATGTTCATTCTGTTTCTCGTATAGATTTGTAAATTTATATATATATATATATATATATATATATATATATATATATATGTTAGAAAATGATAAAACTTTAAAATATGGGTTATGCGATGGCAGCTAGAGAATCTCGTATATTCCAGAGGTGCTGGAAACTGCCGCAGACAAAACAGGCCCTTCGGGAAAATGGACACTAGCGCCTTGTCCGCTAGTTGACCCGGGAGCTGGGGCACGCATGAATTCAGCGCATCGCAGGCGCTCAGGCTGAAAATTGCCGGATCAGCCGCCCTACGAGGAACAGGGCCGAACGAGGCGTGATTTTGGTCTAACCCTCGGTTCAGGCTGAAATTTCAAAGCTCTACGGCTATGACAGCCCGTAGCGAAGGCGACGACGAATGCCATCGTGGAAGAAGCCGGAAGGCCTACAAAATGCCATCATGAAAAAAAACATGCATTTATAGTAGTAGTAGTAACAGTCCTTAGTAGTAATAATTCCAGCAATGCTAGCAGTGTTTCTATAGTGTTTTCTGGTGCTAACAATATCATTACCGACGTCGTTGTCGTCATCACCAAAGCGAAACGTCTCGATGTATCTTATTGTCCGTACGAGTCGCGGCGTAGTAGTAATAGTAGTAGTAGTAGTAGTGTAGTCGTTTGCCACTTGGTCGAAGCGTGTCAAGAATACTTGGCAAGAGCAGCGCCAGAACAGCAGCTTCTATCTAGTTCGTTTATCCAACGCCACCAGCGCAAAAGCCGAACAGACTACGGTTTTGGTTCCAGTCCAGCTAACCAAAGAAGGCCAACGTGAGAGGAGACGTGCGCTTTCCGCAGAAGAAACAAAGCCGGGCCATACTTTCCCTATATCTCGCTCGTACGGCAACCCAGCCGTAATTCGTAAAGGTAGTCTTCTGGAAAAAAACAAAAACGCCGACTAACTTCCTTGGTGAGGTTGGAAGCCTTGGCCTGACGGACGGGGGAAGTCAAGTGTACTCGTATGTGCGTTAGATTGTCTTGTTCCGCCAATGCAAATCGATTGGAGGGAAATTTGAATTTGTATCATTTATGTCATCGTTGATCTACGCATCCTTGTGAAATATGTATACATATACAGGGTTAACCAGTCTAGCTCGCAACGCTGGCCTGAATGAAAGAACGTTTTTGCTGAGCGCGTCAAACGGGTCAGTTAACTCATTTCCTCACACAGTCTGATCGCCTCGTGGCAACCACGCTAGGTTCGGTAAGCCAGAAACCATGAAAATGAAGTGGTATAGTGGGATAGCGCTTCATATATATATATATATATATATATATATATATATATATATATATATATATATATATACAGCCATTTTCATGGTATGACCCAATAAGCTTCACTTTCCGATAGAGATACCCATGGTGAATTCGAAACAAACTCTCAAGCGAGTTTTTCCACACCTAGATAAACATACATATTTTGTATTTTTTAAACTAGTCGGTGCATTTATGTAACAATGCTGTTCGTTACAATTGTAGACACCGTTTGTGTTTCACTTATGCGTCAGTCGTCGACCAGGGCCAGTCCAGAGCTGGCCCATTTGGCCGGCGACATAACGACTGTCTCTGCGTTGTCCTAGATAAAAATTTCTCCTCTCCGCCTCCTCTGCTACGAGCCTATCTTTGAAATAAACTCTCATCGGACCACACATGATGTGAGTGACACAGTTACATCGCCTGCTAGGGACTTTCCTGACTCAAAGGGGTCATCATCGTCATACCGTTAGGCCGTTTTCCGTCTTCCCGAGACAGCCCGGGCCCCGTGGCGCAAGTATCGCTGGAACGCCAGCCGACCGAAGAGCTTTGCTAATAGAGTCCTTGATGCTAGCATGTCTTACCACAGAGCCACTGTTATGGATGCGTTACATTGGATGATGTGCTGCAGCGTCTACCAGTTCCCCATATCTACACTAATCGGGCTTTACTAACATAGTATGCTCAGCCAAAGGCCGACACAAGTCCACATGGTAATAACGTCGAGCAATGTGCCCAGCGGGACACTTGCAAGAGCGTGCCGCCAGGCACTCCCGCATGCAGTTGACACTGCTCTCAGCTGGGCTTTTGCAGCATCATTTTAAACCGTCAAGTTGTTTCTCGGACAGGGGAGTTGTCATATACTTATACCGGGGAACGAACGCGTGTTTCCGCTGTTGTATCTGTCGAGTCTAAGAGATTCTCCTCTTTTCTCGTGAGGTCGCTTTTAAAATCTTGTAGACCGACTTTCTCTAGAAATGGCAGCCCTATGCAGCCCTATCCTCCGCCTGCGACGTCGATGCCACTAGCGCGGGTCGGCAAAGGATAACAAGGCGCTCAGGACACAAGTTGCTAGAGTTCTAGGTTGAACAACTATTCTACTCTCCTTACGGGGGGCACGTAGTTGAGTTTGCGCAGTTTATCTACCTAGGCGCATTCCTCTCAATGTGTGGGTTAGCTTGGAAACTTAATATGAAGAACAGCGCAGCAAGAATCCGCTGTGCAAACAGACTAGTTTTCCTCGTACACAATCTCTCAGGAAATCAAACTGCCTTCACACCTATGTCGCCGCTTGGCCACTTCTAAGCTCCGCGTTTGGATTCTCCGCATGACTCCCCTGCGAGGACCCAAAGCAGAAAGTCAAAAAGTGCAGGCACTTCGCACAGTCAACCCAAGAACAACGGAGGACGGATACGTGAGTCATAGTTTTACCTTATATATATAAATATTTTATGACATAAAATAACAATTATGATTTTCATGTTTCATTAATGTTGAAGTAATGTATCTTTTATATATAGTACTGTTATTGGGTAAGTTTTGTTTGTCAGTGCAGTTCCAGAAGTGCCAACAGCAACTGCCGACGAGTTACAAAAGTTGGCCCAGGCGCGTTCGCAACTCATCAAAACAGAAACAAAGCAGCCTTCTCATGTCCTAAAATCGTGTCCTATGGGGGCCGTTAAGTCTCACTTTATGAGTCGTCGTTTTGCCAACCCAGTCTCTTAAATAGACACAACTGGTTATGGCTTTTGAGTGACAATTTTATAAAATACCGCGGTGGTTAGCCAGCAGCAAAGTGTATCGTCGAAGAGGGCATAAAGCTATGGGCTATGAAGCCACGTTGTACTAACGTACGGGGTGACGTTCCTGAGGTGGGAGTTGAGGGGAGATGGGTTGAGTGCCCAATCGTCCGACATTCGACAGTAATGGCAGATCATCGGTCGTCGATTACCTCCAAGGCCATTTTCACGATTTTCCGAATAGACAGCAACGACAACAATGGTGTCTCATTTTACCGCGTAATGGCTGTGATGGTCTGACAGAGGGAGAAAAGAAGTAGCAGTGGCAATAGCATTAAAAGAAGTGTGCTTTTCAAATAGCAGAAAAAAGTAGAAGAAGTCTCTGTACAATAGGCCTATTATTATTATTATTATTATTATTATTGCAGTCAGGACCTTGCATTGGAGGGAGTGATCCGAAAACAAAATCCCGAGCAACAGCTGTCCTAGCGTTGGTAGGCGGTTAGCAACGAAAAACGTTAATTCGTACGAAAATCATATATATATATATATATATATATATATATATATGTATAGTTTTTTTCCTTCAGTCGGTCATCAAGCATCAATGAGTTGACTTTACAAAGCGGCTCAGCTTCAACAGTCTAATGTCACCTTCTAAACGTCACTTAAGCAACCGTCGAGCGAAAAACGTCTTTATCATCATTGCTGCAGTGCACCCTACCCTCTATCGGGGCTGGTTGGATGCATTGCGCCTAGGAGTTCTGCGAACCACCGACATGGGCAAGTAGGATTTGCGGCTACTCGCTAATACATTCGATCAGATAGTTCAGAATGTACTGTTCGTTGTCGTCGTGATTGCCGCCATTAGCAAAGCATGGCAACCGCACCGTTGACGCATCACAATGCAAACACAAACAAAACGCAGTATGCGTCGCCCCAGAAGCAAACCCTGCGGCCACGTTTACATGCCTGCAACGCAGCGCGTGTTCTCTTTCGAACACATTCCCGCGTGCGTCGTATAGCAGACCCGAATATATATATATATATATATATATATATATATATGTTCGAGAAGCGGCCATCGTACGAACAGTTTATAGGGGGCGCATATGGAGTGGTGTCGTCGTCGTTGTTGCCCTATTTGGTTCGGGCCCGCCTGGCTGCGGCCTACGTACATGCATACCTTTCTGTCTACCTGTCAGTCTTTCTCCTGTCGCGTGGCCGTTCATCTTGTGGCATTAATTTTAATTTTCAATAACTCCTCTGGCTCACGGCCCTCAGCGTCTCGTTGAGTCGGTTGTGGGTTGGTTTCTACCGGTGGTACCGAAGGATACACCAACTGGTCCAATGCGGCTTGCCTAGACGACATTACTCGTCTCACCATACAAATGCCTGCATTCTTCCTATTATTTGGCCTTCTGGACACTTAAACATACGCGCGCCTACTACACGTCCGGCCGCAGATAGGTAAGCACTCAACTCGTATACGCTCCCCCTTCGAGTACGTTTTGGGGCTAAGCACGCTTCTACCCCAAGTATGTTTTGAGGCTATAGACTTTTCTCCCTGTAAGTGATATACACCCCTGTTTGTTATGGCCCGGCCCTAGCACATTTTGCGCCTCCTGTTTATTCTAGATATGTCAACTAGATAGGATGCTTTCGTCTGTCAGTTCAGCCGGACTGGTCCTTTCTACCTCTGCCTGTTCTCCTTGGCGCCCCCCCCCCCCATCTCTGTCTCTCTGGGCTCGATCGCTTGCTGGCTGCATTTATGTTCCGTTATGTCTCTCGTCACCGTATCTCTCTCTCTCTCTCTCCCTCTGTGTGTCAGTGCCCTCTGCGCCAAAGCCGTCGCTCTCTATTGGCGTTGCCGTCGTGCGCTGAGTGCTCCTCCGTGTCTTTCCTGCGCTCGCCCCAGCCAATGCGCGATGGGTGTGGTGCTTTCAAGCGATGGGAACGAACGACCTTTTGCGAACGACCCTTCGTTGTCCGGCGATTACAGCGATGCAATGCTCATTACTGCTGCTGCTGCTGCTACTGCTGCTACAACGACAACAACAAATTCTATCACTTCTGCAACAACCACGATTACCGGCACTACGACCGACCGACAAGCAGTACAAGACTACACTGCGTGCCGCCCTCATCGTCTTCGCGGCTCCGACGTCTTCGAGCACCGAGCGACTCACCCCGTAAGTCCCCGGGCGGGCCCTCTGCGGCTACGGCTGATACTACATGCCACTACAGCTACATGAACTACAAATAGAAAGATCGCCTTCACCGACCCGCCGTCCGGCCGCCCGACCGACCAAAGCAGTTTACACGTACGTACACCTATAAACATACACGCCATATACATAGAGAGATAGAACCGAGAAGCAGACCGAAATGCGTTCGCCGAGATCTCCGATTATCGCTCGACTAGCCTCGCATAATCTCACTGGTAGACACAAATAACGGGAAATGCACATGTACACACAAATTGATCGAACGCAGTGATCAAAATCACACATTGAAACATCACACAGTGCTCACAATGAGAATGATTATTTTGTACATGGAAAAAACACCGGCCGGTAAATATACGCATTGAAAGGCGTATATTCCTCGTGATCATTCATATTTCGATAAATTCGATTACTTTCGTAACGAAGTAAGCTTGCAGCGTGGTTTTGGTAATAATTAGTTTCGCTCGGCCGGGCAGAAACGCGCGACCTAGAAAAGGCACTTCGGTAACGGCTGTAAAAAGGTTATACGGCTTCCGGCGAAAATAAAAAATGAAGAAAAGTATAACTACTATTGCCAAAAGCAACAATAATAATAATAATTAATTTAATACAACTGTAAAAGCTAATGGCTAATAAGATTACATCATTAAATTAGACGTACCTTGCTAATGCATTTCACTTTATCCTTCAAAATTATACACGCCGATAGAATTTGATTTCATTTCTAGTGGAGGACAAGATTGAGAAAATTTGAGAACTGCCACGAAAGCTCCCGCTTCTTCTTATGCACCCTGTCACCAATCTGATGTGCGTATATATATATATATATATATATATATATATAGAAGGCACATACAGTACTAGTAGCCTAAGACTAGCGCGGGAGTAACTATGACTCTTTTACCGGCCTTGGTCCGCTGGTGCGTGACTGCCACGCGCTGCGGGGACCTTCACTGGCCCCTATGTAAGTTAGTCAGACGGTACAAACTCCCAATAGTAACACTCCCGTGTTTTAACAACTAACCGGGGGCAAGGCATACGATAGAGATTGGTTGGCAACGAATTTATATTGTCATCCTGTCGTGGCCCATTCGAGGGCTGTTAAGGCTATTGCCAATACGGGGGGACCGTGCTGCACGAGGACCCCCGGGCCGGACGGTTAATGCCCCGGGTGATACCCGGTGGTACCGTCCGGGACGCCTGCTGCCTTGGCTTAATAGGCAAAATGAGTGAGAAGTGGCCACATGAACGCAGACCACCGGTCGAGAGGACTTTCTGGCCCCTTATTTACGGGAAACCCCTGCGCTGGAGTGGGTCAAACTCCCCTTCGGGGGGGCGCGTAATATTCTGGTGTGTAACGCGGAATCGCGAGGTGAACGCGTCTAATTGGTACGGTGGAGTAGTGTGGTACCCCCATTCCGAACCTCGATAGGGGGGAGGGTGGGGGAGCTGCTGGCCTGTCTATTCGGGCTGGCCGGCACTCCCGTCAAAGGCTCGCGCGTATTAAATCGCGGGCGGCGGGAGTGTAAGTATTTCTCTGTTTTAGTATATAGAAGGCACATACAGTACTAGTAGCCTAAGACTAGCGCGTGACCACATTTGAATAGCTTTGCCTTTAAGAAGAAAGAATTACGTTTGCCCGGTGACTATCCAAGTGTCTTCGTCCAGCTCGTGCGATAAGCAAAGCTTGACCTTTTCTATAAGACACCCTCTTTCCTTAACCTGAAAACCAAGCATGACCCATAATAAAGGTAGCTGCGGCACACATAAAAGATCGGCACGGCATACTGCGCCACAAAGCCACTCTGTAATCACTACTCGGTGAGCGCGGCCTTAGTGCCAAAACCCATTGCCGGCCAGGTGTCTTCCTCATTTAGGCCGATCTGTCTCCTTAATATCATCGTAAAATTTTAGAGAATGCCCTAGTCGAAATATTTAATCAGTAGGTCACGCATAATCAAGCGCTTTTACAGACTCAACTTGGGTTCGACGGGGCAGCTCAACACTGGATGCTACCCAACATATCTTTGAGCGAGCTGGACACGAGGCGACCCCCCCCCCAAATCTAGATGTTTCGTATTATTGATACACCTCGATGTTAAAACGCGTTTAATACGGCGACCTGGGACGTCATCCTGCAGACGCTGGAGAGTAGGAACTTCTCCCCCTACCTCTGCCGCATGTTATTTTCTTTATCTGAATGACCGAACGCTTATATATGGAAAGGGAATTACCCAGCAGATTACGGCAGGAGTGCCGCCGGTGTCCGTTTTGAGTCCGGCCCTATGGAACCTAGCCTACGACGGAGTTCTGTGGCTTCGAGATCTCCCAGAAGGCGTCGAAGCCATTGCCTACGCGAACGATCTGACGGTGCTGGAAACGACCGGCAAGAAGTCGTCTCTTGAGTCGCGAGGAAGCACCGCTCTCGATAAGATCAACTCCTGGATAGAAAGAAACCGCCTGAGTCTGGCCCCGCACAAAACAAAGACGCTGTATCTCATTGGCCGCAAACGAACCTGTAGCATCACAATTGAGGTTGCGGGTCACTTCGTTCTAATATAAAAGAAGGCAAAATACCTAGGTGTCACCCATGACACTAGGCTCTCGGGAAACGCACATGTAAAATAAATTTATCAGAAAATATTAAGGGTTGCTCAAAGCCTAACTAAACTATAATACTTCCTCGAGAGGGAGGAACTAGCGAAGGCCGACGCAACCTACTACACTCTGTCGTTAAATCAACTGCGCTTCTCTTGTCTGGGCCGATGCTATCATCCGGACAAAGTGTAACCGGCGAGCCCTTTGGGTCTCACAAAAAGACATGGCAATGAGAGCTTGTTCTTGTAAATTTAGAAGAAGGTTAAAACATGAGGTCCCCCTCTCCTAGTCTCGAGGTACTGTTACATAATTCCAAACTAGGAGGGAGTAGGAGAGGGTGTTTTAGTGCGTATTACACGTTTGGCAATAGATTGAATCACATACTCTCCGCCTGAGTCGAGTCTCACACTGTCCGTCAACAATAGCGACCGATGTGCGTAGAAGCATTTTCCCCTCCTTAAAAAGGGTTTGAGCTAACTTACAATACCCACTGCACGGTGTTCCGCGTTTGGAAAAATGCCCACTTGGTGCTGGCAAAAGGGTGTGAATTTGGATTTGGTAGTACCATTTACCATAGTCGCTGCGTTAAACGCATCATGCTATAACGTATAACATTTGAGGCAAAGCGTCAAACGTAACAATTCCAGTTAGTTCGTGTTTCCATCTTTGTCACAGTGCCTCGTGCTGCTTGGAGAAAACGAACGTATATCACAAAAACTCAGTCTAAATCAAATATATAGTACATTTTATTTTATTTCGAAAATTTAATTTGAGCTTACGTTAATAATGCTCGCAGAGTGACAACCAACGAATTTACTTAGAAGGCATGCGTCCCAGAGTTTTTCTCTACAAGTTCTTGTAGTGCCTCTGTAAGAAGCCTCCTCCTGCAAGGTGTTTTTTCAGCGTGACCTTACGTGAGACAGGATAGCATCACTATAAACCAATTACAAGCAGTGGGACAGCATCACTAAGAATTCGTGACATCCTGTTTCCGCAACGAATTACGGAGCTTCGAAACGTCGCCCAAAGTATGCCAGAACAATGCTCAATATTCGAGCCGACGTTGCATTACGACTTCAGAACCTACAAAAACAAGAGTTCGTTACACAAATGTCGTTAGGTTCACAGGGCCCAGATTGTATTTGCAGATCTAGAACTGTATAAGTAAGTAGCAACCCGTTGTACAAAAACGACACAGACGTGATCTGCATGATTTGTATACGACGTAGCTGGAGCAGATGACGACTTCTATGTACGACTTCCACGTATGCATGCCGACACAGTTAGAAAAGGCGCATAGTATTCACGCTGACGCAAGCAATCTGCAGAACCAGCCGATGTAAGAAGGATTGTTTTCGTTTACAAACGTCGAAGTTCGGCAACAGAACAACACTCGTAATTGGCCGCTTCAGATATTTTTAAGTTCGACCTGTGCGTAAAAGTACTCGCTACGTTACTGTGAATCGCAAGGTATTCGGGCATACATTTTAAAAAGTGCGCTTTTACAATTAATAAAAAATGTCGCCCGCTTTATCTTTAGCTGTGACTCATCCAGCCTCCAAGAGAAATGTTAAAGATATATTGATTCGCTAAAAATGTGTCGTAAGGCGTTGAGGTAATACAAACACTCTAGGCTACCGTCAGCGCGGAGCGTTGTAAACTCAACAAATATATAAAGTAAGCCATGTAGCGAGTGACTACAAAGACATACTTTCCAAGGTGCTTTACAGGAATCGAAACGTGAGGCATAAGCAAACTTGAATTCATTGCAACAACTAGCATTGACAGCGAACAGGAGGACTTCCTGCTATATACAATGCTTGTAGGCTACCCTAAAAACGTTGACATATGTGTTTGCTGACGTATGGAGAACGTGAACCATTAAGCAGGAAATAGCCTGTTTGTCAGTTAACTATAGCATCTAGATTTGGAAGGCAAAGCAACCCGTGCGCTCAGATTAAATCTTAAGGTCTCAACCAGAGTATTTGATAATTAATTTATATTACAATCATGTGTAAGTGAACGTGTTAACTTTCAGCCTATAACAGCTTTAAGGTCTTATGGGTAACTTGCTTAACCGTATAGTGCAGTTGGCTAAATACATACTGCACGCGTCTTCTATGAGCAAAGCGACGGTCGTCGCTGCTCAATAAGTAGGCCGACGCGGTGAGTTACTGTATTTCGAGTAAGGCGAAGAGAATGTACGATCAACAATAGCAACACAACACGAACTAGGAGCGGATAGTCCCTTGTAAAAACAGATGCCTGCCACTTAAGCCAGCTGTTTAGCACTCTGAGTTTTAAAAGGTGCGGGTGTAAACTCAGTGCCGCAATAAACTGTCATAGTTAAATACTATTAAAGCTCCTTGTAGATGCGGCATACGAGTAAAGCTCGTATGCACTATGCCGCCTCAATTGAATCAATAATATAATCAATAGTCGTAATAGCATATATGTATATACTATCTTATTTTTATTTCATTTAGTCGTGGCCCATAATTAATGGACCAAAAACCAAACCGTTTGCCCTGTAAATATATTATTTATTTACCGATTTCCCTTTTTAGAAACGGGTTACACTAAGTTTTCTCTCGTTTTCCGTTATTTTGTATTGCCTGTTACTGTTAAACGGAATCAAATTTTATGGTTTTCAGTTACCAAGCTTGTGGCTGAATTATAGAGTATTTCTTCCTCATCCGAATTGTCGAAGAAAAACACATTTTCGTATGCTTCTTTTGCCGATGCACTTGCTACTGAGTATAGACTGAGGCCCAGAAAAATGGACCACCAGAGGAAAATGTACTGACAAGGTCATACATCAATTTTCCCTTACGACGAGCTAACGTCGCAATGAAACACTAAAAACCATTGTAGGCGTCTTCTATCCGTATCCTATTTGTTTGGCTGACACGCTCACAGCGAGAATCGCCCCCAAAACCACCAGCCGCCATCAGTCACGAATAATCAACCAGTCAGTAAAATTTGAACAGAGTTATTTTAGGTGACTAAAAGGTATTCACAATAAAAACCGTAACACACATCAAGGGGTAATTAAGAGCAGAGAAGTTGTGTAACTCTGTTAGCGTACCGAAGCAACACAGCAGAAAGGCAGGATACATCTCAAGCAAGAGTTAGATTAGAAAGCCCATCACATTATAAGGAATGCCAATTGTACGTATTCCATTGGGCGTTGCCAGATTGATTTTGACGTAATGGTACATTCACGCCGTAGAATATTAAAGCGGAAATAAAAAAAGTATGTAAATTGTTGGCACTTGGAGAACTGTCAAATGGCGACTCAGTCTTGCTGTTCGGACCGTAGATCTAGCCTAGGTCAGATTTATTATCACACACGTTGTGTAGAAAAAGTACAGTTAAAATATATGCATATGTATACATACACACATTTGGACTTATAAAATAATAGATATGTAAAAGCTATGAAGCTATGACGCGAGCTTGGTTATCTAGACTAGCTAGAGACGCGACTAGAGTGCAGGATACCATGCTGCCTAGAAAAAAAAGATCTAGCCTAGGTAGAGTATCGGACACAATATCTTGGAGGCGGCTCATTTTGGAGCGCATACTGAACGTGCTGTGTACCCCAGAAAAGGGCTTCATGTACTTAGTTAAGGCTTCCAAACCAGAGAGCAGTAGTGAATACGTGTAGTTTCTATAGAAAAAAAATTTAAATCTAGACGGAGTCAAAGTAAAATAACTGAAATTATATAAACACGCGGTGTAGCGTCTACATACAACATAGATAATGTGGCCAATGAGCCGATTGATGATACCCGTAGTCAAGGTCAGATGAAACGTATACTCCTAGATCACGGATTTGAGTAGGCATCGGTCAGTCGCATAATGCTTTTAAAGTCAAGGTCAAGGCCGCCTTATTTTAGTGCAACACATGTGTGTGGTGAGGGAAGACCAACGGACGACACTTTCGACTGCTGATTGTTATGTAGAAATGTGGAAAATCTTAGAGATGATAGGAAGATAAAGCTTCAGATTATCCGCATACATAATATACCTGCTATTAGAAGGCAAGTATTTATTTATGTCGGAAACGCGAAAAATCGTGGACAAACGGGGGATAGACACCCTCTCAGCGGCATCCCCGAAAAAAAGACAGGATGTGTCTAACCGAGATAGCCGAACTTGACTCGAAAGAAGCGATCACTTAAGCAAGCCTTATCCATTACGGTGGTATCCATTTCAAGATCAATTCAAGCAGACACAGTGTAGATGTCATGTTTGGGAGCAAAATAACGAAACTGATGATTCAAGTGACAAGAGTGCTTGCAGAAGTACGTACCTAAACTAGAGAGGCATGCGTTGGTCGACTCGTGTGTGTTACTGTGGAAAAGGAGTTTACAAGATCGACATCTTTTTCTGAAGAAGTTTATCCCCATGACGACGCACCACAGATGGGACAGGCATTCCCGGCCAACGAGAAAGATTAATCAAGGCGGCTAGATCCCTTTTGATGGCATCTTGTAAACGAATAATAGTTTCAACGAATAAATTACAAATTTACGTCCCGTTGTACAACTGGAGACATGGCCGCAGCGTCTGGATTGCTTTTAATTTTATACGGCCCGCAAGATTGTGTAACAACTTTTCGATTGTGCTGTCTCCATTTAAGTCTGTATAGTCTTAACGCGCATTCGCACATCTCAACAAAATGTTTTCTATAATTCAGCACCTTGCCTTTATCATCGTTGGCCCCTCAATCGATTCTGTCATTAAAGTCACCGCCGACGATAGTTGGCATGGTCAGGTTTAATCCTGAAGGTCCAAAGCTTACCGTCTCAGCAACCTCCGCAGAATCACACGTGGGTAGAAAATAGATTGCCCTCCGTATTCGTAGTATTCATCTATACTGATGCATTACATCGCTAGTAAGCGTTTATGTAAGTGTTTAGATAAGATTTAGAGTAAGTGTTTAGATAAGATTTAGAGTAAGTGTTTAGATAGATAACCGGTCTACGGTTATAGTGATGGCGCGGTCAAGGGGACTAGGGGACCACGATGGGCTAGCCTTGGTTGCCACCTACTGGGCTGTCGCTCCTCGTTGGAACCCCGTTGTTGATCGAATTTTCCTTTAGCCATGCTCATTGAGAGTAAATGATAAGCCATATACCGCTAAGAGTCAACGGCCATGCTGCCACAAGACTTGTTCGGGAAATCCTAGATATCCCAACATGTTCTCGGTGCATTGAAGATAAGCCTCACAGCGATGTCCTTCCTCTCTCTCTCTCCGTACGGGACGGGGCATAATCTAAATAGAAAACCCACCCACAGGCCTTCCACGACCTTCCAACCCCCTTCCACACTCAGAGTAACCTGAGGGCAAAAACACACATCTAGCCCAAAAACTCTAATCGGTTTCAGAGAATGTGTACGCGAATGTGACCTACTGGGCTCGGCTTGTCTATGCCTAGATTGTTCAGACGTCTGATGCTTAGATAACGCTATACTTTGCGGGTCAACTATTACAGTCACGTGTGTCACTCGCAACGTTTCCTAGCCTGAACGACAGAGACAATTTACCCTTAGTGGAAGAGTACGAGATTGCGGCTGGCATCCGAGATTCTAACAGCCTGTGCAATTCTGGAGATCGAAAAAACGCAAATGACATAATGAGAATATCAATAATAAATATAATCATCGTCGTCATCATCATCATGATTAAGCAAACAAGATTGTTTCTAGAAACGCCCACATTACAGACACACCGCAGTGTTGGTCGGTTAAAATCAGCAATTAACAACGACGAGCCTTAATGCACGTGGGCCAACGCATTAGGCAACGCGTTAGGTCAATGTGACCCCGTCTGCCTTACGCATTTACCGCTGGCCAGCGGCAACGCGCCTAGGGAAGGAAGAACGTACAAGAGACAACGAGCGTACAAAGCAGACTGACAAATCTCAGATAGGCTTAGAAAAAAAAGGAATGCTATATATATATATATATATATATATATATATATAAGAAAGAGGTGCATACAACGTGGAAACGCTGCTTTCGTTCGGACCACACTTCTGAAGGGCTTTCGGCCTGGCCTAAATGAAACGGATACGTGATAGTCACAATACACGCCTGCTAGGCATATTGGCTTAGATGATCCTTCGTGATATGTGTAACATCTAAATAACGTATTATACGGATTATAAATATCGAGTCTGCTGACAAAGAGAGATATAGAAAAATCAGAGAGATAGACAACACAGTGCAGTGGCACTGAATAGCCAAGACTGCATCTCAACCGTTCGATGGGACATTAGGCAATTAGGACAAGGAGGCGGCTGCGATAACGGACGTGACCTGTTCCGGCTGTTTCTCGCTGCAACAAAGCAGTACGCTTCGCTTCTCCACGCAACGTAGACAGACAAATCAAACACAACACATTGAGCGAGTCAGAAAGATGAGAGACTAAACTAATATTGACAAATGCAAGACTGCATAAAAATGTTTAATTAATACGACTTCCTGACCGGAGCTAAGCGACAAACGCCGTTCTGTCGCCTAAAGATAAGAACACCTTCTAACTTGAGAAATTTTGCAATATAACCTAATGGTACGGTATACGAGCATGTATGTATGTAATATTAGTAGTCGATTGTGCAACATTATATAAGATCATACTACGTCCTGATTCGGGGGGGGGGGGGGTCGAAACGGTAACAAGGTACAATAGGCTAACCTCATGCACTGGATGCGTTGTTCTAGCGCGTTTTGGATTTTACCCGCATAACTAACTACGGACAACTTGATTGTCAACATTCCTACCTATATATATATATATATATATATATATAAGGTCCTACAATCACTTTCAATGTAGCGACTCAGTCTCATGAGATTTTGTACAGAGGAAACTGAGACAATCCAACGACCACAAATAAAGCAAGGGGATTATCTACTGATAATGCAGCTCCTTCCAAAATATGAGAGAAACATATAACTTCCAGTTGAGTTAAGTAACTCAAATGATTAATCATAATAATTTTGGATCAGATATAGTTAGCTCCACGTAAGTTTGTGAGTGCAATAAGAAACATATCTTTCAATCTAGGACACTTTACTGTCACACCGTGATAGCCTGCCAGACGCACATCGCGTACGAGAACTAAGTAAGACGAATTCTACAATAACCACTCATTTTATTGTAAATACGTCGAACGTTGGGTCGAAAAACAAACAGTGTACAGTTGACCTCCCATCGGCGGTATTCTGATCAATAGTTTGTTCCGAACTTCAGGATTGTAAGCTATTATTCACTTCATTGATCATAGATATTGAGACCTAGATGTACCAAACATCGCCGGCCGGAATATATTTGTATACATTACATTATTTAGTGATTCATACACCATTTAAAAGCGCTAGGATTTACATTTCTTTATATATTGTTGTCTGTTATCATTTGTTAATATTTTAACAAATATTTAACATTAAACTAGATAACAAAATTATCAATATTCTGTTAACCAATTTTATATTAACGACTTGACACAAAGATTTAAGAATGTATTTAAGCACAAGAGCGCACACAGGCACCACCGGCATACCGAAGTAAGGAGCAATGTGAGCAATATTAGATCAATCTTAAAGCGCTACAGTACATTTGTCTAACACGATTAGGATAACGCAAAACCATTAGGCTGAGGCACCGATAGTTCAAACATTATCAAGGAAGGAACGTACGTAGCTAGACGCTGTAGATACGATTCGAGTTACTTGATATATGGTAAATACAGCTGTACGTAAGCCATAGAAAGCAGCAGGTATTATATATATATATATATATATATATATATATATAAAAGGCGAGCACTGCCGAGTGTGCAAACGTATTGTAAATGATTAACAAATGATCACAATATTTTCTATATATATATATATACATATATATATATATACATATATATATATATATACATATATATATATATATATATATATATATATATATATATATATATATATATATATGAGTTCAAGGGAACGCTGTCCGCCGTATGATGCCAAATATTTTCTATGCAGTATACTTGCCATATCGTAAGAATGTATACGTTATTGATTGTTTATATTTGCTTGCCAATAAATATTAGCTATAACCAAGAAGCGTTCATTTATTTTGTGTCTTTAAAAATACAATTGTCTTGTATGAACGTTTCAAATAATTATAGAAATATTAAAAGCGGTTAAAGCTAACCTCCTGTGCGTCCGCACCTTGACTGCGCCGAGTCGCGCATGAACAGCAAAGCGCGTGAGAACGTGTCGGTTCGTTCGTCCGGCCTGTTTCCATATTTCAGAGGTAATCGCACCCGTGCTATAGAAATCAGGCAAGAAGCGTCTGGCGTCGAAAAGAGTATCGATGCCGAGATGCTCTACGTGGACACCGTTAAGGGAACGCTCTACTAAATTATGGTTTCGCTTTTCGCTATTCGTGCTGTGTCATCGCTGTAGAGTGGTGGTGATTCTTGGATTCATCACCTTTGTGTGACGCCGAAGGCGTAGTCATTAACCTCAATCACAATATATAAATATTAGGGGAACTCAGCTGTTCATCTAAGTACATTCCAGGGAAACTCGGACATTCACATTGGTACAAATTCGAGGCGAAAGATTGTAGGTGCAACTCCGGCTGCTCCGTTTGGTTGCCACTGAACGAGCGTGGAACATTCTGATTCTAGACCGCTGACATGTCGTTAGCCTGGGGCGAATATCGGAGAGTTATTTTCTGGCCATATAGATTTTTTCAAACAAGACCTCTACCTACACACGTCGCATCTGGCACGTCATATCCAATGTGTACGTTGCAAATCATTTTAACACATTGCCACTTGCGGAGGTGTTTTCAAGGACAGTCTCACACGATGGTTCAACATCACGTACCCAGCCAAACATGGCCTTTTTGCGAGGTTTTTATTTCATGTTTAATTTAGAAATATGAATTGTCTATTAGCTCATGCGGTAACCACGCTGCATGCGGTTAACAGGTTTTCCAGTCGCACTCTACTTCGTAGACATTTGTAAGCTTGTCAAAAAATCTAGTAGTTAATGCCTGTTACTACAAGCTGTGCGAGGGACGCCATGAGACAGGCAGTCTGCGGTTAACGAGATAAATTAGTAAAGGCAGCAAAATTGCCTTTTATGACATCTTGCAAACGAATAAGTAGGTTTAACGAATCAATGTGAGCCTGAAGACACAGGTTCCGCGAAATATGGTACACCATGATTCTATTGTTGACTAATACGCCCAGGCAAAATGTTCATAAACGTACTCTTTTTGTTGGCCATATATGGTTTTTTTTATAAACTAATATTCACTACAAGTTGATAACTTGGTGGATTAGAAATGATCTAAGTATCGGTCCAAAACATCGTCTACATAAGTTGTCACAGAGTTGGTATCTAGTTCGGCGCGCTTGAGTGTATCTTAGCGAGTTATTTGGTATTTGCATTTGGTATCAGTATTGGCAAACACAATTGTCAATTTCATAACAGTCATCCTAAAGACATATTCATTAATGATATCCGTGCCAATTAGTACGACAGAGTGCGGGTTTATTTTGTTGCAGGTCCGTCATCTATTTATCAGTTTTAAAAAAATCCTAAAAAGCGCGTCCCTCAGTACAATTCATTGTCATAAAGTTTTGTTTCTGTCTGGGTTTTGTTGTATAGATTAATCACGGTCACGTCACAGACATAGTTTTGCATTGGCAAAGCCGAATTAAGTAAAATAAATTCTTTCCACATATGAAGTCCTAGTGTAGACGAACTTTCACCTTGAAAATCACGTTTTTTAAGTGATACTGCCTTGATCCTATC
This sequence comes from Dermanyssus gallinae, assembly GCA_003439945.1. Taxonomy (NCBI): domain Eukaryota; kingdom Metazoa; phylum Arthropoda; class Arachnida; order Mesostigmata; family Dermanyssidae; genus Dermanyssus; species Dermanyssus gallinae. The sequence goes on along the minus strand of QVRM01004080.1, from coordinate 96,986 downwards.
GAGCTATTTAGGATTTGACAAATTAGGCCTTAGTGTAATAGATTTAGGCAGTGTCGTATCAATGAGACGATAATCAGTTTAATTAGATTTAATGCTTTACGATTTAATATCTACAGTTTTCTCTTAATATAAAGCGCGGAGTTTACCTTCAATTTATAGTAGATGCAATTTTTTGCTCTTATGAACACTGAACACATGCTGTTTCGTAAAGCACCATGTGAGCACCAGTGTGACTCCCAGGGAAAAAAAACTGTTTACAGACTCTGGTGTGCGTCTACAGATAATGTATTTCATTTTTTGCATACGATCCGCCAAGGCTAAATCGCCTAACTTGCGTCTTGTAAATATTAAATGTTCATTTATTTCTGTGACATCGTGTTGTTTTGGGTGAGGTAGTGTTGCATATGCTCTCTTGGTGTTACAGGACAACAAGGTAATTAGCGTCAAACTCACTTTGGGCTTTGGTTTCCCGTAGTGTTTTACTACACGTAAGTCTTGTTCGATAATGAAGGAATAGAAAAGAACTAGCGGTATCGCCTAGAGCAATGTGTTCGCCTACGTCGGTGGACTTGCGAGTACGAAATTATTTTCAGCTTATTGTCTTACGCCAGAAGGACGGCTCTACAAAAGCGATTACAAGTAGAGCAACCTCGAAGCGATTGGCTGACTTATGATAAAAGAAGCAATTTAGGTAGTAATCGTGCCGCATCAAATGAAAGGCGCTGTTAGGGTCGAGTAGCCGCTCGACATATAGGCCGAGCTTTCGTGAAATAGGAGCGCGGTATACTACGGGCTTTGGTAGATGATTGCATGATGTTTAACTCCATTGAGAGTAACCTGGTGGCAGAAGAGGTCTAGCCCAAACACTCTGATCGATTTCGGAGAATGTGTACGGTAATGTGACCTATAGCCGACCGACTTGTTTCAGCCTAGATACTTAAGGTTTGGTTTCTAAATGCCATAATCTGGGAAAAAAATCCGATGTTATATAACGTTCAAAAAAAAAACGTGATATTACTAAACTATTATCACGACTAAGCAGATGTGCTTGTCTCTAGAAACGCCCACATTACACCGACAGCCGTGCTTGGTCGACGAAAATCAGCAATTAACGACAACAGCGAGACTTAGTCTACGTGGGCAGATACATCGTTACGTTAATACAGCCACGTACATACAGCAAACCAGCAGCAACACGCGCAAGGAACGTAGAACGCGAGACAGCGAGCGAAAACCAAATGGATAAACGGCCGTTAGAGAGAGAATAACATATCCCAGCTTCAGGTATATATATATATATATATATATATATATATATACCGAGCAAGATGGCTTAGTGGCAAAGCCTTTGCCTTGCATTCGGGAGGACAGGGTTCGAGACCCAGACTGGCCACTCTTAAATTGGTTTGCATGATTTCCAATTTAGACAAGGTAAATGCCGGAGTGGATTAAAAATTAGTCATGACATGAAAAACACGGCCCTTACGGAAAATCATAAAAAAAAAAATATATATATATATATATATATATCGAATGAAAAAAGACAGACAACCCTGCTCAGTGGCACTAAAAAGCTAAGTCTGCATTTTAAGCGTCCTACGAGGCATAATACGATTGAGAGCACAGAGACAATGGACGTGACCTGGCTCTGTTTCGCGCTGCAATTACAGGCAACGCAATTTGCCTATATTCGGCGCAACGCAGTCAGACATCAAATACCGCGCATCGAATGTGTCCGAAAGACGAGAGACACAGAACACAACGGGCGCACAGCGGGGTGCCCCATGTAACTGCCAAATTTAAACGTACAAATATAACAGATGTGATATATATATAAATCTTTAATACGACTTTCTTATCGGGGCTACGCCAACGCCGTTTCATCGTGCTAAAAAAGATCACTTACAAACCTACACTTTACGAATCTAACACGGTGGTACGACGTGTGTGTATAAAAATTGATTCTGCAACATTATCGAGGATCTAGAACAAAATTTAAGCTAGAAACTCCAAATGCTAAGACTGTATGCATAAACAAAAGATTTGAGCACGACTTACGTAGGGAAGCTATGTCACGTCCTGGCCCGCAGCTACCACTAGGCTAACCTTAAGTATTGTATGCATTATTCTAGCGCATATAAATTTAGGAGCACGTGAAATGTTTCTGAAATTGTCTTTGAAGCGCATGTGCAAACTACATACACGTGTAAACCCAAAACCATTAACACTAATTAGAGTTTTATACAGATGAGCAGTGTATGCATAAACTGTAATGAGACTAGACACTAATATTGTCATGATTTCGCCAGGCTAGTTGTCAACAATCCTCGCCATAGTGTTTGGCTGGAATTATCATTTTGTATAATAATGTGTTTTTACAATATTAGTGCAGCGACTCAGTAGGTCGGTTTTTAGAGCAGGAAGATGATCTACTTACAATAGAGCTCCCTTCAACAAAATGTTACAAACATTTTCTGTGTCTGCTAGCAGAGTTAACTAACTCAAATTATTAACTGCCGATTGGAGACCGTTAGCAAGTTTTTACGTGCGATAAGAAACATATTCGTCAATCTAGAACAGTTCGCCTGCACATACCGTGATAGCTTGCCAGACATATATAGTTTATGATACCAACATACGACGATTTTTAAATATCTGTTAATTTGTTTTTCAAAATACCTGTTAATCTTCTTGTGTTAAACTTGTTTAGTGTCGAAGATGAGGTCAAAAATAAACAGTGCAAAGTTGAATTTCTATCGAGATTTTTTTCTGATTATTAGTTTGTTGCAGACTAGACTGAAAGCTATTATTCAGCTTAAAGATCACAGATTGAGAGCTGGATGTACCAAATATCGATATCCGGTATACAGGAAATATGTAAAATATTCAGAAAGAAGTACACCACTTAGGAAAGCTAGCTATTTTCAATGAATTTAAAAATATAACAGGAAATAGATTTGCAACATTAAAACAGTAACCGACGGCAACAAGTTCTATATGGGGGCCAGGGGACGCAATCCGCACTATAATTCAGAATTCTTATGTACCCTTGCCATATCACGTTAAAAATGCGATATTATGGTGTTAGCTCTGCACTAGCCTTGCTGTTTCATTGCCGTGGAGTGATAAGTAAAGGAAGATTTAGACTTAGACGTAATTCTTGTGCATAGGAGCCATTGAGAAACTGGTAAAATCTGCTAAACTAAACTTCGGTACACACTCGATTCACTCGAACAACTCAAGTCAGTAGGGGTGCATACTAGAGAGAGATTTTCAGAGAAACTCAGACTTTCGTTTGTTTAGCAGAGAGCAAGAATGGAACATTTCCGATAGTCAGCCGCTGAGACGCTGTCAGCCTGAAGCAAACATCCAAGAATTTTTTTTCTGGCGCTAGCTAGATTCTTTAAAGCATACGCTGCCCATACACCCGCCGCATCCGATACGTCATCTCCAGTGTGCACGGCTTACGATATTGCTAACTACCGAGGTGGTGTTTTGTAAGACAAATTAACAAGGTGGTTCAGTATTATTTACCGGCCAAACATCGCCTTTACAGTTCTCGCTTTTTTTTTTTACTTTAGAGAAAAATATAATTGCCTATACATTCTTGCGGTAGCAACTCTGCCTTTGGCCAACATGTTTTCGAGGAGCACTCTACTAGGGATACATAGGTATCGTAAGCTTGTTAGAAATCTACCAATTAATGCTTGTTACTACTGGCTCTTTACCGTCTCTACTACGACAGGAACGTTCAACATCTAGATTGGAAAGATGGATACGTGTTAGTCAAAGCGCAATCCCGTACTTGCAATCCACCTAAACACATGATCAAACATACGCGCGCACATTGCGGCGCATCAATGGCATTGCAACCAAATCGTAGCTAGAAAGATGGAGACGAGAAACAAGGAAAGAATAATCGATTTTTGAAGCAACAACAACAGCATAGGATGTTTGAGCGGTGCCTCTCCAGTGGCAACGACGTGCACTGCCGGGACACGCCGTAAAGGTGTGTGTGTGATGAGAGAGTATAAATAAACGACATCGTTTATTGATTATCACTGGCAAATACACTCGAACGCATGCAGCAGCAGCAGCTGCTGCTGCTTAAACATGCAGCAGCTGTACTAAGGGCTTCTATGAAACTGTCAAACGCTTACCTGTAGAACAGAGTTGTCCGCTGGATAGCTTTGGAAGCCGGTTTGGAGCAAAGGCGAGCCGGGGGCCGCCGAAGCCCCCGAAGAGCCTGCCCCGCCTACTGTGTCACTAGTGGATACGGCCAGACCCCCGCCGCTATGGCTGCTGTTACCCTTGAGGGGGGTTGACCCTATAGTAGTGCTAAGATTGCCGCCAGCACCGTTCGTGTTCAGCTGCTTGGCTTTGGCGGTGACGACGGTCTGCTGAAGACTGGGCGCTCCCACCTTCTTCATAGCAGCGTCCTTCACCCGGGAGAACACGGACAGTCCACCTTTAACCACACTGTTGCTGCTGCTGCTGCCGCCGCCACCGGTAGCGGGAAGACCGGCATTTGTGTCGTGTGCAGAACTCGAACTACCGCTATCTGGTGCAATGCCTATGGCGACAGAGGGCGTAACAGCCGCGCCGTCACGCGGCTCGATGACGATTTCGGTCGGGCCATCGCCGTGAACGCTCGGCGGCGTCGACTCGTGTTCGTCTTCCGGCACGGGCGACATCAACTCCGTGGTATCCCCGAAGCTGTTCCGTCGGTTGCCGCCCACGCCACCGTCTTTTTTCCGTCTGCCGACGGCTGCGATCGCTTTCTTGCGGTCGCCCGCCGTCGCCTTTCCATTCGTCTTGGCCTGCTTGTCGTGCTTGGCGTTCGAGGCGGTCCGTTTGGCCGTCGATCTGCCGGCGTCCTTCGAGCCCTTCTTGGCGGCCGCGCCCTGACCCTTGATGAGCGGGGCGCGGTCGTCCGTCGGCGACATGCTGTTGCTGCTGCTAGCCTCACTGAGCGATTCGCTGCTCACGATGTACGCCTCGCGACTGGAGACGCCGCCAATGATGATCGAGTCGTCCGGGCCACCACCACCGACGACATGACGGCCGTTCGGCTGATGATGGAATCCGCTGTCGTTGTCGTTTGAGCTGCCGCCGCCTCGGCCGCGCCCCTGTGCGGTCCTCGCCGGCGACGCGGGCAGCGGCTGGCCTGTGGCGTGGCGTGGTCGGATCACAACGTCGTCGTCGTTGTCGTCGTCGTCGAATGACACAATCACGTCGCGCGCTGTTCTTCGGTGGTGGAGGTTGTGGTGTTGACGTTGGTCGGGTGATCGAGGATGCTGTGCGTGATGATGGTGGTGGTGGTGCTGCTGTCGAGCCACCTGATTCTCGAGTTGCTGCAGCAGCAGAATTGGATCGGTGATGGCGTCCTCGTCGGCCAGAGGCCATGGCTCGCTGTGGCGGTCGGGACCTCCTCCAGCAGGGCCGCTACTGCCCGAGGACGAGCGGCCTTCTTCGGAGCGTCCGAACAGATCGTCCATGACTGTCCCTATCTATCTACCTACCTAGCGATCTACCTGCAGACGTGGCGCCAGGCCTTGCCTGCCCACAGAAACTTCGAGGACACGGCGAGAGCCGTCGAAAGTGGCCGGCCCGCGGCGGCGGCGGCGACGACAATGATGATGATGACGATGATGATGATGAGGACGACGGTGGCTAAATATTTTACCACCGCCACCAGTCAACGAACGACTCGCGGCCACTTTCAATAGGGCTGCTTATCGCGTTCACTACTGTCGCTGCTGCTGACGCCCCTATTCCCGGCTCTCCCCTCATATATTATGTATGGCTCGGGTTTGCTGGTGAGCTCTGTGCATGCGGCGCAGTAATCTCACAGTATATGTGTACATGGTTATATATACATATGTACGCCGATGAAACGCGGGCGTGGGTTCTGCGTCGCTACGTTATACAATAGTGTCTCCAGATGATGATGTTATTGTTGATGATGATGAAGACGGGCAGACATCATCTAGAGATGAAGGGTCGGCACCAGACAGCTGCAGTTCGCCCGAGACAGCGGTAGTTCGTATTAATAGCCTTCGTTTGTCCACAATCTGCAGGCAGGAAATGTATGCACATTTCTTGCGAAGAAACGATGTCCGTTTGTATTGTAGGAGATCAGATAGATAGCAGATGTATGTGCAGCGTTTCAATTTTGCACTTATCCCTACTAACTTGAATTAAGTGAGCATCACAACGGCGGCCTCCGTTTCGAGGTCAAACCTTTTATAGAGAGTGGCAATATGTATGGGCTCAACGCGAGCGTTCCAACTGGGGATTTGGGCTGACGAGGAGCTTAAAATGCGATCCACAGAGATAGGCAAATGCGGCCGACACGCTTGAAGTGATGGCGCATAAAGAGAGATGGGCGGTTTGGTAATATTGCTATTAAATATTCCGCCCTAAGCAGGTTTGTACTCCGCAGCTGTCCATTTCAGGACGGTTTTCCCAGCCCAGCCGAGATGACGTCAAACGTCATCCGTAGAGAGCGCAGAAAACCACAGGTAGTTCTCTGATGATTACGACGTTGATGGTTTAGCCCACACAGCCTTCTGAGGGAGGTCAGCATAATTACTTGCTCAGTCTTGCGGCCGCGACCGCTATATCATGTGGTCAGCCAGGCGAAAATGCACTTCCAGGCAGCTCATTAAAGGAAACTTCGGCGGCTGCCTTTTTATGAAGCACCTTCGTTATTCCTTTTAAGACGTCTTAGTGCATCAGTATCCACTATGCAAATGATGTCGGCCATAGGTTTTCCAGCGATCTCACTTCAAGTCAAGCAGGCCATCTGGTTCAAGCCTTGCCACCTCCTTCAATGTCACAAACCTTTAGGGACGCGTCTACTGTCCCTTGTTAGAACACTAAGTAACTAACTCGCGAAGTAGTCGCCAATCCTTTGGCAGGCAGACGAGTTGCGAAGGTAGATACTGAAGTAAGGAATAACGGACATATAGCATCTTCGTGACGAGAATGGTCTGGGAATTTCGGGGACTTGTACCGCAATAGTGATTGGCCGGGTTTGCGGCAATATTTGAGCACAGCTTCTTCTTAGATCGTGGTTCTTCGCTAATCCTCGGGAGAAACACAGTGTGCATATCCACCGTCTGTGAGATTACTGCATTCACACTATCCTTTTAGTGGCTGGGGGAAGGAACCACCAGCACAACTGCTGCGTAACATTAGATCCTCGGCCGTAACAGAATGCGATCCTTCACAACAAGATGGACAAGTCGTACAAGCGCCGGACGTCGGGCACGTGCCAGCACGTTCAGGAAAAAAACCGCTCGGTGCTGTAGCGCCATACAGGGCCGCGAACGACACCCGCTGGTATGTACTGGTTAGATTGCCGCAACCGGAGCTCAGCAACCATTCTGACGTATTGCGCGAAAAGCACGCGAGAGACCGAGGTGTTCGCCTGGCCGCGCCTGTTCCAGAAACCCGAATACGGATTATTCGTTGTTGGTCGACCGTGTGGCCGACGCGAGCGCTAGTATAGCTTACGAGACTAGTGCCACAGTCGCGTCGCGCCGACTGTTTGTCGGGTTTTTGTGTCGACAATCTACGGGACATGAACAGCGGGCAAGCAGTCAGGTTGTGAGGTCGTCCTTACTGGTCGCAGGCAGGAGGCCAACTCGGACTGGAAATCGGGGGACCAGGTCTGACGGATGAGTCGAAATCTTCTTCGCGCCTAGGAGTCGTACACGCTACTTGGAAGGGAGCAGCGATCAACGCTGCTCGCTATTCTGATCACGTATCTGTGTCGCTGTAAGCAGCAGCAGCAGCAGTGTCATCGCATAGCTCTCATTCGCTAACTGCGGCCACTGTGATTACTAGACTATAGTCATGCGCCGCGCTTAGAGAAGCCGCTATCCGCTGTCTCGAGCCTCCCATCCCCCTCGATATGGCTCGTCGTGTTCCCGTTTCCACGGCGGGCTGGCTTCGATCTCTGAATGGCGCTGCCTTGTATTGTTACTCGCGACGACCACGAATTGTCGGGCTATTCGCTATATTGTCGCGTACTGTGTATCTGCTGTTGCCACGAGCGAGAGTTTTTGGGCCGACGGTTGTCTGATTGTTCTGGTGCCAGTCGTTCTGTGATGATGGTGGCTGTGGAGTTGGTAGCATTCACGGTCGAAAGGTACCAGTCCGTGCATGCCACATGTTGGTGTTGTGATCGTTTGAGGTATCGACGTTGTTTCCCGCTCGAACTCGCTTCCTTCAGGATGGCGATGAGGTTCCGGCCTCACGCCCTCTTGAGAGCCAAGTTCCGTCGGTAGCCCTGAAGTTCTCCGGCACTAGTGGAATTCTAAAGGAATGAAGAGTTGCGACTTGTCGTCACAACAACAACAACAACAACAACAAGAACGCCAGAGACAACCGCGTCTTGATAAATGTGGCGTAGCACGTCTTGGTTACGTACGTATGGTGCTCGCTAACAACGTGCACAGCATGGCCTGCAGTCACATCGACGTTTAACGAAGATATACGTGATGAAAGACCGATACCATACCTGCGCATCTAAATAAGCGCACTTGGCAGGTCTTTACTTCTAGGCTACTAACGATGAGCTGGGCTGGCCTTCTGCCTCTTGCCACAAGTGGGCTTCGCACAAACCGTCGTTGATAGTCACAATCGTACTTTCGTACTGATCGGTGCCGGCAATCGTACGTGAATCGAACATACAGGGTATTCTTCTTTCTGTTCTTCTTTTTCTTCTTCTACTTCTTTCTTCCTACTTCGACTAGCGCGATGGGGTGGGTTCGCCACTTTTTCAGGCTGCCCGAGGGCGAGACTGTGGTCTCTTGGATTTCTTCGGTTCGATTAGGGGTTCAGGATGAGGTGGGATGTTAGTGCGTAAACAACTACAGTACGCTGTTGTATTCGGCTGGTCACATCCAGTGGGCACGAGCTCGTTTCGGACGACATCGCTCTGCTGTCGTTATCGTCGTCGATGCGTCAAAGGGTAGAGGAAAAGACTGGTTGAAGGCTGGTCGTCGCAGGGCAAGGATGACTGGCTGCACTGCTGCGTCATTCGTCCGACGGCGAGGGCAGGCGTTAACCGCGTGTGATGATAATGATGAACAGAGATGAATGATAATGATGGCGATGATGATTATGATGATGATGATGATGGCGGCGATGAGGGCACTTCGAACAGGAGCCGAAGGAAGCGCGCGATTGGGGCGTTGCGTTCCTTGCGTTCCTCCTTATTGCACATTGCGATTGTTTCCACTTGTTGTTTAGGTTCCAAGCACTCACTTTGAGTTCACATACAAATAATCCACATTCACATAGCCACACACGCGCACGGGCTCCCGTTCACTTTGCTGAGCGTACTGAACCTGCTGAACCTGTTACTTGCTGTTTTTGCCTAGAAGAATGTTTTGGGTCACAAATCACGTACTGACGCACACACTGCAACTGATAACAGGCACGTGACACAGGTTGGCTCAGCGTAAGACGGCACAAAAGTCACTGAGTCACTGAACTTATTGTCGCGCTTATTACGTAGTGGTCTACGACGTCGTATTGCGAATCGCTGAGTGAGCGAGAGTGTGAGGAATTCGTATATCGGGTCGGGTTCTCGTCAACAACAACGACGACGACGATGATGTTGACGAGAATGACGGTTTGTTCGGTTACCTATCGGTAGACGTCGCTATATCGCTATTCGGTCTATTAATGTATCTCTCTGTCCGTCTGTCTGTCTGTCTGTCTATCTATATATCTATCTATTAATCCATCGATATTTCTATCAATCTATTTGTCGGTTCATCAATCGGCCAATCAAAGTCAATCAGGCAGCCAGTCTCGGCTCGGCGGTGGCCGATTGTGGTTGAGAGGTTATCCCTCCTATTCGTTCGTCCAACGTCGTACGCCGCTCGAAGACCTGCGTACGCATGGTACTGCCAGGTATGTAAGTTCGTGTTGTTGCTGCTGCTGCTGATTGGATTTAGGGTGTTTGTTAGAGTTGTCGCGGTTGTCGTGCTGACTGACCGTGGTCGTGAAAGTCGTCGTGAGTTTTTGGTCAGGCGTTTTGCTATTTGGCGGTCGTGGCCGGGTGTCGTCGGCGGAAACTTTGTCGCCACATCCGATCTGGTCGGCCCGCCAAGACGAATCCGCCGTTATCGTCGTCGTCAAATGTACTGAGCAACTAACTGCAACGTCTACATTCAACAGCAGGCAAATAGTCGGATGCCAAAGGTCGGTAGTTGCCTGCAATGCATGTAGGTCGCAGTAGGATGTGATATGACAACTCTTCGTTTCCGAGTGTGCTCGTTCACCGACGTGCGCGCATCTGGGTTGTTGAGGCATGAATTCGTTAAGACGACACTGAACATAACAAAAACCAAGGTGATCAGATATGTATATGTATATAATATATATTATATATTATATATATATATCAATGTGGCATTTTTAACTTGCCGATCAATGTGCAATTTTTACCCTTCTACTTTTGGACGCTATTTCTGCATAAATACAGTACGTGACGAAATATGACATAGTGCTTCCCTGGGTAGAGCACCGGGGTCTAAAGCCGACCTCGTATAACAACACCTACCGAGGTCTGGGTTTTAGATGCCGAGGTTTGCGGCCCGAACCGGGACCTGGCAAAAAGCACGGCAAGACAAGATCGCCAAATATGACGTCGAATTCCTAAGAGCGGCGCTCCCCTACCCGCAAAAACCTCGCAGATTCGGATCCATCACTATCTCTATGAGTGGTGTATGGGACTCCGAATCTGCGAGGACGCTCTTGGGGCTCGGCGTCACGAAGAGGAATCTTATGGATCTCACCGTATTAACTTTACAAAGAACCTTGAGGATATATCGCTCGCACCGGGTCCATAAGAGCGGGGGCAACCATCAAGCAAGGACACGGACAACTGACTCTTAACTTCACGTGACACCTTTTTACCACCATTTTTATTAAGGCGAGCACTGCCGAGTGTGCAAACGTATTGTAAATGATTAATAAATCATCACAATATTTTCTATATATATATATATATACAGAATGTATGATAATAATGTAGAATAATGTATATATATAGAACATATTGTGATGATGTATTAATCATTTTATAAAAATTGTGGTAAAAGAAGACATATATCTACGTACAACTAAAATAAAGAAACAAAATCCAGCTAACTCAATAGCTCCAGCTAACAGACCATGCACAAAGAGGAGAGTTCGTCGTTGAGTAATTATTACTATTCACAAATTATAGAACTTTCATGGAACTTCTCTCGAAGAGAGATCTTCATGTGAAGCTCATTTACAGCAAATTGTGCGATCAAGTGTCTGTTCTCATTATTGCAGTGCTTCCGCGGACTAGACATCTTTGTCCGGGTTTCTTAAAATAGCTAAATAATGTCTGAGATCTTATTCTCCTATTCAGACATGTGTTCGTTAAAAGCTACATATTTTGGTATGACGTGCATCTTATGCACGTCCCCAACAAATGACGGAAACGACACCAGCAAAAAGATTTAGAACACATACATAGAAGCGTCGACCCTAGGCCAAACCAGTGGTCTGTATGATCGCCGTATGTTCAGCTCCATCACCTATGATGACTTATTCTTTCTGTAAGATGCCTTTATTAAGTTCCAGTACATTCTATAAAAACCCGAAGTCTAAGTCAGGTATAGTCGTCCGTGAGCTCGTGTCAAACGCAGCTTTAAAGTCTACGAATGTGAAAAAGAGATAAGCCCCTTTGGCAGAAATATCACCGATGTGTATCTATGGAGACTTGTAAAGCAAGTGAATGAGAACTAAAATTGTGGTGAAGCACATTTGTGCAATCGAAACAATTTGTGTGCATGTTGTGAATGGTATTATAACCCCTTTTATGATCAATAAAAAAATTGCGTTTTAATCATTTTGAAATCGAATTTAGTGACGTATCGACATAAGACTCTGCGGAGAAGCTCAGAGATCAAGCTCAGAATTGGCTAAACTTCGCTAACTGGATTTCCGAGATGATGCAGTGCGATACCGATTATGTGATCTTTTCCAACGAAGCCTATTTCTACCCGAACTAAAGTGTGACTAATTTTTTGGGTATACGGGCAGTCGAGAATCCTTATGTGGCTCACGAAAAGCGGTTGGTTACATGTGCCATATGTGACAGTCTGGTGTGGCATCCGGTCCAAGGTAATCATTGCACCCTATTTGTTTTACTCTAAGGTGAATGACCAACTCCATCGCAGCCTTAATTAACTGTGGCCGAGTGAACCCTGGCTGCAATAAGATGGTGCCACAAGCACACGGCTGGCGAAAAATTATGCAAGACTAATGAGCTTCGGACAGGTAGTCTCGCGTAACGGGGATATTTACAACAAAGCCTTTAAGATGTTGCGACTTAACGCCGCTTGTCTTTTTTAGTTAGGTTTTTTAAACTTAAGTGTACGCTTATATACGCACGACTATTAGCGAACTAAATAACAACATTAAAGCGTATATTAATGTATTGAGCCTAATTTATGTGAACAAGTGCTTAAAATGGGTTCCCGTATAAAAACTCGAAAAAAAATCTCCTATATATATACATAATTTTTTAGCCTATTCAATAGTGTGAGAGCGAAACATTCTGTTAATGCGTCTAGGTTGACAAAGAACAATAAGTGCACAAAGTATGCCAGAATTATTTAAACTTTTTAGGGGCTGATTCTTAGCCAACATTTAACGCCGGTGAAAAAACCGCTCTCGCGTTGCTTTATAAGTCGGATCCCAATAAATGCAAGTGTGCAACGGTGGGGATCGAACCCATGCTGCACCCATGGGTTTCCTCCGGTCGCTAGGCGCACGCGAATGCATCCACCACGTCACCGAGCTCGATATGCCATGCGATAGCACCCGCGTCGACGACTTTCGTCCGCATGCATTTGAGACACTGGGGGAATCTGGCCCGGAGACCAACAAACCGAGTATTTACCGAGTCCGCTCAAAGCGCTCAATCGTTTGACAGGGGACAACAGAGGTGCCCCTGCATGCCTGCACCGGAGACTATCGTTGACAGCTATCGCTTTAACGGGCTAACGCTGCTTCTGTGCGCCTGGAACTCTGCTAGACTGGACACGGCCGAACCTGGAGGACGAGTCGTTTTCATTTACTTGATCCGGTATATACGTGCATACGGAGAAAATTGTTACCTCATATATATATATATATATATATATATATATATATATATATATATATATATATAATGTATATAATATATATAATATATATAGCATTTCCACGTCTCAGCACCGTCTGGCACGGCTTCGGTCTGTTGTAGGAGGCATGGTTTGGTCGCGTCTACGTTACGCATTTGTGACGGACGGGACGGGGCCATCGCTTGCGGTAGGCGGTGCTGGTGGGGTGGGGGGGTGTATCCGCACATTGAGCCGTCGTCTCCCGACAAGTGTAATTAATCATGGCATCACTAAGCGAGAGTTCGCTCGCCTGGCCTGGCTGGTTGGTTGGTTGGCTCTGCTTTGCAGCCTTCACAGGTGTCTATCTGTCCATGTCTGTCAATGACTGACCCCTGCTAGCACCCAGCGCCGTCGGTGGACCCAGCAACAGTCAAAGCGAGCGCATTGCGACTAAGCTAATCCGCCCCAACTGTGAACGAGATTGCTCTATCTCCCGCTAGCTCGCGCCCTTTCGCTCTCTCTCGCTCTCTCTCACACACACACTCTTTCGCTATCTCTTCCCCGTTAGCTTCGCTTGACGGCTACTCAGTAATTTGTCCATCATCATTCACTCACTACGCGGGTGTTGTTGCTATTGATGTTAATTGTCGTCGTTGTCGCTATTATTGTTGTTGTTGATATTAGGATCGTCATTATCTTTATTAGTATTCCCATTGTTGTTGTGCATACAGTCGTTATATGCGCAACAACAACAATAGATCCTACAGTCGTTGTTGTAGTTGTTGTTAATTTATTGTGGTTTATCTTGTTGTTGTTGTGTACGCAACCGGGCTATGCAGTGAAAACACCCTGTAATTTAATTAGGCCATAAGTTATTGGAAGCGTTGGGTTGTTATAAGAAATCATACATCTAATCCCCAGATTAGCCGTCCAAGACTTCCATCTGAAGATCTGTGCGCGCGAGAAGTTTCATGAGATCTCGCCGGAGTGTATGTGTAAACTTTGTGGCTGCCCGTGTGATCTATATCACCTTCAGCGTTGTGAAAGGGCAATTCCGCTGTCTCAACTCTGGGAATGCTATGTCTATGATGTATATTTGTAAACCAATCACTGGTGAATAAAACTACTACTACAAAAAATCCTACATACAATCTTCCAGCGATTCTTGCCACTGCAATGTCATCTACACCCTGCCCGAGGAAGCTTTCAGTGAAATCAGCGATCTCAGCACAGGACGACAAAGACGCAGGTCCTTCTGTCTCGAGATTTTTTTAATATAAAATTCGAGAAAAGCCTGCTTTCTTTGTTGAAACGTAGGTGCATGCTTATGGCCCTTCTCATTAATGCCAGAGCGCGGAGCCAGACAATGGAACGCCTTCATCCACAAAAGTAAAGGTTCAACGATCGGCTGGCTAGATGATGGTTGCGATCTTCGTCAGGAGTCAACTTGTGGCACGGCTTTACACGAAAGAAAGTGGCACAGTAAAGAGCGATCCGCATACTGCAGAATGATTACTGAACGTTTCCTCTGCGCTCTTCTTTATACGTCTTTTCGAGCCGAAAACCTGAAGGCGTTTCTCGCCACATCTCAATACCTTCACGTGAATGAAGCACGCAACTTATTCACCCAATTTGGTACCGTGCCATGCTACATCTTTCCGAACCAAAAGCTTGATGCCAGATATACACGAGCCTCCACGAGAAGTACACCAAATGCATCTGCCGACTGTGCTCTCAGGTGTATATGAAGTTTCATGCGTCTATCTACCTGGCCCTTGCGGAGAGAGCACTGCACTGTCTCTCTCAATAACATGCCGCGAGCAGCTGACTATTTATATATATATATATATATACTGCAAAATGTTTTGCATATATACAAAGAGCATCCTTGATAACTATATAATCTGCATCGAAAAATCAGCGATACCTTTCATCTTAAATCTTAATTCTATTTTATGCAAAACGGCGCAATTCAGAAAGAACAAAGCTTTTAGCTGCAAATTGTCGAGATTTCCCAAAACAGATGCACGCATACATTCACAAAGTTACACTTTGTAAGACTTAGTAAGTTCTTTATGAGGGACGGCAAAATACGAGCAATCCTTGTTTCCTTTTGTGTTCGTCACATAGCGTGTACGAGAACTGGCGCCGGCGTCCTTTTGTCCATTTAATTTCGTGGCTTTTGTGTAAGTAACACAGGCGGGGAGTCTCGAGTGTGCGGCCGCAGCTAACATGGCGTTTCTCTGACGTTCTCTCCGTGACACAGTTTCGGTAAAAGCTTTTCGCATGCCTTCTGCCTTTATTCTCGTGTGCAAATTGCCGTAAACAGCGAATCCTGACTGCTGAATTCGCGACGACGCCCTTCCACTAACATGCCAGCTTCCGAAGCGTTTCGTTGTCTTGGTCTACGCAGCTCTAGACAGACCCACAGAATATGGATGTTACAGAGTTATACATGTATGATTTATAGAGAAGAGCGGCAGCGTAGCCAAATACGTTAGTGCGTTGGCCATTACGAACAAGGTCAGAGATGCCGTAGTTCAAGTCTTCCAAGGAGTGTTCGCACAGCTGCAAATGCATGTGGTACAACAAAGATACATTGAATAGAAACAGAGGGATAGTATCAAACTAGATAGATACCAAATGGTAGAATAAAACTAGGTAGACACAAAGTAATAGAGTGAAACTAGGTAGATACAAAATGGCAGAATAATACTAGGTAGATACAAAATGGTAGAATAAAACTAGGTAGACACAAAATGACAGAATAAACGTAGATAAATACAAAAGGAGATAATAAAACTAGATTTATTTTCCCTTTCCCCACTCCGATTATCGAAAATGCCCGAAAATAACCGATGCACCCGCTCGATGCGCCGGATGTTCGCTAAATAATCTATCCCCGGATGATTGGACAGCTGTGTTGCGCTGCCATAATACCAAGCGAGCACGCGAGGCAGCTTGAGTAACGGCCCCGACAGCAATAATGGCGGCCGACGAGCAACTTCGGTCAGCGGAAAACTAACAACGAACGTCCCCACACAGCTGCGACGACGTTGGGTCCCTCGGGCCCGAATGCAAGAGGTGATGACACGATGAGAAACACACGAAGCCTACTGGTACCTCGAAACTGTCGTGGCTTCGCACCCAGCCTTCGTTGTCCTTCCTTTCCTCGCGCTCCACCCATCTAAGACCTCGCGGGAATAGGCTTTTTCCAGAAGGTTACGCTCACTTACCTCTCGGGCTTGACCTAGCCTTGACAACAGACTGGTAGGTAGGTGCAAGGCGTTCAGCCGCAGCGTTATACAGGCCGTACATAAAAGGGCACAAGAGTCATGGAGGCCAAGAGGCCCCTTCGCTATGCGCGCCTCTGGTAAGTGCGCCTCCGAAGCCCTTGGCTGCACCGAATAGAGCAACAACCACTGCCATGGCGTGTGAGCTAGCTAGCGGAGACACGTTGGCTTGGCGTTGTCGCCTACGTGTGAAATGGCTAGGTACGTCTCAGGGGAACGTCAGTTTAGCCAACACCGTCGAGCGGGCACGTAAAGACACACGACGGTTGAGTTTCAAAGCCGGCAGGCAAGCGGCAAGAACCACGAACCTTTGCCCGCCAAACGCCGAATAGTATTCCGGTAGGCGCCTCTTTTCTGCCCAACCTAATTACGCGTGCAGCTAGCTACGCAGCGCGCGTACGACATGTAATGCCCCAGCGTTTTTCTAAGGGCATTTTTCTCTGGCGTTCTGCCTACATGTGTGGAAGTCATTAATCGTACAAAAGAACGTAGAACTCTTGCAAAGTAACAAGAACTTGTTTGACAGAAAAAAAAATGATCATGACTTCTAGGGAATGCATGGCACAGCCCTGCAAGCTCATTTCTGAGGTTATGTTACTTCTAGTCCCCTAATTGTATGCAAGTACAACTGGGACACAGAAGCGCACTTCCGTATCAGCAACGCATACAAAAAGGTGAAGCCAAATCGTTTTCTTTCAATACACGTCGCAAATGTCAATGTGTTAGCAAAAGTTATGGCGTGTTGGAAATGCTAACACACGAACTGGAGGTAGCAAGTTTCATGAATTACGAATTAAGCGTAATAGAAGCTCGCGCTGGCATCTTTTTGTCCAGCTCCTTATTGTCGGATCACAGTGTGTCTTTAAGTTCTGCGACGAAAACAAGCACAACCACCACTGGTCAGATTCAGTGAGATAATAATAACGAAATCATTACACTTAAAGGGCGACATTTTTTCGCTAGGTTCTCACATATGACAAATAGAGAGTTTCTATTTTGAGTGTAATGATATTCAAATAAAGCAACCTGCTTTTCATTGTGCCTGTAAAACACATACGCAATGTCTAGAAGCCCGCAAGCAGACAGACTGTGGCCAGAATAAAAAAATATTACTGGCTCAGTTTCGTATCCGTGGCAGACATAGCTATACCCTACGATTAATAATACCAAAAGTCTGTTTTCCTAACGAAAGCAAAAAGTCAGTTACGCAGACCACGAATAAATTACTTTCTCCTTTTAACCTAAGTAGAAGCGCAGTACCTGTATAATTTCTCATCGGAAAATACATAATTGGACGTGAGATTATTGTACATCTAGTACATTCTAGTAGATTTTAAACTTAAATGAATCGTTTCGTTCAGTAGCTGACAGCCTATTTTGGAGCGGGAAGATAAGTAGGCGGACAATGCTTTCGGAGCACGAAGACAGCTACACCACAATCTATCTGCGCTTTCAGTGGGTTCGAAGTTACTACTAAAGACGACAAGCATCATAGAAACGTAATAAAGCGATGGAAACAGCCGATCAATCAATAAAAGAATGGAGACAGGACGAGTACGCACGTAACAAAATACCAGAAACGAGAAAAACAGCCTCTAGGAGTGTATGGAGGTAGAAGAAAGCCCCCACCAAGCACCGAACCGTTGGTAGACCGTGCAATCAAAACGCGTACATCGACAGCAACAACACGTCGAGAGAATTCATTGCCGGAAATGCCTGGAAAAGACAAAACCTAAATTGTGCACTGAGAGAATTGACCCGTTTAGTCAGCGGAGGCCGGAGTAAATACAATGGTAGACACCGCCACTTGTTTCACTGCGAAGCCAAGCTGGTCGCAAGGACCGGCACACACGGCTTATCCTACAAATTAAGTGCAGGTCTGACCATTCGCAGACAAGCAATATTTTTTCTGCGGTTAATTCAAGTACCCAGCATCATGGAACCAATAGGCCTTACCAATATGATGGCAAGGGTCGTTGCCACAACGAACTCATTATTTTACATTTTGCAAAAGTAGAAACTTTAGTAACAGAAAGCGACATAAAGAGGAGTTACTTTTAGGTTTTAACAAACTAAAAAAACTACTATTCAGATCAGCTTTACTAGCGATTTTTGAAATATTTTTTTTAATGGATTGTGGTCGGCTTGAATGTGAGTGAGATAACATTGTGCTCTGTCGTGCCTAATAATCAAGATTTATAAGTATGTTCATAATTAACCTAATTAGGAACAATAGTCACAAGTATAACGGCACTAATAGTAACAGCAAAAATAGCACAGACTTACATTCCCTACGGCTACACGTGTATCTGTGAAAGATGGCGGCCCTATTTGTAATTTGTGGTCATTAGCTGTATATATTTAGCCTCATGAGGAACAATAATCACACGTATTACGGCACTAATCGTGAGAATAATATCATACACGTGCGTTCTGTACGACTATACGCATATCTCAAAGATGACGGCCCCATTTGTAATAGGTGGCCGTAAATTACGAATACGCCCATCTCGTGACTTGAATGCGATCAATGTATATGCATTCCACTGTTAATGCGGCACCAAATAATCTTTCTGTGATAAAGCAAGCCGATTTCGCTTTGCATAGTCGATTATCTGACATACTTTGTGCATTTTTGGTAACGGTAAAAATTAGTTTCCTAGTTATACACGATATATAGTTGTATAATAACATATAATCACGGGTCCGGCAATTTCAATCGAAATTTGCCTAAGTAAAGTCTCAGCTTGTCTTCTTAAACTTTTGTCTCTCTGACGTAATTCCGGTTTAGTTCTACCTACGAATACAAACAAATTAAGCAGGCATGGTCTAGTTTATATATATATATATATATATATATATATATATATATACAGGTAGTTCAACAAGTTCTTAGAAAGAAAACCAAGAATTTTTCAAATCTTGTTTTTAATTTTTTCTTATTCGATATACTCCCCGAGAAGCTCAATACACTTTTCCCACCGAGATTTCAGAGCATTTATACCTCCTGAGTAGAATTCCGCGTCTTTAGACTGAAAATAGGCATTGACAGCAGCCTTAACCTCTTCATTGCTGGAAAAACGCTTTCCACCGAGACTATTCTTCAAATGTCCGAAGAGGAGATAATCAGAGGGGGCCAGGTCTGGAGAATAGGAAGGTTGTTCAATAAGTTCGAACCTTAGTTGGGCCAGTTTTGCCGTTGCTTGCCGCGACTTGTGTGCGGGAGCATTGTCCTGGTGAAACAGGACAACCTTCTTCTGCAAAGCGGGCCGTTTCACGATGAGTTCTTGCTTCAGGCAGTCCAACAGTCTTGCATAATATTCTCCCGTGATCGTTTTACCGCTCTCAAGGTAGTCGACCAGAATTATTCCACGTTGGTCCCAAAAAACCGTAGCCATCATCTTTCCGGCCGATGCCGTTGTCCGCACCCTCTTCGGAGGTCCTTCACCAGGTGCACACCATTGACGAGATGCTTCTTGGGTCTCGGGAGTGTAGTGATGGACCCAGCTTTCATCGACGGTCACGAATCTGCGCCAAAAATCCGACGGATTTTTCGACATCTTGGCCAAATTTCGCTGTGAAGCGGAAACACGCGCGTCTTTTTGGCTTTGTTGAGCAAATGCGGCACCCATTTTGCTCTGAGCTTTTTCATCTTCAAGTTTTCGTGCAGGATGAAATGCACTCTACCCAAACTGATCCTCAAGGCCTCCGCTATCTCCCTAATGTTCACTCGCTTATCTGCGGCAACATTTTTCCGCACTTTTTCCACGTTTTCCTCATCAGTTGCCGTTTTTGGGCTTCCTGAACGTAGTTCATCCTCGGTACTCCTGCGACCTCTTTTTAACTCATTAATCCAGTTGGAAACAGTGGCAAAACATGGCGCAGAGTCACCGTACACCTCGTCTAACTCAGTTTTCACTTGGGTCGCATTCCAACCTTTGAAATAAAAATGCTTGATAACCACTCGAAACTCTTTTTTCTCCATTTTTCAAAATCACGCCGATACGTTGTACGGGAAAAGCGATCAAACGAAATCGCAATGGCCAATCACCATAATATTTTGA
Organism: Dermanyssus gallinae; assembly: GCA_003439945.1. NCBI lineage: Eukaryota > Metazoa > Arthropoda > Arachnida > Mesostigmata > Dermanyssidae > Dermanyssus > Dermanyssus gallinae. The sequence goes on along the minus strand of QVRM01004080.1, from coordinate 76,460 downwards.
CTGCTAGCATTCGAACAGTTGCCGTTTCCAATAGCGGTGAAAGCGCGCCAAAATTCGAATTCTGAAAAGCTCATTTTAAGAACTTGTTGAACTACCTGTATATATATATGTGTATGTATATAATATATATATATAAATATATATATATTTATATATACATATATATATCTGTATGTATATAAATATAAATATATATATATATATATATATATATATATATATATATATATATGTATATAAATATATATATATATATATGTGTGTACATTCCCGAGTAGTACCACGCTAGGAGATTGCAAACACCATTGTTTTTGGCAGACACACGCGCTTATTCACAATGATAGATGGCTATGCTGATGGTAGTACAGTGTGGACGCCACAGCGGGGGTGGCGGTAACAGGACCGCAGTAAGCCGGGACTAGACACGGACCCATCAGCACCGTTCCCAGCGTTGCAATGTCAGTTGCCCACGGCCCACGGTTGTTGTTGGGAGGTCTCCCTGACGTTAAGCACTGCCTGGCCAAAACCTGGCGGCAACTAGACCTACCGCCAGCAATTTCCTGTTCCGACGCCGTCGCAGGACGACGTACCGGCCGGGAATCAAAGGGAACCAGTCCCTCTATGGCTACTCCCCGAGCCAGCGCATCAACAACGAACAAAATAGGTTGGGGGGGGGGGGGGGCTAACGAAGGCGGCGAACTCGGGCTAGTTCCTGTCGCCCTGTACAGGAGCAATGCAATAAGTCCCCAACCGCGACACTGCTTAGATTGTTTTCTGCCATGTGTTGTTGTTCATGCATGTCATTCAGGCAGCACTGCTACCATCGCGTTAGCGTACGTGCAGTAAAGCGTTTCGATAGGCAAGCAGTTGACATACTTCTATACCGGTGCACCGATGGGTTGCTCAGCGTCAATTGGAACGTAGTAGCTTCATACTACGTCTTCAGTAGGCGTCGGTGCATCGTATTCATTTAGCGTATCGCCAGCGCAAAGGCGCTGCTTTAGGGTTTGGGATATAGAACCTTAGAGACCACTGCAGAAAGAGCCTGCTGCTTGGTCTCAAAAGTTCTATTTTGATTTTCGATAAGCGCCCTCGACCGTTGAATATTAGCATTTATAGTTAGTTACCCAGTAGTCTGCCAGTTGCCTTCTAAAAACCAGTATTCAACCGTATCCGTCTCCGTGCCGGTCTTGTTACAAGGGATAAAAAGAACTCCGGTTTTATTTACTCTCCTCCAGAGTCTCGCGGACAGCATGGGCCAGAGCCAACAGTAAACTTCTATAGTCGTTGCTGTAGATGCACGCGTTTCTCCTTACGTGGTCTACTGCAAGCTACTGCTTTATTTCACTCCTAGGACATAGCTTGTTTGCGCTACACGCAATTCCGGGAGCAATTTATGGCTCTCACTCGAGTCTTAGACATGAATGTTTTTCTACATACTATACATACCACGCTATTTCACTGACTCGTTTACTCACCCCTGTCATAGCAGACTGGGACAACTCTAAAGTGTTTAGAGAGCATAGTGTCATCGGACTTACACCCGCTTAAAACAACTTTGACTTTGGAGAAATTTAATGCGTTACACAACTCCTTGCGATTATTTTACTGTACGTCACATCCGGATCGAATCGACTACTTACGGTAAAATTATTGTGCGTCATCGAGGCAAGAGCTGGTCTGGTTACATAGACTATGTTCTGCACATGACCATCAATCTACTCCACTTTATAGAGGCTTCACTACGAGGTTAGCGTTACGGTTCCTCGAACCTTTGCCTAATGGAACAGAGTAAATGGACTTGTCATTGTCGATCGACGCCCGGAAGTGTCTGTCACCGACATGCTTTTACAAGCACCGGTTCTCATACAAATCATTGTTAGAAACGAGAAATTATGTTTGTACCTCAACAAACGAAAAAACAAAAAAAGCCCAGAGTCAAGCAAGAAATTTGTCCTTAAGTCTGGTGAAGCTACGCTCTGATGTAAAAAAAAGCAGATAAACAACCGACCGAAAAAATAATTCAGCTCTACGGTGTAGACCCACACAAAAATGGTCTTTAAAAACCACGGCCGTGGACCACGACAATATGACAGTACTCATTCGTTGCCCCATAATCTATATCGCATGCCTTGCCTCCCAAGATCAACAAGCCAAGAAAGTGTTACTATAGAAAGTTCGCACATCTGGCAAACTTTCTATTTGCGAGGAAGCTGTCCGCAGCACGCACAATTACAGGGATACACGCTGGAAAGAGAGTTACGCTATCGAGACCAAAGTCCACTCCTCCCATGGTGCTTCTAAAAGAGATTCGATCGAAGAAATTCAGATAGAGCTGATTCAACACCAAGGTTATTTTAACTGTCTGTTTGTTTTTCGACTACAAGTAAGCCGTCTTCCACAAATCTGTGCCGCCTGGTTTAAGCCGCTATAAGGTCAATAAGGAATACTACCGCAACATTTAAGACGTTTGTTAAGAACGTCCGACGCAACAGGCCTAAACTTTGCGCAAATAACTTTTGGATCCTTCATCAAAACAACAAACGGCCGCACACATCGTAACGGATTTTGGAGATCTGGCTCCGTACGACTCTCCTGTTTGCACGGATACAAAATAATTCATGCATGTTCTATCTTCTTTGTGTGATACACACAAAAAGATAGAGATCAATTTGCAGAAGCAACTCAACTCGATTCCGAAGGACGCATCTAAAAATTGTTTCAAAGAGTAGAAAAAAAGGCGGCACCAACGTATTTGCCGTAGATGGGTGCTATTTTGAAAAGAACAAACCCACGTTAATAGTAAAAAAAACATATTATTATTTTATAAAAATGTACCCGAACTTTTGGATCCGCCATATATATATATATATATATATATATATATATATATATATATATATATATATATACGTAATGCGCTACTAAAGTGAAGTTCTCCATAACTAACTTTGCCAGCTTCGGAAAGAATTCAACAAAGTATGCATTCGATAAAGGACTCTAGAAGAGCACTCGGTGATTGGAAGTAACGATGTAAACCCAATCCACACATGTGTCTGCAAAATAATCCCGAGTTTCGAGATGATCTAGCGTCAATTATGCATTCCGACGGTTCACTTGCGTCCATAAAACAAACAGACTTATCAATCAAAACCCCATTTGTACAAACCTATCTATCGGATGATGAACTACTTCTACGAGATTCGTGTGCTACGAGTACTACAGATGGTCAAGTCGGCGGCGTTTCCTAGGGAACTAGCGTGCTAGCCATGGCAGTCATCTACCGGGGTGTCAGCGGTTCGATCTCCGATGTTGGTCCAACTCAATTTGAGCGATGCTCATTGAAACTAGATAGATAAACCATATACCGCTGAGAGTCAGCGGCCGCCACAAGGTCTGTTGGGTAAACCCCAGATGATAAATCAGTATGTCCGGCCCCCAATGCAAAGATACCGTACCGAATCATGCATACGCCGCACGGCGATTCCAAGCCCGTAGCGGATGATGGCTTACATGGCTATGTCGGCTTAGCTGTTATGAATGCATTGAAATCATATCAGAGAACATGATGAAGCATTTAGGGGTTTGAAATTGAAAACTAGCGATACACCCGAGATGGGGTGCTGTCAATCGTGTTCAAACAGCTCGGAATCTGGATTCGATGGTACCGGAGATTTTTAGCCTAGAACACAAGCGGGGAAATAATTCAGACCCCAAGAATAAGCAGCTAATTTCGCTCACCGTTATGGAGAGCATAATTACATAATAATGTTATCCAAACCCAAATTAATCCCTGACATGCAAGGATTTGTCACCAAAGGACAATTTGCCTATCGTCCGGTAAATGAGTTTTACATGTGTTGGTCACGCTTGATCTGAAACTGACGATAACAAAGTGCGTTGTATTTTACTTTGGTCACGGAAATGTTGAATTTATCTTCTACATCGGTGGCCTCTTACTCCGAAAAAAACTGATCAGAGACCTAGGTGTAATCACGTCTGTTAATACGATGCACACAAAACACGTATTGGATTACAGGCCTCTTAATTCTTAGACATCCACATATCTACTCAAAACTATTTAAGGTGTACGTCCTGCCAATAATAACATATGCAGCCCTAGTTTGAAACCGATGTCGAAAGAAAAATCAGCGACTTCTAGCCAAGATATGCAGTAAATATCGACGTTGAGTTACACATAAGTGTGAAATCTCAAGTGATGATGCCCAGCTTTTTAACACATTTGACAGATTAAAAAATGTATCGATGATATCGTTAGTATTGAGAAAAATCATATTGAACTAATGTAAAACATGTTGGGCGTTATCCATTCGACAACGTTTCGTGGGAGGAATAGTCTTCCAAAACTTGTAGCAGCAGGAACGAACTCTCAATCATATGTTTCCATGGAGAGTTACCCGCAACTTCTATAAAAGCTTGGTCTTAACAGAGTTACAGACAATTCTTAACAGATAATGTCTTAACAGACAATGAGACAATTCGCGCAGACCCAACCTGCTTCCAACCCACACACGATAACAATGATGCCGTTTTATCAAAGGTGACAACCTTTAAAACGGCGGTCAGCTTTAGTCTGGATGTGCATCGTACATTGTGTCAGACTGAGGCACATGTCACCAATAGACTCGCTCACACCCGCCGTGGTAACGACCGAAATAGGTCTAAATCATGCGGCGCGTAAGGACACCAACCATAGGCTATGCTATACCGGGAGACCGTTCAGGATATTGGCGGCCCACATCATGTATTCAAGCATCATCATTATCACTGCTACTATTGTCATCACTCTTGTCACCACCACGACGACAATTGCAGGTAATACTTTGTTCCTCTTTGAACGATCGGGCGTTCGATTCGGTTTGCGCCACCTAGTGCGTAAATCCGACGTAAGCATCATAGTCTTGACGCTCGTGGTAAACTTGCACTTCAGAAGTTTTTGCAAACAAATTTCCAAATTCAGAAATAATTTCTATCTCACCACCTGTCATCAGCAACGGCGACTGGGGCGAAACAACGTGCTCTACGTTCCCCATGCATGGTTTTGAAGCCGCGTGTTCAATTGAAGTTCCTCAATTCTTCCGCTCTCTCCGCTATCAGACCGTCACGGCCCATCAACCTAGCCCTCGTTTAGAAGGCGGACTGCGGCGTAGGCATGGGCGAGATCAAGATCACCAACAGACGCATACGATAGTGTATGTATCTGAAATGATACCAAGAACTTCAGTAGAGGAAGTCCTACTCGCCCAGTGTAGTGCAGAAAACTGCCGCTAACCCGATCAGAGGAGGTCGAGGGTGGGTGCATTCAAGCGTTCACTTGCATTGCGGGCACGCTCCAACACGACAGCCATCCCGCGCGATCTTGCCGGGGTGATGAATAATTAAAGTATTGAGGCATACCGTAAGCGCACTTGCTACAACGCAACGAATTCAATAAGCAATAGACAGCAATATGATACAGACACATGACAGCGATGAGTTACCGGTTCTGAATCGCGTTCTACTGACTGGCGTGTGTTCGTATCGCATCAAAGGACGGACGTATCATACGTACTCTGTCTAGCATTGATATGCGCAAGAACAGTCACCACCACCGACAACAACACCATTGTAGATCATACATTCAAATTAGAAACACTGACCTTGCAGTATGCAGTGATAAGGATGACAATAACAACAACAATAACGACAACACAAGTAACAACTGCTGTCAGCAGCAGCAACAGCAAGAACAACAACAACAACAACATCTCCAGCCTGGTCACACAGTCTTACACACGGTTCGTATCGTTTCCGCACGCATCGCGGGATCCGATTATCCAGGCCATCAGCTGATCTCTGGTTCTGATTGTCACCACCAACTGTAGATGATGACACACAGCCGCAAACTCACACTCACAGCGGCACGGATACGCAAGGGCGCGCAACCGACCATCTCATCATGAACATGCCGTTTCGATGACTCAACGATGAGACTATTGTGACGCCTCGTGACACCCCATCTTAGCGCTGACCCGGTAACAGTAACCAAAACAGGTTCAAGAAACCTCGGAAGACACCAGGCAAATGCGGCAAATACTGCCATTGCCGATACTTCATGACTGCTCGTAGTTCACTTACTAATGCGACTGTTGGTACTATGAATTCTACTTTTACTACTACTTCTCCTGCTACTACTACTACTACTACTACTACGACTACTGCTACTACCAAACAGGTTACTGGTACTGCTGTGGTTACCGGTATAACGAACATACAAAAACCGAAAAGTGTTTAGTCGAAATTGCCGCACCGGTCCGACCTGAGCGACGAGACTCCTTAATCACTCACTGCTACGACGACCTGTTCTGTATCTGTACCTACTACACGTTTAACTGAAATCCGAAGAAACAGAACGAATGCTGCTCCTTGTGAACGGGCGCTGAAAGAGAGTGAAGGTCGTGCGCCTGAGTCGAATCCGCCATTCGTGACAAATGGCGCGGATCTTTTTTCTTTTGGCGCGAACCAAAACAGCCCAAATCGCTGTCGGCTACCGTGTTCTTCGTTACTCCGTGGAGCCGATCATTATTTCGAATGCTACAATTTTTCTAATTATTATGACTTATCTGACTAGTACAACAACAACTACTTCTACTTGTCTGACTAGTACAAGCACAACTATGACAACTCTTCACTCATGCATTCCCGTACTCACGGAGAGCCGCATCCGCTGCTGTTTCGGCTTTTGGCAGTACACTGTCCTGCGGCAGCGAGGGGTCTGCTGCTGTTGTTGTTGTAGTCGGTTAACGGTTTCAGGCGAAGACCTACCTGCTTGCTGGTCCACTGCGCGTGGTGCACCACTGCCAGCATGCTCTGCCACCTCGCGTCGTCTGGTCATCGTGGTCATCAGGCCGCCATCATTGTCGCCGTCGTCGTCGTCGTCATTGTTGTTGTTATTGCTGCTGCTGCTGCTGCCGCTGCTGTTGTCGTTGTTGTTGTTGTTGTTGTCGACGTCGCCGTGGTGCCGCTTGACAAAGACTTGCCCTTCCCCCTGTCGCGTGGGGCGTTCGCGCTGCTGTCCGCGCCTGAAGGGGTAGGTTTGGGCTCAAGCTTACCCCCGCCCCGCCCCGTCTACCTTCCCCTATCCGTCGCTACACACCCTCGCCCGCCTTTTCCAAGTTACCCGGCGCGCACTTTCATGTGCGCGGGTGTCATGTCATGACACGAGATGGTACACTGAAGGCTGAGACTTCTGTAAACGGCCGTGAGTAGCCGTGAGTGCGTCTCGAAGCAGCCATTGAAGGCCAGCTGCGCCACCTGCTTAATGTTGACGCCTTTAGCCCCAGAGCCCGCGTAGCTGCTGCTGCTGCTGCTGCAGCGGTTGCCAGAGCTGATGTACGCCGTGGTGCCGTAAAGCCGCTGTTGTCGGCGAGCTGTTCGGCGCCAAGCGATGATTATGATGATTATGACAAGAATAATAATAATAATAATATGTAGAAAGCCCAGTGTAAAGCTTGTGTGCTAACACGCCCTACTAACCCACCGCAACACAGATCACCTAGTCACATCCCCCGGTTTCGTTCGTTCCCCTCCGCGGTCCCGTTTGCGCTTTTCCCCATATATACAGCAATTCACAGATGCCCACGTCTGCACACATACATACATATGAACATAGATAGCCCACATTTGCCCCAAAAGCAGATAGTCCCACACACACAGCGTTGTGAGGTCGCCACCGTTGCCAACGCCGCCGTGGGGCGCTGCGGTTTTAGAGCGGAGAGAAACCACCTCCACCATCACCACAGTAGCAGCAGCAGCAACGGCGGATCGCCAAGCCGGCCACAACAACAACGACAACAACAGCAGCAGCAACGTCACCATGGCAGAGCACCATGAGCACCACCGCAGAACAACAACAAAGCCACCACCACCACCAGGATCTGGAGCAGAAAGCGGCTGTCTCGACCAACCGCGCTGTTAGCAGACAGACGTAGGTCGGCGGTCTCAAGGGAGCAGGCGCTCCGCCCTCGACGTGCCACGACCTCCACTGCTGTCGTAGCACCACGCGGTAGGACCAATCAGCCCCAGCATGACCCTGCATGCCAGCTTACCCCACTTTGCAGCCAGCCAACTATCTAGACTAGTTGGACGACAGAGTACTAGACGACCGTAGCTATCTCTGCCATTCTTGTTGTCGTTGGTTGTTGTTATTGTTGCTGTTGTTGTTGGTTGTTGTTGTTGTTATCGTTGTTATCGTTGCTGCAATTGTTCTTGGTAATGTTCGATAGTTCCACGGACATGTCGGTTGTTACCATCGCCACGCCACCATGTTCGGGCAGTTACTAGCTAGAGCAGCATCCGCAGCACCAGAAGCAGCGATACCATAGACATCTTATTTATAGGTTAGGTAACTTTCTTTTCTTTTGCTAGTAGAAGATACTTATCGAACAGTAACTGTAGGACATACTATGTACGCTCCTGCAAACGTATTCACCGCTCTATTGGGGGGGAGGGGGGGGGTCATTGTCAGGATTAGCCGCTGAAGTCGGACAGATCTATTGACCGAGGCGGCATTGCCCTCGCGACACGTCCAGTGGGGGCCGCTGTTTACGAAAATGTTTAAGAAAAACGGGCCAGAGCTGGCCGTTTGCCGACGTATTACAGCTAATCTTGAGCTGCTGGGCCCATCGGCCAGGGGCTTCGAAAGCAAGTGGGTAAAACCTGTGCCGATAGCCGAGATTCGGGTACTTTCTCGACCTTCCTGCCTGCCTCAACGAGAGCAGAAGGCGACATGACCGGCCCGGGATAATTGGTGGGTCGTATATCGACTTCGCGTCCGGACCGATCCGTTACGACACACGGTACGATAAGTTTTGCTTTGAATGTTTGAACGACAGTCATCGCCTGCAGCTCCAGTCCTGAGATGCTCGAGGTCACGATAAAGAACAGGCTACCTACCTTGCTGGTCAGCCACATCGCCACTCACTGTTACATAGAGTAGCCAAATAATAGTAACAATGACAATAGAAGTTATGATGACAATAGAAGTCGTAGCAGTAACCTCGAGTGCCCGCAAGGTGTAGTGTCGGTATAGCTTTTGAATTCAATTCGGCGCTGAGCCTGACATGGGCTACTTCAAATCTACTTAGATTACACAGCACTACGGGGACCTCTGATATGCGTTACGCCCAACTATAATATATATATATATATATATATATATATGTGTGTGTGGATGCGTATGTGTAGGTCAACGTTTTGTCGACCTGAGTTCTGTTGAGTGAGTTCGGGCAGTACTAGGATTCCCTGCCGTCCCCAGAGACCTGTTGTGATAGTGACCTTAATTATGTCATGTTCTCAAGCGCATGTAATACCGTGCAACTTATAAGGTAGGCAACAAATGCATGTACGTTTTTTGGACGAGGAAATGCTTTTACTTGAATGCCGCTATCTTTTGTGTAAAACTTTTTGTTGAGGGGATAAATTACTCAAATTTTAACAATTCTACCTAAACAGAATGTGGTGTACTTGCCATTGTTAGGTATGTACGATTGTTCAGACGCAGCTGTTCTACACAGCATTACCGGCGCGGCTATATTTACGGTCGCCATTACTGGTACTATAAGAGCTATGAGTAACAATAAGACAATCAAACAGCTATATATTAACGGCAAATCAAGCGCATTGGCTATGAAGGCAGCAAATATTGGACTCTATTGATGACATGGTAAGTTCTGATGCTTCGTGAGTTTTGTTTCAGATAATATTTTTCTTTGACAACAATATATACATATATAAAAACTGTCCACGGGGCTAGTGCGCTAGTTATGGTTGTTATCTACCGGGGTCTCGCCTGTTTCATCCCCGTTGTCGATAACATTTTCTTTGAGCGATGCTCATTGAGAATATACGGTAAACCTTACCGCTGAGGGTCAGCGGCCATGCTGCCACAATGACTATTGGGGAAATACTAAATATCTCAGCATGCCCGCTTATGCTGCCGCTCTAAGCTCCCCTAATATAAAAGCGTGACATGTGTATTAATTCATCCTTATATGGACATTTATCCCTCATATTATATTAATATTATTATCACTAAATTAGCTATAATTATCGTTATTTTAAAAAAACATGTATATATAGAAAATATTGTGATGATTTATTAATCATTTACAATACGTTTGCACACTCGGCAGTGCTCGCCTTAATAAAAATGGTGGTAAAAAGGTGTCACGTGAAGTTAAGAGTCAGTTGTCCGTGTCCTTGCTTGATGGTAGCCCCCGCTCTTATGGACCCGGTGCGAGCGATATATCCTCAAGGTTCCTTGCAAAGTTAAAACGGTGAGATCCATAAGATTCCTCTTCGTGACGCCGAGCCCCAAGAGCGTCCTCGCAGATTCGGAGTCCCATACACCACTCATAGAGATAGTGATGGATCCGAATCTGCGAGGTTTTTGCGGGTAGGGGAGCGCCGCTCTTAGGAACTTGACGTCATATTTGGCGATCTTGTCTTGCCGTGCTTTTGCCAGGTCCCGGTTCGGGCCGCAAACCTCGGCATCTAAAACCCAGACCTCGGTAGGTGTTGTTATTACGAGGTCGGGCTTTAGACCCGGTGCGCCCGGTCGACGGAATACTCGCTCACGAACCACCTCATGACCCCTTTCGCGGAGAAGACGCGCCACGCGATCACAGACGTCGTCATGTCTCTTTATGGTTTGTTTGTGTGTTATATCGCACATCTGAGCGACATGAGCCAACGACGTTTGTTGTAGCCCGGGCGTCCCCTGGCCAATCTGGCACGCGTTGGTAGTGCGTTGATCCTAAGCTTTAGTAGGTTTAAATACTCCTTACCAGATAGGTAGGGCATACCCTTAATCCAGTAATGTACAAAGGGCGTTTCGTGTGCTTTTTTAAAATGTGCCCCATCGAACGTGTTGTGTAGTTGTTGAGACCAGTAATCGGTCTCTTGTGTAGCGGTCTCAATGGAGATTCCCAAGCGCTCGCAAAGAAGTCTTGTTTTCGCAAGATCTTTTTTAAAGTGCTCGGTGGTTAGCATCCATTGGACCCCAAGGTGCGTGGAGTGTTGTAGTGCTGTCAGGCGGGAGAGGCGGATTCTGGGAATGAATGTTTGGAGGCAGGGGATGTCCAGACCGCCGTGTGCTGTGTGCGTGTACAGGTAGGCGTTCGGCACCGAGTTTTCGAGCTTAAGCCATTTCGACTTAACAACCTTTCTGATCTCTTTATCTAGGTCACTAAGGAGTGCGTAAGATGGTCTGGGACCGGAGACCAGTTTATATAGGAGACGGGGAATGAGAAAGTCTTTCAAAAATATGAGTTTTTGGTGGGGTTTAAGGGGAGCTATCGTGAGTATGTTGAGTAAGTTAAGGAGTATATCCTTGGTGGAGTCAACTCTGCCATTGCTGTCAAAGTCGACTTCAAGATATCTCCATCGATCGCTCATACCTTTAGCTGGCAATTGCCGATCTCCAACGTTAAATTCTGATACGGTATTGATAAAACCTTTACCTTCCTTCCTATTATACATAAATAGGTGGGAAATAGTAAAGCTTTTATTAGTACTAATTTCAAGGCCTCGGGATTTTAAAAGTGGGTCCGCAATATTAAGGAGCCGTTGGAGAGTGGATTTCGTGGAGGCTAGGAGGATGAGATCATCCGCAAAGGCTTAGCCCATAAGGCGGAAGTCATCAGTAAGTTGGTACCCAATATTAGTTTTGTCTAATTTTGAAAGAAAGTCGTCGAGAACTAGATTAAATAAGAGGGGAAACAAAGGATCTCCCTGCCTAACACCCCTAGTTGGACGAAATGTGCGACATTCTTGTCCAAATTCTATGAGAGTTTTAGATGAGAGGTACAAGCGTTCAATATAGTTAATGAATACCTCCGGGTATCCGCGAGTCCGGAGTGACCACAGGACGGAGTCATGACTCACCATGTCGAACGCCTTATGGAGGTCGATTGAGGCGAGTCTGAGCTCACGTCCTGCAGACTTGGCATCGTTAAGGATACCATCCAGAACCGCAAGATTCTCGAAGGTACCATTATAGGGGAGAAACGCTCGCTGGATTGGGAGAAGCTTAATAGAGTTCTGGAGGCGTCTAGAGAGAATTTTGTTAAGCGTTCGTTGTAAGTATGAACTAATAGATAGGGGTCGCAGATCGCTTGGGGATGTGGCATTGTTAATTTTAGGGATGAACGCTAAGCGAGCAGTTTCATGGGCTGAGGCAATATCGCTAATTAATAGTATGTTAAGAATACAACAGACTACTTCTAACGGGAGTTTACGGAGGGACGAAAGACAAATCCCGTCCAAGCCTAGTGCTTTAGAAGGTCCGCGGAGAGCTACGTGGGTTTCCTTTAGGGAGATAGGGAGGGAAACCTCAAAGAGCTCAGAGTTGGGAGTGTATACGGGGCAAGGGAGTGGTTCAGGGGGTGGTTGTGTCATCGTGTTGGCCCAGTGTTCTACAACTTCGGTGGCCTGCATGTTGTGTATGGTGTGTTTGCCGTCCAGCACCTCATGAGCGCATTTGGATCGGTTTTGGCTAAAAAGTTTTTGAGTGGTTGCGTAGTCTTGACGTCGCTGTTGCCTTTTAGATACTCGCGCTTCAGTGGAAGGTGTTTCTCTAAAGGCACGACGTCGGACAGCGTGTGTAAAATGTTTGTTCAGAAATTCGTTTAAGGCGATAGTGTGGTCCTCACCTGAGCAAATTATATTTGACAGATGAGTAAGGTCTGTTGAAATTATGTTGCGTTTGGGAAATGTGTTTGTGAGGGCTTGTATTTTAGATATAATAATCTCTTTTTAGGATGGATTATAGGGGCCATCTGATTCAAAGTATCGAGGCCGACTACGCTCAGGAAGCTCAGCTCCGTCAAGGTTGGAATCCAGGAGAGACCTCTTTTTAAGGAGGTCTTCTACCAGATCCTTATGCGCCTGAGAATTACGTTGGCCTCTAATCGCCCCAGGTGTGCGTGAGTTAAAATTAGTAGCTAAAAGGTGGTCAATTTCTCTAGGAGTTTCGTTATTATTATCTAATATAAAATCTGCTTCTAATGTTGCTAAAAGTTCACGGTCTTGTGGGTTCCATCTGGCCTTCTTAGAGGGGGGGGCTAAAATGTTCTCATTATATTCGCCCGGATGGGCACGACGACGGTGTAAATTAAGACCTGATTTAGAATTAAAGACCTTTAAGCAAGTACTAGATGGACATTTACAATTTGGCTGGGAGACGCGTGAAGTATTAGGGGGGTTAAAATTATTATTAGAAGCAGCAGTGTCATTTTGTGAGGAACTTAAAATCAAATTATTAGTCTGTGATCGGTTAGGAGTTTGGGAGGTGGCACGAACTTCTCGTTGATTGTGAGTCAATCTAATGTGGCTCGCGAGGCCCGCGCCAGATTTGCATACTCGCCCGCAAGTCTGGCAGCTGAGTCTTCCGGCGGTGTTGCTGTCGTCACGTGATGCCATCGTTGTCTTGGTCCACAGCGGTGGTAAGATTTCTTTAAAAGTTTTGTACGCGAACGATGGCGCGATTTTACGCAGATGTTGTTGTTGAAATCGCTAAAATGAAGCGGTCTTTAGACCATCATTCTGTTTGTCTCTACCCAGGGAGCACTATGTCATATTTCGTCACGTACTGTATTTATGCAAAATAGCGTCAAATATATATATATATATATATATATATATATATATATATATATATATATATATATAGTGTGTTGAAAAAAATTAGCAACTCATGTTTTTTGCGATAATTTCGGCTTGGTTTATTTGAATGGCTTGAAATTTTAAGCGCATGATGTACATGACGAATCATGAGTATAGTGTTGATTTCATTGCAATCTCAACATCGGTTCATACAAAAAATAAAAAAGTGTGAAAAAACAGTGTTGCAAAATATTAACAACAATAGCGCCTTACAGCGTATTCGATTCTTAGCAGGGCTGTATGACTCATTTGAAACTACATATTTTATTCTAGAAACGGGTTTTTCGTCCCTTCTTCTGAATGAAATCGTAAACTCGGTCTTTCATGGAGTTAATGAGCTGTTGTAAGTACGAAAGTGGAATATTAGTCCATGCTTGCTGGACAGCTTCTTTGAGGTCCGACAAATGATTATATTGTCGACCATTTGCGTAAATCTGCTTTACCAAATGTCCCCAAAGATTTTCAATAGGATTCAGGTCTGGACTTAATGCCGGCCAGTCAAAAAGTGGCACTCCTTGTTCTTGAAAAAAGGCTATAGTGCTAGCCGAGGTATGAAACGTGGCGTTGTCTTGTTGAAAAACTGCGTCAGGTCCCCCAATTCTTCTGAAGTGGGCTTCTAACTGGGAACCGACAATGCGCTGGTACATGTCAGAATTGTTTCGGCCCACAATCTCGACTAGATCAGACTTCCCATTATATCCAAACGCGCCCCAATATTTCACAGAGCCACCACCAGCCACACGTTTCGAGAACCATTTAGGTTCCTTCCGTAAGTCGTGCCAATAGTACTGACAGCCGTCAGGGCCATCGAGATTAAATTTCTTTTCATCCGAGAAGACGATGTTTTTCCACTCGTTATCCCAAGTTTGGTATCTATGCGAAAATTCACGCCGTGCGACAATGTGCTTCGGTTGCAGTCGCGGCATAAGCTTCCTTTTCGCGTATCGCACGTTTTTGTCAGAACTTAACACTCGGTACACTGTGGATCGGTGCACTGGCACTCCCAAAGTAGTCCTGATCCTGGAAGAAGACATTTGGTCATGAGTAGCCAACTGTATGATCCTTCGCCGATCTCGAATAGTCAAAATTGGCTTACGCCCACTGTTAGATCTGCACCTTTGGTTCACTCCAGGGTGTAAGAACCTGCTGATGGTGCTCTTATGCCGTCCTAATCTGGTTGCTATAGCAGTTACTGTATGACCGAGCTCAGCATATGCCTCAATTCTTGTCTTTTCGTTATCCGAAAGATCCTTTGTACGACCCATGGTTTAAACATAAGATTCGTCGTTAGTTCGGAACAACGACTAAGCTGTAGAATATTTTGCAGCTATATAACGATTGATTTAGCTAGACAATATTCCTGACATTTGATCCCTGGGATCGACTATCAGCTGTAGTATCGACTATCCTTTACAAGCAAGAGCTGTGTTGTTAGCATGTTATTGTTGCTAATATTTTGCAACACTGTTTTTTCACACTTTTTTATTTTTTGTATGAACCGATTTTGAGATTGCAATGAAATCAACACTATACTCATGTTTCGGCATGTACATCATGCGCTTAAAATTTCAAGCCATTCAAATAAACCAAGCCGAAATTATCGCAAAAAAACATGAGTTGCTAATTTTTTGCAACACACTTTATATATATATATATATATATAATATATAAATATATATAAACATATATATATAAATATATATAAACATATATATATATATATATATATATATATATATATATATATATATATATATATATATATATATATTGCGGGTGCGTAGCAAAGCACGCGGACGCCAGAAAACGGAATAAATACGCTGGACTGAAAAAAATATATATTTTTGTGCTTATTGCCATAGAGACAATAGGACCAACCAGCAAAGAAACCGAAGTATTTCTCAAAGATTTAAGTAAGCGAATTCATAAGGTCACAAGTGATCGAAAAGAGGGTAAATGCTTGAGGCAAGCGTTGTCTTTGGCCGTTTGCAGAGGGAACGCGGCATCCATTTTAGGAGTCATGGAGTAAAGTAATTATTTAGAATATATGCAATAATACGTTCAGACCTCACAACTGTAACATTGTTTGACATGTATAAAAAAAAATATTTATATATATTATCCGAATAGAAGCTGCTCTAACTCTCTCAACTTGACGCAGTTTGACTGGACAGAACATATTCACGCATTAAGCGGTGTTTGGCGTTATATATTTCGATTTTCCGACGTCATATACTTCGAGTAAACTACTCGAGGTGCTGCCTAAATTCGGAATGGGCGCCAAAATAATTGCATGGATAAATTATTTCGTACGTGGCTGGACCTTCTATGTACGTGTTCATAGACGTACGTGGCCCTCAAGGAACCATTATCGGGCCACTCATGTCAATTTACATTAACATCAATTCGCTTAATGATATTATGCCTGAAAACGTGCAATACAAGAAATATGCGGACAATGATAACATATACAGAAAAAACGGGCTCGTCCGCAGATTGACGAAAACTACAGCATATGGTAAGTGTGTTTCACAAGTGGTCTGTCTCGTGCTTCAAGTCCTTGTGCCATTTGTTTACATGTTACCGTGAGTTCCCGTCTAAAAGCCGCGCCAGCTCCGCTCGGTCCGCGGTGAACGCCGCGCATATTTCGAAAGTGAGTTTGATTTGTTTTTCCTCTTTTGAGTCACAGGAGTAAAATGCATGCTGGCGACGGGGTACGTCCGATACGATGCAGATAATTTCCGAAGGTGCCGAGGCCCGTAAAAAAGTTGACTCAGTGGGTAAGACGGTGATCTTTCTCGCCTTTTGAACCGCATCCCTCACACCGGGGATAATAGAGCGGTCTCAGAATCCCGGCGGGCCCGCCTGAGTCTCCATTGAATTATTGTTC
Organism: Dermanyssus gallinae; assembly: GCA_003439945.1. Lineage (NCBI taxonomy): Eukaryota > Metazoa > Arthropoda > Arachnida > Mesostigmata > Dermanyssidae > Dermanyssus > Dermanyssus gallinae. The sequence goes on along the minus strand of QVRM01004080.1, from coordinate 59,845 downwards.
CAAGCGTCTAGTAACTGACGTGGTGCGTCCTCCTTAGAGATAGAGGGGTCCGTTCGACGGACTGTGCTCTTCAGAACCCGTAGACCGATCGGATCTACCGGGGTAAGATCATCCTACCGGTGAGGACCTTTCCGCTTGCTCAGACAAATTGCCACAGCTTTGTGCGTGGCTAGGCGAAGTCTATGCGATGATGTCATGAGCCAGGTAGAATAGCAGGACTCCAATTGCTGTCCTCTCCGCTTGATCTGAAGTTGTCGGTGGCAAAGTGCTATGTGCTTCACTCTGGTCACGCAAGTGCAGAATACAATAACTCCATTGGTGGCCATCCCCTTGCTTCAAAAAAAAACAACCCAGAGACCTTGGTGTAATGACGTCTGATAATATAAAATACACAGAACACGTAACAGGCTTAGTTTTAAGGGCAAAACAGCAAGGGAATTTGATCACAGGCTCATCATACTACAGGATGCGCAGTAAATACTGACGTAAAGCTGCATACAAGTGCGGAATCTCCATTGATGACGTCCTGCTTTCCAACATATTGGAGAGATTGAAGACAATTTTTCGTGATATTCTCGTTATTATGGAAAAAAAAAACACAAAACGGATGTCATCCATACGGCCACGCATCGTAAAAGAAATATTCTTCCAAATATTGTAGCGGCAAAAGCGAGGTTTGAACCAACGTTCACATGGAGAGTAAGCCGCCAATTCCATAGAAACTTGATGTTAACCGACTAAATATTTCCTTGAAGAAAGCGTATAAATAATATAGTATGTCATAATTGTAAATAAAATATATATATATATATATATATATATATATATATATATATATATATATATATATAACATGCCCGCTTTTATTTATATAACGTCGCTATGTTAGCACTTTGAAGTGAACAATTGTCTCCGCTTGAACGTGTGGTCACGGGTTGTCTAACCCAGGGCCTAGTTCAACAATGTGCCCCGAACAGGCGCTGCATTTCCTCGTTGTATGTCGAACGACAGCCTCTGACGCAAGAATTCGGATGCTCTTGAGTCTCCTGTCAAAAGATTAAGGCTTCTACCTACGCGCTAGATCAGCTTGAGCGTAAGGGGGCCTGCGGCTCTCATAGTCTCGAACGCCAACAAACAAAATTCGTGCGAATAATCCACACTGGAATATTTTCTGCATTTGTTAGCCTCAGCTTACCTGGAAGCATGGCCTGCTCGGTCTGCACCTGCACCGACCATCGAAGGGGTTAATGAGTCGGTTAGAGTTGCGCCCGAAACAAGCATGCGGCCACGCTCAAAGGGTGTCAAAGTCAGGCCGACAGGTCTATTTCCATTATCCCTTGATATACCCGGGGGCTCTAGAACACACAAGAAGCCGGCAGATCGAAGTGCGCGACCAAAGGTGTCATTTAAAGCGAACTGACGTGCTCGTCAGCATGCACCACGCGCAGGCCATGATGGGCCAACGCGCCCACAAAATCATCACGACGACACCGGTGGGGCACGACTAAGTCAACACCAAGCCGCAGCCCTGCGCTTATGCACGTCGTCTCGTCGTCAAACAGAGTCCCACAATTCGTGGACAGGGTAGACTAGAGACAAGGTATATATATATATATATATATATATATAGACTCGTAGTACTACGCAAGAGAAGATAACGCAATCGGATTATACACACCATTGTACGTATGTATATCTACACAGGTCATACGTTGCGGACCTTTGCTTGTATTGTGGCAATACTATAGTTCGTTGGTGATCATCTAGATAGGCCTTCCTCATGGGATGTCGTAATCGCCTGCTGGCGGCGACTGACTCACTGACTGGCTTTCATATACGCCAAGCCTCGCCTTTCGCAGCAGGTCAAGGCTCAACAAGTAGCAACGGGGAATAGTGAATCAAACTTTTGACGCCTCTGTCCTGAGGGACAGCTCGAATTGCCACCGCTTTTCGACCAAAGTGAAGTCCGTACACACACTAGCCCATATATACATAAACGCAAGTATTCATATATGCATACGTATGCATGCAAATATATATATATATATATATATATATATATATATATATATATATATATATATATATATTTATATAACTTAATGCTGCCGACAAGCTATCAAGAGCAGCCTCACGATTCTACATGGGAATTAGCTTAGATAGTTATCCTGCAGACGCCACTAGATCAAGACCAAGCAAGGAATACGAGTAGGTAAGCCACGCGGAGTGCAAGACGGCAGAGGGCGACATACGCTCTGTAGTACGGCAGTACGTTTGCTGATATCATCCGACAAGATCGAGCCCCGATCGACCCAAGTACTGAAGAGTATTACCTAAACACTTCTAGCTAGGAGAAATCAATAAAGGACCCTGTCATAGGAAAACACAGATACTGGCTGCAGTGCGCACTGGCTTTAGAACCCGTAGATGGCCGATCTAAAATATATAATGGACAAAACGATTTCGCCCTCAGTAAGGCTGCTAGAAAGGCGCCCGTAATGGTGAAATTAGACTTTCTTTCTGCAGGAACGGGATTCAACGTGGAGATCCTTTAAGTCCCGCGCTATGTGGCCTCGGTATTCCTATATATTTCAGATTAACAATTCGTTCAACGTCTCGTACATGGACACTCACTGCAATACTCGGTGGACCAGCCGGTGTAGTAGAGTCCGGCATCCGCCAAATTGAAGCATTCCAACAGCAAGGAGGCCTGTCCCTAAGCGCACGTAAGTGGGAAATTATTGCTGAATAAGGTCTCGGTTGTTTGTCTCGGTTTCGCCAACCGTTGTCTACGCGCACGTGCCACTTGTCTCGCACAAACAAAATCAGCCCTCGTGCTTTGGGATTCGATTGACAACAAAAGACACAACACGTCTCTCTTTCTCTCTCCTTGCTATTCTTAAGCTCCTCCTTTGTTCGTCCTCTTATTCTCTTCGGCATATCTTTCGTCTAGCAGTTCGAAAACTAGAGTAGCGTGAGGTAGACTAAGCTACTCGAAGATAGGGCGGCCATAAGGGTCTACTCACCCAGGGAGATGAAACAGGTGCCCTGTAGGCTCACCGGGATGGGCCACGCACCACCATTGCACCGGTAGTGCTCATAAAAGTAGTAGTAATAGTAGCAATAAAAATAGAATGTCCACATCATCGCTGTTCTTGGATTAATGCGAAACGCAGTAGGCGCTATCTTTCGCCGACGAGATTCTTTCTGGGCTCAGGCAGATGAATAAGTCGAGCCCGGTGGCGTAGGGGGGTGCATTCGCGTGCGCCTCGCAACCGAACGAGACACATAGGCGCACGGGTTTGAGCCCCACCGCTGCACATTTGTATTTATGAGGTCTATTTTACGAAGCAATACGAAAGCAGTCCCGCGGACAATAAATGTTGGCTGAGGGTCAGTTCGAAAATTGTTTAGCCAGCTGAATAAGGAGGACATAGACTGGACATACTAGGGCCCCAATAGCTGAATAAAAAAATTCGAATTTCCTAGGTGACTAATGAGTATCCTAAAAAACATAAAAGACCTTTGAGTGCATATCTCAGAGCGATGCATCGTGCCTTTGGAGACGTAGCTTGGGATCGCTACAATTTAACTAAATACTTTGCAAACACCCACCGATGCATACCAATGCATGCATATGATATGCCTACTAAAGAAATGATGGGCAACGATTATAAGGCTGCGTGGCGAAACGTGAAAGACGGCAAGCTGTAATTGTGGCCTTCAACTAAAAAGAGCAGTACAATTAACGTCAGTCTGCTGTGCAGCCTTTCTAAACCAGTTGTGTTCTTTTTCGGAACAACTGGCATACCATACAAAAAATAGATCCGTAAAAATAAAAAAAAACAGGCAGAGTGAGTTAAGCTTGATTCTTCGGTCTTTTGGTATATGCGTAAAAATATCCTTGAGATTTTACGGTCGGGTAAAAAGGAGCTTTTTGGCTGTTTAGGACACCTTCAGTTGAGGGTGGCCTGAAACTGTGCCAACTCCACAACTAGCCACGTTGCCAACCCAGTCGCTTTTCCCGTGGATGCCGCTCTAAGGAAAGGATCTCCAGTATGTGAAACGCTCCCTATGGGGCATGAGGGGAAGAAGTATACGGCCTGCATCGACTTAGCTGCCTAAAAAAAAGACAATTCCAAACCAGGGGAGGGGGGCTGGGGAAGGCGTGGGTATTGCACGACGATAGAGAAATGCTGAAAAAAAAATAAATGAGAAAGAAAATGCAAGGAAAAAGAAAAAAGTAATTACGAATATCTCGAGAACCACTATATAGTTGTGTCAATATTTATGAAGACATTAAGATCAATCAGCGGTGGAGCGGCAATATTTATTCGGGGCCTGGCAAGTACAGTTTAGGCAGTGATAGGTCTACTGAGACTGGTGCGACGCCATTTTAAGACTCAAGGGAACTCGGAGAAAATCCGGAGAGAGAAGAGGTTCGGGCTATACAAGAGGGGTGGTGCGATGGTGCGTAAAGATGGGGAAGCAGCGAAAACGTTGACGGCGGACAGCGCAGACGCATCTCTATCGTGGTTTTGAAGTAATGCCAAAGCAATACCGAGCCTGGTCGGTGAGAAGGACTACAGGTTTAGTCGGTCTGCCGCCTCCACACTAGTACACTAGGTGCTAGTGACGTTAGTGATGCTTGAAGCATTCCATGAAAACAAAAAAGGGGGAGACAGGAATTAGCGTGAAGAAGATTATTTAAGGAAACTATTGCCTATCCAGGTACCTAGAGGTAAAGCCACACAGTCACACAGTTGACATCGTACAGTTGGATGAATAAACTGTTAGCTACTGTTTCTGAAACTGACAGAGTAACGTTATGATAGATTCCATTGCAATAGAGACATTACTTCTTGCGGCGGCGTGTGCCGAATCAAATACAGAAAGTATGCCAATGGCAAATATTTAATGGCAAAGTAAGTACACGTGCATTGCATACTGGCGCTTGTGATCTGCATGCGCGCAACAAAATCGCTAATTTGTGTTGCTTGGCTTAACATTGGAGTTAAACACACATGAGCTGATGCGAACGACTAAAAACGGTAGCGGCGTATCTGTCTGTCTATGTCTGTTAAAGGCTTCCCACCTAGAAGGATGGACAGTCTAGGCGCTGCTAGACAAAATACTCTATCGTTCGTATTTGTTTCTTTATACTCAAGAACAACGTCTTGGTCCTGGCAACCTATGTAAATAACATTAAGCATATCTGTGATCTGATTTAGATATCACAATACGCTGTAGACGATATAACGAATTCTTTAACAATTATTATTTGTCCTAGTGTTGACACCTTAAGCAGTGGCAGCGTCAAGAGCGCACTGACTTCTTTTTTTAGGTGTTATCAATCATTATCGCATTGGATCTTGGAACTTGGCAAACTTACACTGAGTAGTTCTCTTCCCAGAACACTACCCAGTATGAGTTTCCATATACATTTAAAAAAGACAAGACCGTTTCGATAACGTATTACGACTGATATCTGGGCGTCCCTGGATTAAGAGAAGCACCATTGGAAACGCGCTTAGGGCGTTTCAGGTAATTTTATAGACTAGCTTCTTCGATAGTTTTTCGATGGCGACGCACCCTCTACCAGCCTTCGTTTATATGTACAAAGCGCTAAATAGGTATTTTGAGCGTAAACGTGCAATGCATGATACACTAGTGACATGTTTGTCATTAAACAAAAAAACAAGGCCCAATAATTAAAATGTTCAGTATATCTATCGCTCGAATATCAGAATTACAAGCATTTATAAATATATTTATAAATTTACAAATGATAACAAAGAAATACATTTATAGATACATTCCAATCGACGCCTGGAGGTATCTTAAGTGTCACTGGTTTTAGTGTCACTTTCCTTGTCACCTGACGTAGTCGAGTTTTCACTATGCCAGCAGGTGGAGCCGGAGGTCCGCCCTAAGGACATAGATCTATCTTAGATGTCCAACACAGCACCTGTACCGTAAATATTAGCCTAAAGCGCGTTATTTGGTATACCCTAGAAACTCATCAAGGCAAACAATATTTTAAATGTATTAAACAAAAAACAGAAAATAACCCGTATTAGAAATAGTATTAGAAAATTTAGGAAGATGTCCACAGACCGTTAGTACGAAGTCGGAGCAAACAACTAACTCAACCGCGCTAACGTTGAACAAAGGTGCCACCGAGTTCAGCCTATTTATAATAGCTATCCATAGCAGGAGCTTCATTCTATCTATAGGTCGAATATTTGACTTACGCGAAGTGATTACCACAACGAGAGACAGAGAGAATTAAGTCAATGTATTACAGATTTCTGGCATATTCCTCGATAGCTCCAATGGATCAGTCGTCTTTTCGAGCTCTCACCGCAACCGGTGTCTCTAGCTAGGCCGACTGGGCGTCGCAATGCCAGATCCTCACTGTCTGTTTAGTCTGTTTTGACTTCGTTCTACGGGCTTATCGACCATGTTACGTATTTTGGGAGCCATTGGTGACGTGTTGTGCCACCATTTGGAGAAATACCTTTACAAACGTTTAGTGTACATACACTTCGGGTCACACCGATCCTGTCCGGCCCGAGTCGTGACCGATGTTTACGACTCTTTAAGCGCGCTGTCAAGAAATCTTATATGTTCTTGGTTGCTGAGCTCCACCCGATGGAAAGATGCCAAGCAGCACTCCTCTTGGCAATCATCTAAATAACTTTCACATGCTGTAATGTACTATATTAGCAGAAATAAACAATTGTGTTGAATGTTTTTTATTTTGAGATTTTTATTAAGACTGGTGGTCACGGAGCTGATCCTTCAGCTCAACTGTTGTCACAAACACGAACGTATTCTGCGTGTCTCGCAGCATTATTATTATTACTACAGACGGACTACATAGGCATTAAAACAACACGTCAACAGCACGGGCAAACAGGAGAATCTCTAACGAGTCCGTAGTTAGTGGCAGCGACCTACAAAAAGTCTATACGTCAAACATTATTGGTAGATTAGCAATGACAACGTCTTAGTGCAGCTCACCAAGCGCTCAGCAGTTGGTGCTGTTGTGATTGTGGCGTACGTCGTTGTTGTTGTTATCGTTGCATCTGAACATGCATAGTTGAGAACAGATATTATTGATGCACCTATTACGTCAAACAAACGTCTTGCCGTGCAAAACGTTAGTCCGCACGCACGATATGTATACAAAGCAAACGTTGTTTTGTTTTCTCAGTAGTGGTGGTGATGCTGCTGCTCTGTCGAGACTGGGCGGATCGTGCCGCCTAAAGGGTGATCTTCTTGCCACGAACCAACTGTGCGCGAGCGCGCCACGCATCTCTGTAGTCGTCGAGTGGGATCCCACGTCGCTGTACGAGCTCTAGCACCTCCTGGGCGATCTTTTCCTATGGGCACGCAAAATTAAAAACAAACGGTGATTAGCCCGGCGATACGCTAAAGAAGCGTGTCCAAGTTGACTGACTAGAAACAGAAAACTGGGCTTTTCGAAACCGTACACACATGTCTATCGGTCAGCGAACACACCTACTTAGAATGGCTCTATAACTACGTCTATAATGAAAACTTGATTTTGGATTTGGAACCAAGATCTGAGGCACTTTGGTGCGTGTATGACGAGAACTTTGTACGACTACAAATATAAGTAAGTCCAATAGTTGTCGCGCTGAAACTTGCAAAATACTTTGAAATTGCCGTTGCCGAAGCGTCATGCAAGCTTGAGACTACTTCTAACGCTGTATATACCAACAAACAAACTTTTCGGGGTGACTCTCTGCCAACATTTAACATCTACGGAATTACTTTCGGATTGCATCGTAAGACGGACCCCATCAATGTAAATGTGCTACGGCGGGGATCGAACCCGTGTGTCTCCTAAGGTCGCAAGGCGCACGCGAATGCACCACGCCACCGGGCTCAACTGCATAACAAGCAATCAGGCATATCAATTATTAGAAAGCTTTGTCACATTGCCATACTGGCAGTCATGGTGAGCCTTAAGGCTTATCATCAGCTACGAGTCGCCTGTGTCTGTACTTCTTGCAGTCATGAGACATGTTCTGCCAAAGCTTCTCGTGTACAAGTTAAGTATACAAAAGTCAACATTGATTCATGTATTTGTTATATTCAACTCAATTATGTATATTCCACTGTAATTAAGTACAATATACACACATACACTAACCTATGTAGTATACACTCAGACAAACTATAATATATGTCCATAGAAGTATGAAAAGTAAAATTAATCAACTAAAAGCATATCTAGATTAAGACATATATATATATATATATATATATATATACATATAAAGTTCCTACTTTACGAATGCATATAACCCAACGGCGGGAAACTTGTAAAACTGACGTGCACAAACTTCAGTCCGCCCTAAGCATACCTGAGGAGTGCCCATCACGTCGATATATTCACAATCCGATGCAGCGTAGTGGCAGGAGATCGCTTTGCGGAACCCACGCGAGCGGTTAGCGCCCGAGCCGTGAATCAGCACGGGATGGAAGAAGACCGTGTCGCCTTTCTCCATCTCGAGGAACACGCGCCGGTCCATGACGTCCGCGACATCTGGCGTATATTCAGGCAATTTCACAACGACACACAATACACGGAGGGACGAACAAAATCAAAACAAACATGTCAGAACGCGACAGCTAATAACCGTTAACCATAATAGGCCCCCCTTCCGTCCAGCGAAGAAACAAATCACGTTCGTTCGGAACGCGACAGATCGACATCTCTATCGATCTATTGACTGTCCGTTCGTGGCGAGGTGCCGCAAGGCACGAGTGACCTCAGCGTACCCCACTGGGGTCGTGTTTATACAAAGCCGAACCGCTCCAGGCGGACGGGACGACGTCCTCGCGTCGTTGTAATCGCTGCGGGGGACTATCCATCGATAACGCCGCAATCGAAAATCGCCCAAGTGATCATGCAGGCGTGTCTTTTATTTATATATATATATATATGTATATAGCCGCCTCGCTGAGAGAGGCGACAGCCTCTAACAGCGGCAAACTAGCGACATCAGCAGCCGAACCAACCGACATTGACTGATGTTAGAGGCGGCGGCGGCCTTTCATTCATACATGATTCGAGTGTATACCAAGCGCTATATATATATATATATACGCGCTTTATTTACAATAAAATCTACATTACAAAATATCACAACATCCATGCATAGGTTCGCGTTGCTCTCCAAGGAAACAGGGACATCACAATTTCCTTTTTTGCTATGCATTTCGGTTCGTAGCGAACCTTAGAGAAATGAGGATGTATTTACTATTTTTATTTCATGTAGGCATATTTGTAGATATTTATTTGGACCTAATATATATATATATATATATATATACAGTTTCAGCAGTCTTTGCTATCTCTATATTTGGCTGTTTCACTGGGACTGCGTTGAGTCTTTCAACGACGGACAGCTTTGCCGCTCGCGCAGTATTTAGCGCCGTTCTGCGCCAAGACCGAACAACACGTCGAGTATCTTATTCATAATTCTTGCATACTAGACGTGCACTGTATAACTGGCGTGCATGTAGCGGCAATCGCATGCGCCTTATGAGAACACCCACCTCAGGAGTAGCTAGTATATGCTCAAGGCCCTTTCGTTCTGTCAAGTCTGTGATGTTTTCTATACTAAATATATAACTAGAGACTGTTTGTGCTCTTCTACGTTCTGTTAGAGCTTCACATATATATATATATATATATATATATATCAAAAGTAAAAATAATATGATACATATCGATAGCTAGACATATAGATATGCATATATTGAAACCTTCATCTCTAAGAAAATGAAAGCAACGTTCCTGGACAGTCAGTCGTAAGCTCCCCGCCTCTGCCGACCAGTAACAAGCTATAAAATGCTTCTTTACGCTATGGTGAAGAATGTTCGGTGTTGATCCCGGATAAGAGTCTTAGTGGAGCCGCCGTCCATATACGGTATCTTGTCGGAGGCAGCACGACTCATTAACGAGCCTTGACCCCAACCCAACGATCTCTTTCCCGCACGTTACAGAGTTGCGTGCCCCCTTGGTGGGTGAGTCGTAGATACTACGGACCTACCCCACGGGCAGTCGGTCTCACTGCTGCTGCTGTTGATGAGTGCCAATAACCGTTAGCTTTACAGGCACCAACCGGGCGGCTGTCGAGTCGAGGCTTCGCAGGCCCATCGTGCGGGCATCTCGAATTGGCCTGCCTGGTCTATAAGGAACGTCACTTACTATCGGCTCTAGATCACTCATGGCAAGCAAGGGCGCCATGCTAGATTATTAGAACCGCGGCAGTGAACGGGCGTCCAGTCAAGTGGAACCGGGTATTTGAAGCGAAATCCTAATTCTTCGACCTCTGGCCCCAGTACAGGCAATCGATGTCTCGCACATCTCGATATCGCGACCTAGCACTTGGGAAATCTCTAAGTTACATCAGAGTTGGAGTAAGGCCATTGGGGTCATATATTTGAACAAAACAACAAAATGTAACCTAAATAATCTGAAATAACGTCGAGGCCTATTAATATTCCACGCACCCTACCTGTCCCTACTATCTATTGACGCGTAAGCCTACTATATCCAGAGCACCATATGCTCATACATACACATACATAGAAACCTCGCAGCCTGCCCGACGTTTCTAATAATAATAATAATAATAATAATAATAATAATAATAGGAGTATTGTTATAGTCACAGCAAAAACACGTGCATATGCCGGTAGAGTCGCATTTTACTTTAAACGAAGCACTGCCTTATGTGTTGTGTGAAATTTTAGGGTGCTTGCCTCTCCGAATAGTAGTAACACCACAACGAAGGCTCGTTCTTCTTCCAGGTACAAAAGTGAAATAACAGATTGAGGCGATCTACTGAGAGATCTCACGGATTAGGGCAATGCGAAGCATCAGCATAACTCAACCTAGCAAATCTAATTCATTACAATAGCTGTTGAGTCAGCAGGGTCAAATACATCGCTAAACATCAGAGGTGCTGACTACGAGAGAGACTATATTAAATATTAAGAACAACAGCAGCAGCAATTGTAACCGTTTGATACGTATTTCGTGATCTATAACGCAAATAGCCTCATATCGTGCATGCATTGCGCCTACTTTGTGGTAGTAATTGAGACTTCTAGGCGAATATTATATATGCCGAATATATATATATATATATATATATATATATACTGTCGTTTTGGCGACCCAACTTATATATGTGCGCTACACAGATTTAACGCAACACGTTGCCTACGAAAGTAGCACATCTCACGGCAATTTCTTAATCATTACTGTGCCAACATGCGTCATCGACATTCTTGTCTCTAATGTATGTCAATGGCGAAACCAAGACACGAAGACTACGCTTAGTTTCTTTCTTGGAGGGGACGATCTAATTATTGCGGGTAAACTTCTCGCGGTTAGCGAAGTAGTAACGAAATATGTTTCAAGTCCACTTGTGGATAGATTTGCCATGCGTTAGCCGCCATGTTTATACTAGATGCGTTATGCCATGCATTAGACGTTCTCAAACCTTGCCACATCAATAAGATGCATGATGCAAAGCTAGTTTCACCTCGTGTGCCCAAACATCGGATTTCAAGAGATTTGTTTCAAATTGCACTTGGCAGTATTGTTCGTGTAATTGCGCTAAATACAACTACGGTGGGTTGTCCGTGGTTCGTCATCGGCGGGGGCGATATCTTCACTTTTCAAACTCTTTTTGCTGATAGTAGCCTAACTAACATTAGCTAGGAAAAAACGGCACCTGCTGATTATAACGGCATAACTTAAAGATATATATATATATATATATATATATATATACATATATATATATATATATAAAGACTGAGTTGTGGTTGCGCATTGTTCTTGGCTGTAATCAACCACAAACTAAACATGTAAACGACACAGCGAATAAATCGCAATTAGATGCAAGCTTACACACCACTTCAACGACTTTGGCAGCGGATTCAAGGTCTGGTTTGGCGACGGACAAATGTGACCGAGACCTCCGGTGCCGCAGCGCCCTGTTGCGCTGGAGGTCTCGCGAGACAGCGGGGAACACTGCACAAACCTTTTATACCGTGAAAGCTCTTGTTGACTCCGCCGGCCCACTCAGGATAGTCGTGTTCACGCAGCGTCCCGATGTGCGAGCCGGGCACTGCCACGAGACAGCCGTTCTCTCGATTTACGCGCTCCAGAGCGGTCCACGCGCATACGATGCGATCCGCTGGCCGGAATGGAAAGTAGTACAAGTCCTGGTGCAACGGATGGCGCGACGTCAGACTACCTGGAACAGGGCGCCAAAACAACAACCACAAGGACAACACAAGCCCCTTACTAACCTTTCCTATGTCTGTTACAATACTGTTTAGGCCAAAACAACTTCAATAAAAAAATGTATAACATATGCCATCATGAAAAAACTTCATAGCCAAGATTTCTTGCATTTAAACTAGATTTTACGTTAAACAAACGTCAACAGTTTGTTGTATGTCTTTCATATATTCACTAATCAACAAACGTACGCGTTTATTGGTACACGTTGTTATTCAAAATTATACATTTCTCGCGCGGTATATACAGGGTGTTTCAGGAATATTTGAAGCGCGATATGTGGAATCGTAGAGCTCGTTAAAACAGATGTTTTTTTCCATGGAACATAATCTCTGAGAAGTCTTGTTTCGGAGTGAAACTGAAATGACTACAATTTGTGACACTGGTGTTTTTGCTCGACATAGGAGCACAAAATGTGCAATGGCAAGGCAACTGGTTCTTCTATACAGAAACTAAGCACACCGTCGTGTTTGTGAGAAAATTATGTTTCTTTTGAAGAGCATATAAAGCCGCCTAGAAGATGCGACATGGTCGCTTAGAAGAGAATTCGCCAAAAGTGAAGTAGTTTATTAGCTTTCACGCCAAATACCTCAAAATTATTACCCTACGCCCACTCAGCGCTCAAAACTAACATATTCAAGCAAGATTTCATGGCGATCATTTTGGTACCAAATTTATGTCAATGCGAGCTGCGGTTGCGGAAAGATGACGATTTTCGGCGAACATGTCGAGATTAAGTGCATAAAAAATGACGCGCCGCGGCTGTCGCGCGACACGTCGGCGGTAGTGAACGTCGCCACACAGTCATTTTACATGCACTTAATTTGGACATGCCCTCCGAAAAATCGTAATTACTCCGCCACCACAGCTCGCATTGACATAGATTTGGTACCAAAATGATCGTCATGAATGTGTTAGTTTGCTCGAATCTGTTAGTTTTGAGCGCTGAGTGGTCGTAGGGTAATGATTTCGAGGTATTTGGCATGAAAACTAATAAAGAATTTCATTTCTTGCGAATTCTCTTCTAAGCGACCATGCCGCATCTTCCGACCGGCCTCATATGTTCTTCAGAAGAAGTACGACTCGCGAATACGACGGTGTGCTTAGTTTATGTATAGAAGGACTAGTTGCCTTGCCATTGCACATTTTGTGCTCCTATGTCGGGCAAAAACACCAGTGTCACAAATTGTAGTGATATCACTCTCACTCCGAAACAAGATTTCTCAGAGACTATGTTCTATTGGAAAAAATCTGTTTTAACGAGTTCTACAATTCCATATATCGCGCTTCAAATATTCCTGAAACACCCTGTATATATACAGGGTATTACAGGAATATTTGATCAACGATATATGGAATTGTAGAGCTCGTTAAGGCAAATATTTTTTCCAATGGAACATGGTCTCTAAGAGGCCCTGTTTCGGAATGAGAGTTAAATTACTACAATTTGTGACATTGGTGTTTTTGCCCGACATAGGAGCATAGAATGTGCTGTTGCGAGACAACCAGTTTCCTAGACAGAAGCTAAACACACCGCCGTGTTCGTGAGAAAATGCTGCTTCTTTCGAACTCATAAGGCCGGTCAGAAGATGCTACATGGTCGCTTAGAAGAGAATTCGCCAAAATGAAGTTATTTTATTAACCTTCACGCCCAATACCTCAAAATCATTACCTTACGACCACTTACAGCGCTCTAAACTAACCAATTCAGCAATGCGCATTTCATGACGATTATTTTGGTATCAAACTTATGGCAATGCGAGCTGTGGTTGCGGAGTAATAACGATTTTTTGGTGGGATGTCCAGATTAAGTGCATTTTAAATGACTGTGTGGCGACGTTGACTACCGCCGACGTGTCGCGCGACAGCCGCAGCGCGTCATTTTACATGCACTTAATCTGGACATCCCACCAAAAAATCGTAATTACTCCGCAACCACAGCTCGCATTGCCATAAGTTTGGTACCAAAATGATCGTCATGAAATGCGCATTTGCCTGAATATGTTAGTTTAGAGCGCTGTAAGTGGTCGTAAGGTAATGATTTTGAGGAATTGAGCGTGAAGGTTAATAAAATAACTTCATTTTGGCGAATTCTCTTCTAAACGACCATGTAGCATCTTCTGACCGGCCTTATGAGTTCTTCGAAAGAAGCAGAATTTTCTCACGAACACGGCGGTGTGTTTAGCTTTATGCTGTTCCACTCGGCCGCAGATCGGTCTATGCGACGCATAAGCGCGTAAACACATCCTCCAGTAGCGTTCCGACAGCGCTTGAAAGCGTAGAGCCAGAGGCTCGAACCCGCGCCACCGAGCATTTTATAGACCTCCGTTCCAAAGCTGGACACCGCCGGAAATACCGCTCTCTAAGTATGGCTCGCGATCTTGCAAAAGAGAGCTTTGTTACTGGGACCGCGAGCTTGCATAAACAGTGCTTTTCGGTGTCCTAAGACGGCATTTCGCAAGGAGACTTTTTGATTGCGACGAAATGGACTCAAGCGTCAGCAGGCAATCGCCAACGAGCCGTTGAACCATGGTTATAGAATCTGCTCGTCGGCAAAACGGCTTTCTTGAATAAAATGAACTCCTAAAATATTCGTTACAAAATATTCCGCAAAACGAGCTTAGGAATAAAATCTCAACTGCTTAGTATATTTTCAACCTCATTACAGCGTGCTTTTTGGAAGCTTTTGCTTTCCAGCCAGATATTATCAATTGCTTTTTATTTCCTGTGGTTGCTATTGCCGTTGCTGCGGTTACGGCGATGGAGCATGTACTAAGCTTCATGACATGCGCTGTGTATGCAATGAGAATAACAATTATAATTGTGTTTTTCATATAAGCCTAAAAATGCATGGCAAGGCGATCTCTGATGCTTGCGAAGCTCTTACACCGATTTTGCTCTAAGACCACATCTATGAAAGGCGAGTCCTGACCACATCCATAAAAAACGAGTCCTCTCATTTTTCCGCATACTCACCACTATCCGGCGGTTTGTTGATGAGCATCGTGTGAACAGCCATAACATTTGGTCCCACAAAGCCCTCCACGTAGTCCAGAATTTTCGGAGTACGGCAGTAGGCAAACAGTTCATCGTCAAGAAAAATATCCTGAAAAGTTATCACGCAATTAGACAATTTATAATTAGGAGTCATTAATATATACACAAGCACACAAAAGCAAAGCAATTAAAACAAAACAACAAATCAACAGCATCAAAAACAAAATCACACCTTCTTAACGGGTGACTCAATTAAGCAACTGAATCTTAATGATGGTCGCTAAAATGTTGTGAGATGACGAAAACAATCTGCGGAATAAGACTCGAGCAAACTAGGAGTTTTTATTCGTGTTGAATTAACACGAATTATGGCAAAACAAGTTTATTTTGGTTGCATGCTTGAGAACAACGCTAAGACTAGAATCGGTTCAACCCAATCTCATTACAGTAATGTGGCGCTCGATTTACGGAATAATTTTGGAATTTACGGATTCGTTTTAGATTGAACTGCCTCAGTTATACCTAAACGTGCATAGTGTAATCAAAACGAGCTTTTCACATACATAATCCGTGCAATCAGTACCAAAGTTTTAATAGGGAGTCTAGGAAACCCTCAATCAACAATTGATGGAATGTCATACTCTTGCAATATAACACACAAAAAAAATATATATATATATATGCAGGTACAGCGTCATTTGCGAAATAAATCTTTATAAGTATACTTCTCGCGTTGGGACTGAACAATGCATTATGCAACTGTAGGGTCGACAACTGGATAAAGCCTCGACTGTATTATCGTATTATATATATATATATATATATATATATTCCTGGCTCGCTAGGTTCCCTGGGATCTTCTAGCCTGGTGAAGAAGGGAGCATAGGACGGATGGCGCGATGGACTTCACGCAAACGCGAGAGGCAATGCTGGACCCGTGAGCATACGAGTAGACCGCGTCTGGCTCAGGTGTGACCCGGGCGGGCTGGACCCGATCGCTTGTACCGAACCTCCGACGTAGGTATGACGGGCCGAAGGCCACTCACGTACTTGTCCAGGTTCAGGTCCTCACGGGTCACGGTCAATTTCAAACTTATACGATGAGGATTGGGGAGTTGCAGGTAGACAACCCCGACGGCTTTGCAAATCGGGGCAGCCGGACAATGTCGACCATACGATTTCGTTCTGCTCCACCCTGGCCCGGGTCAGCAGAAACTCGACGTATTGCCACGCAGGAAGATCGACATGGGCTATTCAGTCGGTCATGTGATGGAGAATGCCGCCGCGCAGGCGGCGAACGTCTATTTTAAGGACGAAGGACGTTCTATTTGGAGGACGCGCGCCATGGAGGCATGCTGACGCTATTGGGTGGTCAAGGGTCGAGATGAGGGTTCTTCGTAAGGGGCTATGGCTATACAGCCCTCCGTAAAACAGCTCGACGCATCTTCTCGAGTTCGCGAGCTGAAGTCAGCACGAGATCCGTGAGGGATCCGGTTGAGCACGAGACTCCCCTCACACGGTCTTGAAGTAATGCCACACATTTTTGAACTCTGGGGGGAGGGGGGCCGATGTTTTCCGTGAAAGCATCATACTAGGTAATGCTGGTTACAAGTACCGATAGAGAATTAGCCTTTCCATATGAAAAAATTGCATACCATCTAGGGTACATGCTGTGGTGTCGGTGAGCCATTTCTATGTTTACATTTGACGCTGCTAAGCAAACAAATGTTATTCACGCACGTTGTGCGCGTTACGGTTTTGGGGTTCACCGAAAGGTAACTTCTTAGACCGTTCGATCGGATACTAGATAGACAGTGATAGGCGATCTCAGCCTATGTTGGCTAGACTTGAGCCCAAACGTTCATAATTTTGAGCTATTTTGTGCACTAAAAGTTCGTAAGTAGCCAATATGAACATCGTTCCCATGTGTATAGAACCTTCATTCAAATATGAATGAACAAAATGCTGTTGCACAACTTCAAGCTGGCTAACACACATCGTGTGTGTATCGCTCCTTCATGGTAACGACTGAACGACGGAGTCGTAGGAGACCCTTGTCAGCCAAGATGACCTGACCAATACATATGATGACGCAAAGATCTCAAGCATCATTATCATCATCACCACCATCGACGTGATGATTCGCCGAACGCCACTATTGCTACAACCCCAACACGCATCAGCCGAGTTATAATAATCACTGCGACATCGTCAATTACCATCTATAAAAATAGCAGTCCGCCTGCTGTGTATGCCATGCAACGAAACGACTTTAGCAGGCGACCGAAGTTGTCGCCGTTGCTGTTGTTGTTGTTGTTGTCGTCGTCGTCGTCGTCGTCGTCGTCGTTGTTGTTGTTGTTGTTGTTGTTGTTGTTGTTGTTGTTGTTGTTGTTGTTGTTGTTGTTGTTGTTGTTGTTGTTGTTGTTGTTGTTGTTGTTGTTGTTGTTGTTGTTGTTGTTGTTGTTGTTGTTGTTGTTGTTGTTGTTGTTGTTGTTGTTGTTGTTGTTGTTGTTGTTGTTGTTGTTGTTGTTGTTGTTGTTGTTGTTGTTGTTGTTGTTGTTGTTGTTGGTGCTGTTGTTGTCATCGTCGTCGCTAAAGCTATTACCGTTAATGCCGCTGCTGCCGCTAAATTGTTCATCGGTAGAAATCGACTTGGGCAAACGCTATGCAATCGCCCTTAGCGATCATGCGCCGCGATCATGGTCCGACTTCGGCCAACCGACCAAGATTTCGGCCACCGCCGGTAGCAGCTTCACACGACAAGACAATGTAACAGAAGCAACACACCGCAACCACTACGGCAACAGCTACAAGAGTCACAAGAGCTACAATAACAACTGCGCTGCAGCAACAACAACATCAATAACAGTAAAAAGATGTTAAGTGGTCACAAATGGACTCCTGCCTTTTTGTGAGGCACAGCTGAAGCAGCGGACAGTAAAGTAAAGCCAAGTTAAGCTAATAGTGATAACAAGTATGTATATATATATATATATAATAGTGATGATGATTGTTGTTGCTACTTTTGCTGGTGCTCTAGTGTCTGCGCTTCGCGCATCGCTTTGTCAGCAAGATTATTGCTCAACGCCAGCCAGAGCTTACAAAACCGCTCGTCGTTTGTGTTGAACCCCCACAGCTATGTCCCGCTTAAAATGAAGCACAACCTGCACTGACACCTCAATTGCATATATATATATATATATATATATGAGAACAAAATTACATCTACAGCAACCCTGGATATTTTACTTTACTGTCATGTGGTATATCTGGCTAATTTAATAACCAAACCTTCTCAAAATGGTGATTAAAAAATAAAAACTAATATATATGTATAATTTATATATACATAACATTGCAACCGCTCACTAAAGGGCATATTTGCCATTGGTTTGTATATATATATATGTACATTTATTTATATATATGTATATATATATATATTTTTTTTTTTTTATTATTAGACCTTAATTATAACATTTAATACAAATTTGCAAATACTTAGAAAAATCGAATTGAACACCTATAGGTTGTACCAGGGCAAAAAGGTCAAACTAGCAACTCGAGGCGGCGAATTTATAGTCGCCAATCATGTCATCGACTTCGTGTTTCCCGTCACTCGATAAATGGATTGTTTCGGCTGGGTTTAGACTACAACATACCAAGAAGGCAGGCATAGAAGAAGAGAAAGACGAAGAAAACGAGTAGAGGATGCAAGAAAGGCAGCGATATATCACATTAAGGAAATTGAAGTATCTCGAGTGATACAGAGACACTGCGAAGCGATAGGGATATTGGGCAGTCTCGAGCAGTACTGAGTCAGTGGTTAAAAAGTTGAGAGCAGTTCTGTGGCCTGGGTGGCCTGGCTAGCTGGTACGCAACACTCTCACCCTTCTCCCCGTCTAGCTTCTGGTATGCTCGATTGCAGGTTCGATCCCCGAGGGTGGGAGGAATGTGGGGCAATGGGGATCATCCATTTCTTGCGCTCGACCATGTCGTCAACTTTTGCTACTGCTGCAGCAGCTGTGC
Source organism: Dermanyssus gallinae (assembly GCA_003439945.1). Classification (NCBI taxonomy): domain Eukaryota; kingdom Metazoa; phylum Arthropoda; class Arachnida; order Mesostigmata; family Dermanyssidae; genus Dermanyssus; species Dermanyssus gallinae. The sequence continues at coordinate 40,455 of QVRM01004080.1, read as the reverse complement.
CGGCGGCGACAGCTCACTTCTTGCCTGGCGCGTACGATGAAGGCAAGCAAGAACGAATGACGAAACGGGCAAATTGATAGACAGTCATATGACTGATATATATATATATATATATATATATATATATATATATATTACCTGAGATAGATAGATCTATGGTTGGCGACCGGCCGAGAAGCGCTGCTAATGCTGCCACGGTTCCCCGTTTGGCTCTTTTGCACCCCGCCCCCGCCTACCCAGCCCATCTACCAGTCCGCTTGCGTCGTAACAGACTACTAATGCTGTAACGGTGGGTCTGCGATCGCTGTGGATCACTGTCGAACCCAGCAAAGCCAGCCAAGCCAACCCAAGGCGACCGAGATGAACAAGATGAACGACGACGACGACCGAAATGCACGAATTGCAAATTCGTTCGCCCGCGCTAACCACCGCAGTTGCCCCACGGCTCGCGCCGGGCTCGCCGACTTGCCCTCTCCGAGACGTGCTGGGGCGCCGGACGACCCAGCACGCCCCTGCAGGCAAATCACCGGCCAGCCAGAACAGGAGAGAGAGAGAGGTGTTGGGAAGACGGGGCTACGGGTGTTCAATGGGTCTTCGTCATTTTCATCATCACCACGATCCTCATCAGCATCATCATCGTCATGTTTTATCGTAGTTATCTCGCTAACAAAGCAACCGCCGTCATCTTGCAGTTGTGACTGCAACCGCTGCTGCTGCTGCGGATGTCGCAACATATCGTGTTTAGACTGTTGTTGTTGTTGTTGTTGTTGTTGTGGTGGTCTGTTGTTATTGTTGTTTGTTGTTGTCAAATGTTGTTGCAGTCGGTTGTTCTTGTTGTTGTTGTCGTCGGCGTCGTCGGCGTCGTCGCAATCGCAGCAGTGGTCGTAATCTGTCGTCGATCGTCGTCACTTCGCACGAAAAATAAAAACACGCCGCCGAGGAATTCGACGAAACGGTGGTGGTGGTGGTGGTGGGAGTAGTGGTGGGGGCGCGCAGGTATTAATTGGAAACACATATTTTTAGTTCGTGGTTGCAAAACGATAATGCAACCACAAGCAGTAATACTTGTCGCTGTAGTAACAGTAGTCATAACAGTGGCCGCCTAGAATAATAATAATAATAATAGTAAATATCAAACAAAGGGAATTAACGCCAAACTGGAACGCGAAAATGTGGTACCCGTCCACCAGCCAACAGCACTATGTGTATATGTAGGCAACAATAAAAGCCGTTTTTTTCTACTGTAATAGTACTAGTCGTAGCAGCGGCAGTAAAATAGTTAGCGTAACTAACAAACGTTCAAAGTACGATTGTTCGTGAAGAAGACTCAACGTGCAAATAGCCAGCATTATAACTGTATGCGATTAAAATACTAGATTCTTGCTATTATTAGTAAACATAACAATACAACAAAATCGACAAATCGACCGTAGCACGTGAAACCAACTATCAAAGGTAATGCCCTAGCATAATCGCGAAACACAGAGAGGCCAGAGAGGTAGCATATGCAAAGCAAACGCGCTAATACAGCAAACCCCGGCACGAACAGAATGACAGATCTAATACCCGTGCAACACAGCCATGTTCCCTAGTGACCACGTTAAAAATCGCTATTTTTGCTGGGGGACCGGTGAGCTCTTGCACATATAAAGTCCAATATTCTCCAGTACGTAATCCGGGCAGAGTAGAGACTGATGCAACTATTAAAGTAGCAAAGGGGCTACTCCCTAGGGTATGATGAACCAGGCGCCACAACAGCGTTCATGTACAAAAAAAAAACAGAAACAAATTTCTCTCTTCATGCGCCACTCTACAGTAAGTCAGCTCAAACCCTACCGAATACACGCTAGTAGCTGCTGGCCGCTGGGACCAGCAAAAGTCCTAGGATTAAAGGCGAAATATCAGTAGAGTGCCTTGGCACCATACGACGAGGTAAGGACAGCAAAGCCGAGAGAGAAATAGACTCATTGTAAGTGTATTTTATAGAACGAAAAAGCTTAAAAATCTCTTAGTTAAACTTGCGGGGGGGAATCCAAATTCACCAATAGGGCAGAATGATTTTTACCGAAACGTTTGAAACCAACTCAGCAAATATAGCATTTCCGTTCCATTAAGCGGGATTTTGTGCATGTTATGAACAAACCAATAAAGGCGTAACTATGGGGAGATCTAAATGTAGCGTAGCGAATCCTGTACCGACCAAAGCAGAGTCAAAACTAATTAAATCGAACGTCAGGCTAATAGATATTAAATTTAAAAAATATTATTATTATTCACAGTCCACCAGGCCGACGTGCAGCAGGCATTGCGACATGCAATCAAATTATTGATCATCACGATGATTGCCGGCGACACAAACTGTATCCTAAAAAGCCATTTGCAGAGCGTTTTATATCTAGAAGGTTTACTAGATATGGGTAGAGACACATAGCTACACATAGAGAACAGCCATTCAGATACAACGTATGTATCTCGAAACGGTACGAGCGCTATTGACCACATAGCAGCCATAACGAGCCAAGCCGGAAAATATGTTCAAAAAATCAAAAATTTTCAGCCACAGAAAGGCCTGAAAATAAAGTGTAACCTCACCGGCAGCACTGGCTCACATCACCCAAACAGAAACAAAAACTGCTGTATACCGCACAGTGGACATCCACATATTGAGCTAGGCACTAGACCTCTTGCCCCTGGTCAAACAAATCGATAACTATGAAACACAATTAGGTGGACAATACAATGTGCTGTTCTGACACGAAACCAGCAGGTTTTGCCAAAACATAAACCATGGTTTGACGAACACTGCAAAAAGAGTTTTATATCCAGTCGCAGGCTACAGAGTCAGGTCGACTTGACTGAAAAGACAGCGCCTAAACGGATTTTTAAGGAAATAATTAAGACAAAGAAAACCAGAGAAAGCTCATTTCACAGTGGAAGTAGAACACACGGACAAACGAAGGCAATAGCAAACCATCAGACGCAAACAAATCGAGACAAACAAAGGAAGTGACAAATCATCAGAACTCGATGCAATTTAAAAATAACATGTAAAATGTTTAGTTTCACTCATAAGGCCGGTATTGGTCAAACTTTTACACCTGCGCAGACAAAGAAATCATCAGTGAGAGCTGACGCAAAAGGTTTGCTTTATACAAACAATTTTCAATGTAAAGGTGACGCCGCCAATCCGAGGACTATAGAGGGATCGCCTATCTACGGGGCATAGTTTATAAGATCTAGACAACATTAGTTTTGAATCGACTGCTTGAGAAATACAAGGCTCTTATACCTGACCAACATGACGCTTCCTCTCAGCAATATTAGATTAAGCGGTTGCAAATACATGACTAGATGCGAGCAAATGTAACTACGCTATCAATCATATGGTAAATAAATGCTGAAAAAGCAGGAGTAAAAAACTCAAACCGCGCCCACACACTGATAAACCATTGGCACATTATTTAGCTCTATATTGTGCAAGCAGACTTCATGCGTGCGATACTCTTCTGAAACTCGGATGAATATGTAACTTATTATGGTAGAAAACAACGCGAATAGCAGATATAGATTGACACGACCACCGATGTTTGCAAATCGGCTTATCAACCGCGCCTTGTTTACGTCGAAGACGTGTACCTTTATTCGTCCGTTCGTGGTTCTTGCTGATGTAGAAGGGGTGCTAAAAAGATACCGAAGATTTTTTGTTGTTGCTTCTGGCTGTTCCGGAACTGCTCGTCAATACTGCGGGTTTAAAAGGGCAACATCGTCTGCGACTGATGAGGCGTATCACGTAATATATTAATATATTAAGACTACACAGCATATTACAAACACTAAACGCAAACCAAACAAATATATAACCTATGATGGATCTTGGGCACCTGCTGTCTCCACTATTGACGTTAACGCGCGAGAATTATTAGCAATGGGGGTGAGTATCATCAATGAACACAACCTCCACGAAGCCACTGTCGGCTGTCGCGCGCTTTGCTTTGATGAGGGCGGAGAGACGTTTTATAGAGGCTGTTCTGGCTGAGTGCGCTTTGAAACCCCCTTTCCCAGCATTCACTGCTGGCCATCGTAGCCCAGGCCTCATCGTGTCGCGTGTTGTGTGAGGAAGTCGAGAATGGACGATGAGATAATCTCATCACCGTGATCTAACATAGTTGACGATCGTGAATTTAACTTCGTGCTTGACAAGTACAAACGGGTCACGGTGTGGGCGAAGCAAAGATGACCTATTCTGCCAGTCAACTATACATACTATTGGTTTGCTGAGCCTTCTCATCTCATATCTGCTGCTGGATATCCCCTGTACAGCAGCAGCAGCGACTCAGGTTGGCTTGGCTACCAGTAGCAGAAGTCAGGTCAAGTGTTGGTAACCGGCGAACGAGTTAGCGGTGATCTCCACGAGTTTCACAATCCATCTACTCCATGTATATAATGCAATACTTATAAAATATCCTTCGAAGGAAGGGTAAGACGTGCACGTATATATTTATCTAGCATTCAGCCGTGCACGGATATATTTATCTAGCATTTAGCCGTAACCGCATGGTATGTGTCACGCATGAACGCAAAACTGTCGGTTGTCAGTTTATTCAGTCAGGTTCAGTCAGAAATATGGATGACGATAGTTTGCAAAATGTCACATCCTTCTAAAGAATAACGGCATTAGTATGAAAACTATGATGGTAGAACCATCATAGTTTTCGTACTAATGCTGTTCTTGGTTAGAATTAGTTCTAGCCAAAAAAAAACATAAATGAAACAACCAGGACATCGTCTCTTTTAGACTAGAACAACACGATTCCTAGCCAGAGAAGAAAAATAATATAATGATGATGATAATGAAGATGGCGATGAACCCGAGGGAAAAGAATGAAAAAACAGCACGAGGCCTAAGCTCTTGTTGTAGGTGGACCTGGTCGGTCAAACAGGCTGGGACGCTTTATGTGAAACAGACCCGAGCCAACGCGGCTTCTGTCGAGTTCGACCAGAAGTCAAGAAGTCCAAACAGACAGAGTGCAATTTTGACCAAATGGGCCTCAGGGGGGTTACTCACATTCGACTCAAATCAAACTCCTTATCTAGATAACAGATCTTTCCGTCTATTTTTCCCCGTTTAAGTGCGTTGCAGACTACAATTTCCGTCCGAGCGTCTTGTCCATAACGTCAGCGCACCGTGCGATGCAAGTGCGCAGCTATCGACTATACAACCAACTAGATGGTATATCTGTCATTTAAGCAGACACTGATCTACGTTTGCTTAGTGTTCTGCAACGACGAGAACAGAGGTTGTCGTGCTTGTCTAACCTATGTTCGTCCGACTTTTCGTCCGACCTTAGCCTCAAGGGGCTTGCCCTCGGTAAGTGTGTGCTCTACGCAGAGTCCGTCCACCTTGCACCGCGCATCGTCAGATAGGACATACAATACGTGTATCTAAGGCCAACACAACGCTACGGCAACACAGAAAGCTATATAACCAAGAAGCACAGCAACAAAGAAGCAGCCAATTGACCGGCGATAGAAACGAAAGCGACAAAGAGCGAGAGGGCAGATAGAGATAAACAAAGAAAACTCAAGCAAGAAGTAGAAACTCAAGCAAGGCCAGTATCACTCACCTCCGTCCCATGAAAACTATTTGAGAAGGCCATCGCCGAAGAGATCTATCGAAACGCAAATGCACAAGGCCTTATTTCGAGGGAACACTTTGCGTATCGTCCCGCTCACTCGACGCTCTTGCAACTGCTCGAGACCCAAAATGACTGGTGTCTGCTTTTAAATGATGGAAGAGCATTTGACTGTGTGTACTTCGATTTTAAATCTGCCTTCGAAAGCACCACGCACTCAAAGCTGCTTAAACTTCTGCCGCAATACGGAGTTGGTAGTCGTATAGTTAATTGGATTAGGGCTTTTCTGTCAGATAGACTTTTTAGAGTTAGGGTTAATAATTGCCTATCATCAACGGCAGAAGTCACATCTGGTTGTCCCCAGGGTACCATACTTGGGCCATTAATGTACATATTGTATACTGACTCTATGAAACACATAATACCTCAACATGTGCAGGTAAAGATATATGCTGACGATGTAAAAATGTATACACCTGTAGATAATGTAAATCATATTGTTTCTTTCCAAGGAACACTGGACAAATTTACAGAATGGTGCAAAGGACTTGATCTTAAACTGTCGGTGGATAAGTGTGCTGTCCTTCACTTTGGCCACAACAATCCTGCTCATATATATACATTGGGCACTAAGGAGTTAACTGCAAAAAGATCTATAAAAGACCTAGGTGTGTTAACGGCATCCAATTTAAACTATGCTCCTCACATTCTAGAAGTAGCAACGTCGGCTACGAGGAGAATGAACTGGATTCTGCGTTCTTTTGTGATCAAACAACCCTCTCTGTATGTAAGGCTATATAAACAATATGTTCTCCCGATTTTGGTATATGCCTCACCTGTGTGGAATCTAGGTTATTCTCGTGATGAAAAGATACTGGCCGGTATTCATAAAAAAGTTGTTAAACGTGTTGCGTATCGTTGTAACATTAGCGAAAACGATGTTAAATGCGACAATATTGTTGAAATGTTAGATAGAATTGACATACGCACGTTTACTCGCATATGTAAACGGCCCGAGCGAGCGGGGAGATTTTTTAACATGAATACTACAAACACTCGCTCGAGAATCAATCTCCAGGCTAAAATGATTGCCAGGAGAGCGATTGTTAACAAAATGTTTGCATGGCGCTTAGTCCGTAAGCTTAACCATGTACAACCCGCCGCCGGGGGTTGGAGGAGATGGGGTTAGCCGGTGGATGAAGTCGCACCACCTGATGCTGGCACCGGAAAAGAGCGAGGCGGTTTTGCTTATTGGCAGAAAGCACTGCCGGGAGCTGGATATCCGTGTGGACGGTCACATGATCCAAATACACAAGCAGGTCAAATACCTGGGTGTTATGCTCGACAGAAACTTAAGCTGTACAGCCCACATTGATTATGCAACGGCCAAAACGCATCAGGTTGCGGGCAAGCTCGCCAGGCTAATGCCAAGAACAAGAGGGCCCTCGGAGAAAAAGCGCCGTCTTCTAGCATCAGTCGCTGATTCAATTCTGCTCTACGGGTCAGCAGTGTGGGGACCAGCTGCACTGAAGACCAAGAAGAATAAGAAAAAGCTAAGGAAGGCGCAGAGAGTGCTGGCCATCAGGGTCGCCAGAGCGTACAGGACGGTGTCTACAGACGCTGTGCTGGTAATTTCCCGCATGATACCTTGGCCAAAACGGATAGAGGAGAATATCCTCTTATACCAAGACCAGACACTTAGAAAAGAAGATGCAAGAATAAAGACTCTGGAAAGCTGGGAGGCTGAGTGGACTGGGGCTAAACGAGATGCACCAGGGTCGTGGACGAGGTCAATAATCCCAGATCTCATCAAATGGTACCGATGCGAGTACGCGGAGACGACGTACTACCTAACCCAAGTTCTCACCGGTCATGGCAGCTTCCAGACCTACATGGTGAAGATTGGAAAGACTGAGGTATACATATGTGTCTTGTGCGATGCCGGCGAGACCGACGACGTGGATCACACGCTTTTTGCATGCAGAGCTCTTGAGATCACGAGACAGACAACCCGCTCACGGCTAGACGTGCAGTGCAATACGACGAGAGACCTACTCTCAGGGATGCTCAGCTCGAAAAAAAGTTGGGAGGCGGGCTCTGATTTTGTGGAGACTGTTATGAGAGAGAAGATAAAGCTGACGGAAGAGAGGCGGCAGCGCATGGAGCGCCGCCAGGCCGAAGATTGAGAGCCAGACTAGCGGCTCCCTACATGCACTGAAGTAATACCACAAGTATCCCGGTCATGTAGGTTAGGGGGTCACCAGGTTTTTAGTGGGTTTGAGAGTCCCACACTACCCAGACCAAAGGGTGTGCGTTATGCATTTTTGTTCCTGGCCCCTGTAAAAAAAAAAACCCGCCGCCTGAAGGCCGACTTGCGATAACCTTCTTCTGTGAGCTCAATAAAGCCCCCCTGCTAAAGGGTGTGTGAATATATATATATATATATATATATATATACATATATATAAATATAAGATATTACGAATATAGCGAGAAAGAGGGAGAGAGAGAGATACCGTGAGTAACGGCGCCGCGAACGCCAATCGGCAATAATACTATCACGATTATGCCTATGAAGTTTAGTAGTCGGCTGACTAGTATATAGTGCATCATAGGCCAGTTAATTGTATCGATTCGTGGCACAAGTTTGGGCTTCTTTAGAGACGCCAAAAAACGCCGCCTGCCAGTCCCAATAAATGTTTAGTCTTGTCCTGAAGAAGATTTCTTCATTCATACACGAACACACATAACACAGATACACAGAATGGTACTTAGTCATTCACCAATCGGTAAACATTTCTCCAACTACGTAGCAATGAACGCCCCGACGGCACAGTATCATCGCATACGTCATCTCCTCTGCGCAGCAACTGTACACGCTCCTGCTGGCCTTCGCTCATAGTGTATACAACATAGATCATGTCTATGTTGTATCTTGGCTGCACACAGTCACGCCCGCAATGGCCCTCTTGCCTCGCTTGCTCACGTTGGAATCATTTCAATCTTTCTGCCAATCGAAAGAATACATCATATATACTACTGACGGTCACTGTACAGCTAGAGGAAGGAAGATCTCTTTCTTTCTTCCCTCCAACTCCCTATGAATGAGCTTCGAGACTATCTCTATATTTTGTTGTTTTGTTGTTGTTGTTGTTGTTGTTGTTGTTGTGGTTGCTGTTGTTGTCTTGTTCCGTCTTCTTGCACCATAGACTGGCGGAAGCGGCGGAACTGGTGGTAACCCGTTTGTCATGACCCTGTTATTCTGCGCCAGAGATCGACTAAATAGCGAGCGCGAGGTGCAACAACAAACCGCAGATTCTTGGTTCTCATTCATGCTGACCGCTGAGTAAAAAACAACGGCATCTATGTGAGCCGACAATCGCTCACAATTGCTGCTGCTGCTGACTTTGGGTGGTACTTTCACCGTACACGCCAACATAGAAGTGGTAGCACTCGTGAATGTCCACCATACCATGACAGTGATGATGCTGATGAAGGTGATCATGAGAATGATTATTCGTCTAATTGTCCTGATCGCAGCTGTATAATGGACACGTCGTCATTGAGACTGGTTCGCTGTTATTGTTGTTGTTGTCGTCATTTTGCTCTTGCCGTTCTTGTTTGCATATCTGTTGCCAAGACCGAACTATTCCGCGACGAGATTTTGATTAACATTACTGGAATCATCTTTGTACTCTTCTTTGTTCCTTTCTACTTGTTTGCTTGGTATGTTTACAATATGCACATACAGTCGACAAACTACGCACCACAATGATCGGTGATGTGGCTTACAGCTAACCGTGCGTAGGCCCTAGTTGTACATTACAGTCATGGTACACTACATGGCAAGCATTAGCATTCAATAAAAATGTACATATGTATATATATATATATATATATATATATATATATATATATATACATAAAAAAATGTTTATGTTTCTTATCTACTTGTTCATGCAATATTTACTTAATTTGCAAGTGAGGCTAAACAAGATGCATGTGCCATGCAGCCCATAAGCACGTGCATGTATCGACGTATGACAAACCTGAAGTTTGTTGATGACGTACTCATTAGGGTCTTTGTTTTTAGATGAGATGTCCTTCATTACGACGAGGCCGGGCACGTGCACTCTTCGCTGGACTATGTCGTCAAATCTGAATGCCGTTGGCGATGTCCACGTTGATACATAATAAATATGAAGTGAGTATGACAGAGGTATAAGGTTATTTGCGTTAGTCATACACATAACTAGCTCTTCTAAATTTGTCAGATATACTGGCCTATGTAGAGAGCCAAATGACCGTTCTTAACGTAGCTGCCTCATTTGTATTAAGAGGACCCAGAAATCTAAGGCGCCGCGTTGGCGGTTAGATTTTTAAACCAAAATGGCTACAGTAATGCTACATTGAACTAGCATAAACCTAGCACTCTGAAACAAACTTCAAGATAAATGTATATATATATATATATATAACACTTACCGTTTGGAGTATTTATCAAGTTCGTCATGGGGCACCAGATTCTTGATGACGATATATCCATTGGTCTCGTAATGCGCCCTCTGCTCCGGTGTTAGCATTTGGTTACTGCAGTCCAGTGTGAAACGAAACTTGGTATCTGATAAAGTTACAAAGAAAAATAGCGCATTAATGTACCGTAAGATGATGAAAACTATAATACCTATGCCTACTGATTAAATGAGTACGCTAATTGATTGCAGAATTCACAACAAATGCACTCGACCGCACATATGTTCGCACAGCCGTGGGAAACTAATCGAAGTTTTCCGGGTTATTTTTTTCTAATGTATTAGCATGCATTGTTCTAATAATTTGGATCTAGTGTTATCTAATTACGGATTTTTGCGCTTCCTTCATAAATTACGAAGCCTACTGCCGTTAAATTGCATTTAAATTAAATTGTTTTGTCGACAACTCACGTGTTTTGTGCAGATTATAGTTCATGCGAAACTACTTATTTAATCAATTTAAAGTTGTTGGCTCACATCTTTTCCACATGAAAAATTAGTTAGCAGCAGGCAGTTCTTTCTCACCTCTTGTTAAGCCACTCCTTTCCGTTATAACTCGTTTGGTGACGGATCGTGCCCAAGAGTCCTATCGATATCCTGTAGCGCCCGCTTCCATAAGGAATCTGACCTGTCAAGAGCTTTTCCCTCATGGAACCTACCTGGCATCTGGTCTCTCTCCCTACACATCTGTCTAAACAATTCACGCGGGCACTGCCTCGTCGTGATAGAATAAATAAGAACAGGGCGCATCTCTATAACACGCTCATATCAATGAATCTCTGAGGACGTAACCACCTGTTGCCGTCTAAACACAAACCTTGAGCATTATTCTCCCACAAAAACATAATTTTGTGTAACGTTCTATGATATAAGGGACTTCGTACGAAATCGAAATCTCCGCCACTGCAGATGATAAAAACAAAATTTACCACAGAAAGGTCTAATTTAGATCTTCGGAGGCTGTCATGAGCTACCCAAATGGCCACTTTAGAAATAAACACCGCTAAATCTAAACTCCGAGAAGCAATAGCAGACAATTCCATTACCCCCATTAGTAGTTTTGGGACAAGGCACATGCAGAGCGGAGGTAATTTCGCACGGTAAGGCCAGCTAAGTGTTGTGAATAACGTATAATATGCGCTAGCACGCCATAATACGCTAGTGTAGTAACCATGAAACTGCTTCTCTCTATTGCGGGGCCTAAAGGCCCCCAAAATATTGTTTCCTCCACCGTTCCCACTTAGTGCTATTCGACCGCTCAAGCATGCGCATTGTTCCTCTACAGATAAACGCGTTATGCAGCTATTTCAACCGTGTGACACGATTCCATGAACGGGACCAGAATTGTTATAGCCGGCTATTAAAACCACAATACCTCTATCGGCCTACACGCAGGGACGGCAGCTCGTTATTTTATATGTCAAACGCGATGCCCAATAAACCCTGTTAAGGTAACAAAAAAAAAACACGCGAGCGATCCGTTTCGCTCCACGTAACACCATGTTGCCCGAAGCCAATTTAGCGCAACAACTTTCCCTGTCACCTATAACGCCCCAGCCGACGATAACAAAAAACGAGTGTCGTTCGATCTTATAGGTGAGGCGTTGGTCTTGGACCATTGCTTAAAACTTTTTCGGGCTGGCTCTCAGCCAACATGTAACGCCCAAGGGTTTGCTTTCGCGTTGCTTCGTTAGACGGACCTCATAAATACAAATGTGCAACGGTGGGGATCGAACCCGTGCTGCACCTATGTGTCTCCTCCGGTCGCGAGGCGCACGCGAATGTACCACGCCACCGGGCACGACTGGACCATTGTCTGTCTCATCCCGTACCTTAGATCATTTCGACTACCATGGGCCCTTCAACAGGTCCCTGCGGTGCTAATTTGGTTGCCGCCTGATTCAGGGTTCAAGGATGAACATGGCCGAAGAGGGGTATTCGCGCTCGTACGTACAAGGTATGAAAGTAAATATCCCCTCCCCTCTCTCCCCACTGAAGTAAGATACCGGGGGAGGGAGGTGACATAGGCCCAGGCCGTCGACGGCTACTGAAGGGAACCGTGTGAGGTATGATTACGTATTTTGCCGGGGGTTGGTCGGTGGCCACCGCGGCTGTAAGCGGCCAATGTGTGTCGTTTCTGAGCAACGCCGGCTTTTTTGTCACCGTCGTTGTTCTGCACTTTGTCCGTCTGTCGGGACAGCTGGAGGCGGCTTTTCCCGCGACGTCGGCGGTACACAAGGAAGCCAAAGAGCAGGCGGACTGGCTGGTAATTCCCGAGTGGGTTCCCGAGTGGTGGGCTATGCTGGAGCGCCGCTGCCACTCAACAATTCCCTTTTCCACTTCTCTGCTCGACTTGATGCGTATGACCGGCCGGCCGCCCGGCTTGCCCAAGCGGGCGCTTGAACTCTGCAGGGCGCCTCGGGCGAGTTAGAGATATTACTGATTATCTGCCTGCCTGTATTCGAGGCCGCGCGTATTTACAGCCAATACCGCAACACTGGGTTAATCAAAAACATTTGACTCATAGCTAAACTCTCTCTCTCTACCTGTTTAGTAGCGTTTAAAAGGTCTTCAGCTCGAAATGTCAACAGCTCTCCGTCCCACCTATCAGTCGTTACACTGAAAATTTCTCTTCCGCTTTGCCTTTGTAAGGCTACCACAAGCGCAATGCACTCCCCCACATTATAAGGATAGTCTGGTTAATTTATCCCAGTGTATGTTTGTGTCGAGCCCGGTGGCGTGGTGTTTAGTCTGCGCCTCGCAACCGAAGAAGACGCATAAGTACGCGGGTTCGAGCCCCACCGTTGCACCGCACATTTGTATTTATGGGGTCCGTCTATGAAGCAATGGGAAAAGCAGTCCCGTGGACGTTAAATCTTGGCTGAGGGTCATCCCGCAAACTTTTCAGTGTATGTTTGTATCAAAACATATGCAAAGCACGTTAGAAAAACGACCGCGAGACAACAAGGAAAAAATAACTTTCCTCTGTGAAACGCTATTAATCCTAGTCCTAGTGAGAATCAGAAAGTATCGAGGACAATACTGAAATTCACGCGTGGCTCTATGCAGCATTATGCCAACTGATAAGAACGCAATGACAAGGCCACACCATATATATATCGTTTACATAGTGCTACATAGAGCCATGCGTGCAACTTATATGTGTATAGACGTGCACCTGACTCCGTTGCCTCGTCACGTCCCGCGGTCGAAGCAGCGGTTTCTGCATTAGTACTGGCATTTCCCGCTTTGATCCCGCTAAAGATGTTGGGGTCCTCGAGCACCTGAATCGCGGTTGCCATGCTACCACCCTTCAAGTGACCGACAATAGTCCGAAGTCGTTCCGCTGCCATCTGCAATAGGAACAAGTGGAATGTAGACACTACATTAAATATATATATATATATATATATATATATATATATATACATGCAAATTACGTTGGTAGTTACGTCCTGGTGGTAAAATAACGCCCCCTTGCTTAAGAAGCAAATTTTAATTAACGGGCTTGCTTCGAGTTTGTTTACCTCGTTTCTCGTGCTAAGGGGGAAAGCAGAACATGACTGGTTTTTTGTGGGTTGGAGCCCCACACTACCGCTCCACACTTACAGTCAAAAACAAATCTGTGGTGGTGACCGTGTGTGTATGTCGCATTTCCCAGTTAGCCTTTTTCAAAAAAAAAGAGGCCAGTAGTATAGGATCCTAGACTGTTTGACTTACCTCGTGTCTACTTAAGCGTCCCAGGCTAGGTATATATATACATGCATAAAGTATCGTGCAGTGACCACGAAGATGGGAGAAGTTTCCCGCAGGTGTATCGTATAAACCGATCAAAGAGTCACAACAGTCAAGCAAAAGTATTTGAATAGAACAAGAAAAGAAAAACGAAAGTCCGAATATAGACCAATCGTATTGAGCTACGTCCTGTGCGTTCCGCAAATCAGGAAAACAGCCAACAGCTACAAAACGTATTGATACCATGACTGCTTTAATGCAGGACATTTAAAGTTACAATACAGATATGTGAGCGGAGTAAGGTATGCGAGAGAACAGACGTTTTCGACGTCACGATTCGTAATTTCGACAGTCGTAATTTCGACATCCGGGCGGTCATTCAACAACTAAAATCGATCTTTCCTGAACCTTACAGCTTGAGAGTAAAATTTAACTAAGTACATATATTTGCTAAACACTGTTTCTCCATCCTGTGAATTTTGTACATTCTATTTTCTTTCACACCTCTTGATATTCGATAGTTCTTAAACACTGCTTGGTTCGTATGCGACAACAATGAAACTACATAATTTCGATGTTTGTTTGATGGTTTTCTTATTTACCATTATCCACTAATATATGTTTTTTTCTGTTCACACAAAGGTCATGTGCGCCAAAATCAAAGCACAGATTGACCCCTACATGCTATATTGCATTGATGACACATCGGCAAACGTCAAGGCAAAAAAGCTGCGGTCTCTCACCATCTGTGCTTACCGTCTTCCCATATTTCAGGCATTATTATTCGTTTTTACCAAAGATAATAAAATTATCTGCATTTTTTCAAAAGGCTGAATTGCCAAATAGAAGTCGGAAGTCGCATAATTCGCTTAAAGCAAAAGATAATAAATCAATGGCATACATTCTGCGCAATGAATTAAAATGTTTAATATCCTTTGTAGCACTTCAAGTTTAGTAGTGCATCCGAGGGGACAACTCTTAACATTGACCATATCAATACAAATAATTCTTTCGTCAAGTTGCGGAATGTAATGAATTGCAGAATGAGCAGTATTTACGGATACATATGTAATGTATCAATTGTGCAATATTATTTACGGCAGCAGAACTATTGCAATCAAACGAGCTTGACTTGCAGATCAATTAAATCATTAGTATCAATCAAAAGTATTTATTACGTAGTATTTGTTATATGCATCTACTAGATGCCATTTAAAAAGTTTCAAGTTATTAATTAGTTCCGAATGCTGTTAGAAGCATCCTCTTGTATTAAAGTTCTTTGGCCTCTATTACCAACCAATTTGATCGTATATTCTATTTACTATAGCCGGTTGTGCATTCGTAAATGTTGTAAAGTAAATTTTGAAATCTAGCTGCTTGCTTCTCGTTGCTTATTTTAACTTCGTTTGTAGTCAAATATCACATGTAGGGTCTCTGCTATAAAGTATTTAAATATATAATCAATTGCGATCTGGCCTGGGAGCGTCACGAAAATACTAATAATATACGCTTGAAGGTGCACTGCTATTGTGTTTGTTTTTTAGAACACAACATTTAACGTTTTCTTAGCATAGATAATAACTATAAATGTATATATATATATATATATACTAAGGGAAAAAAAACATAATGTCATATTGATCAAAGACTCTCGCACACAAGCGTGGCAGAGAGAAATCGAGCGCCTACGGTCCGTCCAATGGGATGCAGATTGCATAAGAAACCGTAGCTGCGGCACACCTACAACTCGTGGCTTGGGTTGTGATGAATCCTACTGTTTTGGCAAGCAGATGGTGAAACCCGTGTAACGAGTCGCAAGGCTGACGGCATGGCCGCAAAATTTCCCCCAAATGTATTGTAAAATGGCGAATGGGGTAAACTCTGGTGTTGACATACCAATAAAAAAGAGTTTCAGAGTAATTTAAAGAAAAAAAAAAAAAAAAAAAAAAAAAAATATATTTATATATAAATATATATTTATATTATATATATATATATATATATATATATATATATATATATATATATATAAAATACATATATATATATATATATATATATATATATATATGATATATATGTTTATTCATTATTTTTAAGAGAACCATTTGAGGAGTCGCATTTTAGTCGCTCTTAGAGCTGTTGTGTGCGTTAATAAAAATAAATTCATAATAACGGTCTTTCACATGTTTTCAACGCGTCACCTTCGGGCGACGATATAGTCACCAATTTATGCACGCTCAGTGTTGGTGAGCGCACTGCTGTACAAAACTTTATATAATGTTTAAATAAAAGCAAATGTGCTCTCCCTCCTATTATAATTTACCTTGGCATAACTCAAATCTCTACATTTTCCCAACAATTAGTCGAAATGATTATGGATTATTCTTGCAAACTCTCTGAAGCTTAAAATGTTTTTTTTTAAATAATAATTTCATAATAAACGTTTACGCAGGGAGAGTTAAACAGTGCTGTCGGATTCTTTATGTATGGTGTCAGCTGATGATATATATAGACCACCTCTTTCTAACCCTTCGCCAACACTGTCAAATATAAATATAAATATAAATATAAATATAAATATAATATAAATATAAATATAATATAAATATAAATATAAATATAAATTAATATAAATATATATAAATATAAATATAAATATAATATAATATAATATAAATATAAATATATTAATATAAATATATAAATCTAAATATAAATTTAAATCTAAATCTCATATACATCTAATATAAATCTAAAATAAATTAAATTCTAATTAATTCAATCTCCCTCTAAATAAGAGAGAGGATAAATTAACAAATAGTCAAAGAGAGCGAGAGATGCCAAATACCGTGTAAGTATGTCTCCGTTTATCAGCTGCTTTCGTCCTATCAGCTGATGTAGGCAACGACGACGACGACGACAACGACAGCGTCTATGACAATGGGACAACAGGGAGATCAGGCGAATTAAGGCGCTGAACGGCAGGTCAACCGACAACGAACGAAAGCATAAGTCGACGCAGCGATTGCACGAGCGGCAGTGTACGCGCACGTGCAGTTACGTGCAACGCAGCCAGACAGAGGGAAAAGATACTGCCGCGACAACTGCTGTCACTCTACCACCGGCTTTCGACAACGGCGCCCGACAATGACGCCGATGTCAACGGCAACGCCGCGGTGGTGGCGATGGCCACGGCGACGACGACGTCAAAACGACGATACTGCTGGGTTGTTGCGTTGACAGAGCGACGCGGCCACACGTCGAAGGTGCGCTGCAGCCGAGTCAATACCACAAAGACAGACAGTCAGTCACCAGAGGACAGGTAGCGAACAGGCAGCTGCTGTTAGCTGGTAGGAGGACGAAGATGAGAAGAAACGAATCTGTCGGGTCTCTCGGGTCTCGGGCCTGGATGACGATGATGATGATGACGATGATAATGATGATGGCGACGATGATGATAATGGTGATGATGATGATGGTGATGACGACAGCGAGATCACTGGACTGGACGATTATCACTGCGGCGGCGCGGTGGATGCACTCGACCCCGACTAAATGCGCGGCTAATAATCCTTGAACACTCTCACTAACAGATTTCTCTATCTCTCTCTCTACCTATATATCTAAGTATCTTCTCTCTTCTTGGCTTTCACTCTCACACTCTTGGCCACTCTTACGCTCCCGCTCTCTCGCTCTCTCTCTCTCTTGTTTGTCTCAAGTCAAGCCACCGCACACGAGTACAACAGCGGTGCAACAGCTGTGTATGTATGTGTAAGCCAAGTGAATGGCCGATGTAGATACTACTAGGTGATGACGTCCAGCCTGTGACGTTTAACAACAACAACAACAACAACAACGGCGACCACCACCACCACCACCACCACCACAGTGACGCAAACTATGATGAACGCACTGACATCGACAGACTCAAACAAAAAACAAAAATAAGCTCGAAGTTCTAGGCTAGACTCTATCCGAGACTCAAGTAACTCCACTTCGATTTGTGCGACTAGCAGCGAGGTATCGAGCGAACTACACAAATGCTGCTGCTGCTGTAAAACGATGGCACAAATGGCACTACTGTTATTGCCACTACTACCACAGCATCGGATCGACACGGTACGAAGAAAGCTTCTTCTTGTTCTTCTTCGTCAACCACAGACACAGCCGTATACATTAAAGCCGACGAAGGGGTCTAGTATGATAATTATGATGATAATAATAACGACATCAGTGACAGCAACGACGACAACAGCAACAACAACAGCAGCAGCACCAACAACAACGGCAACAAAAACAACAGCAGCAGCACCAACAACTGCAACAACAATAACACCTACAATGCACAGTACATAGCCAGTTAAGAAATTACCTTGTCCACTGTAACAGCAACGGCCCGTAACTGTGACTCGTGACAGCTGCAGCAATGGCAGCATTCGTGGCTGCCCTGGATGAGGAAATCGGCGGAATCACCGGGAGAACCACGAAGGCGATCGCCGCCGCCGCCGCTGCTGCTGTTACGGCGGCAGTGGCGCCGGCGGCGACGACGAAGAAAGACGCTGCCAGTCGTCCGACCGTCGTCCAACGTTAACCAACCCGGGCCTCACTCCTGCGCCCTCACCACCTGTTTGCTTCTCTTACCACGTGTCTATCTCTGCCTGTAATAATTATCTCTCTTGTTTGCCCGCATTCATTCTGTCACTTATTATTGTAGGTATTGCCCCTCCAACTCTGAAAGTAAATATACTTCTCACATCTGATGTATCCCCTCCCCCCCCCCGCCCCGCCTGTATCAGTACTGCTTTCCCTTGGCTCCCTTGGTTAAAGTTAAGCTTTATATACGGCCTCTTAATCCCCTCCCCCTTCTCTCTCTCTCTGTCGCGTTCTTGATCTTCGTAAGCAATTGCTTTCTTTCTTCGCTGGGGTCTGATGCACGGGCCCTGCTCCGCTTGTTCTCCTTTGGGCCCTGCTCCGCTTTTTCTTTGTCTCCTCTTTCCCTGCTTCCCTGTTTGCTTCAAGTCGGTGTGTGGTGCGGGCCCATCGTATCGCACCGACGAAGACAGTAGAGTAACGCAATCGGTGGGCACCGCATACAAGCCGCGCTGCTAGATTTTCTCTCTGAAAGCTCTGAAGCCTTCCATCAGATGGCGCCACTGATGTCGCTGCTACCGCTATGTGGCAACTTGACGGCGGTCCATTTGGTAAGAATGGTATTTGTAGCCAATGAACGGAACGTGTCAGCACAACCGCGATTTGTTTATATATATATATATATATATATATATATATATATATATATATATGTGGTTAGAAAATCATGCGACTTTGCTAATTTCGTCATCTCGATATGCTTTATATAACTGCGGTGAACCAAAGATTCCATGCACTACATGTGATCTTGCGACGCGGAAGACGTATGTGTTCGTACGTTTCTATAACTTCCAGCGAAGATGAGGTGCACAAAAGTGGTTCGATTGACGATTGGGGATAAAGTTCCATCCCCGGGGTGTATGGATGATATTGCAAACTCGAAGCTGGGCTAAACTGTACGGCGTGCAGAACCAGCAACGGGCGAGTAAAATGAGGCTCGTGTGAAGGCTGCCATTGCCGAACATATTAACAACACAAACTCACCAGGAAGAGCTCCAAAGCGTTTTTAAGAACACGAAAACGCGCCCACCCACAAAATTGGCCACACTTCGTATGCTTTGATGCATGGATTTATTGTATTAAAAATACATAGATAATGATTCTTCTTTTAAAAACAAGTATGCTTGTATTTAATAGTTTTTTTTATAAATGAGGATTGCACAATATTGTAGCAACAATGATTAGCAGTGCATTTTAACGGCGATTGCTCGAAAACAACCAATGCACCACCATACACAGCTTTGTAAGCATTATATACACAATAGAATTAGCCCTTACTTAGCCTAGAATCAGTTAACGAATAAGTAGCATCAATATATCTTAGCTCTCTTAAGTATACCAAACTGGTACAATGCTGTCGCACATAACGCTATACGGTTTTGTATTCACTCACGGAGGCTACGCAAAGATACAACAGCTCAATAATTCAGCTGTTGTATTCTTGCAAAGCCTAAGGTAACGTGGCCGCTCTGTTTACACTGTTTAATGATCCGCCGTTTGCAAATCAATGCGAACAAATGGAGAATATGGCAACCGACAAATAGCCTATATCTGCAGATAGATAGTCAACTATTAAATTGTCTCTCCTCGAGTTGTGTATGCGAAATCTCCCTATCAACAACTATTCTACGATCTGCTACACGGTCCCGAGAAGTAATTTGTATAGAAAATATCATTCAGTTCGGCACCGAAACCCTCTAATTAAGGTATATTTCGTAACGCTAATTAGGTATTTATTCTTATTTAAAGTTGTTAAAAGTAACACAAATACTGTACTTACATATTGCAGACTCACCCTGTTTGTCGACATTTTTCAGCGCCGCATTAATCTTATATGATTTTTCCAAGTCAATTTTAAGCGTCGTATATATATATATATATATATATATATTTCTGAATAAACTTTGAAATAAAGACAAACGTTGGCTCTCTGTATCATTTTCGAATAAATATATTGGTCAGCTTATTAAATTGTGGTACACAGTTGTGCTCGTGTTGTCGTCCTTAATATAGATATCAACTTTCGTGCGGCAGGTTTAACAACATAAAGCATTGATAGGCTTTCAGGTTTAAAAAGAAAGGTTTGAATAGTCGTCACATATCGACATTTAGCGGCGTTAAATTTTTTTCTTATTCCTCGACAATTATATGTATGTAACTGTTGTAGCTTCAACAGAGTCCGTCACCTGCTGTCATATTCTCAACGATTTCTGAATCAATCCCAAGGCTAAAATAATTCAATGATTCTACATCAAGCAAATTCGCGTCAATACAGTGATCGTCTCTCATGTAGCGAGTAACATGCTTAATATAAATATTCGATTATGTATAATATCGTATATTAGAAATACGTAATATTTCTAATACGATTCGTGAGACCTAACAAGCCCCGTTTGCACCACTATTATCAGCACTAGAATACATGTTTTAAATGCGCAAAACACAAATTCACTTGCAGTGTTGAATTCATTTTCAAATAAGTTGAGCGTGCATTGTTACTAGTTGTTTCCAACTGACCAATTGTAGAGGGTAGAAATAAATGGACAAATACGCAATGAGTAGCTTTTGGCATGACCTGCGACCAGTACAACCACCACTAATCCTAACGCTCCGACTAGTGAATCGGTTTCCGTCACTATGGCGCGCGCCGTTCCTTTTCTTTTCATTGACAGTGAAGCAGCTGCACCATTGCGTGTAAAAAACAGCTTTGCTGTTTCAAATCGATTCATCCTCATTTATCTATATTTAAAGTTCTGCTGCTCACGCATACATACACATACACACACAGACAAACACACATATGTGATGTACAACATTAAACATGTCTTCAAGAACATCAAGAAGACATTCACAAACTCACATTCAGGTATTCATTTAACTCGCATTCCATCTCGTTAAGCTGTAAACTCTTTTCGAATAAACGAGGGGTCCCTTCGCTTATCACCGCAGTAGGGAGAATATGGTTTGTCCGCTTTTATTTACTTCATTCGTCTATATGTATAGAAGATATGTACAGAATGTATATTACAAGTCCTAGTTCAACTACGTTAGTTCCCGAAAAGAATCGTCACCACAGTCTTCCTGAACAGGGTGGCAAACACTCCTTCGCACGTATCTATTCGGTAATTCCCCTCACCTCTTCACTCCGAAGTGAAATCAGCTTACAAGGGCAGCCATGTCGTCAAAATCATCATGAACAGTGTTTGTCATTATGACCTCTTGGGGTGCCGGAGTACTACAGGTCTTCTTACCATACCCAACCCGGCCTTCCGCTTCGCACTCTAGCACAAGCAGCACAATGCTTGACCTTTCTAGAGAAGTGTTTGACCTCCAGATATTCACCACGATACCGCCTCACCGAGACCTTATATATAGAGATATCATTTACCTCTGACATAACAACATAAAAACAACTGATCATCGCTAGTCACAAATGAGGCTGCTACGGTAACCACACGCGTATGTGAAGAGAATAAATGGTTAAGCAAAAGCAGTTAAAAACTACCGTCACTATCATAATATCAAGGTCAATTCGACACATTTGTTCGCCTTTACACCTTAAATACACATTTACAAGTCGACAGTGAAGAACTCCAAATCTGCTGTGTCCATGAGACATCAGCTGCATCCTGAACTTGGCCGTCTGAATTTTAACTCCTAAACGTTACACTGCCGTCCTGCTTTAGGATCGGCGTCTTGGCAGTCGTATTCCGTTCCAAAATGAAGGAACACTCAAGAAAGGTGACAAAAAATGTATCACACTTGATCGTCCCGAGCGAGGGAATTTGTTTCGCAACTCTACCAGAATAATTTAGATGTGTCCGCTAGGTCCGGAGGTCATCTCCGGTCGGCCGACGCACAAAGTAACCTCACCGCCCACGTTATTTAGCCTGTTGTTTCTCATGGAGATTACAGTCTGAAATAGTCGGCACAAAATCGATCGCCCAGAGCCCCAATGTCGGCTCAGCGCAGCGGCCTGGAGTAACGCAACATCCACAGTGCAAATCAGACAGACATCATGATGCGCCTGACTATGCGCCTCTACAGTGGCTTGGGTGGATGGTATTTCTGCGGCTACTGTTGTTGCTGTGGCTTGCGTGTTTCAGTTGGCAGTTACGTTTATCGTCTCGAGGTCGGAGGTCCAGCTCCGCGCGAGTTCTGGTGATGCTGGGCTGGCAGTAGAGGCTGAAGTACACCTGCATGTCCTCCTGTCGGGGCGGCAGGACGTAGAGGCCCTAGATGTGCAGGCGGCCCCAGGGATGCATGATGTACGTGTGGTGGCGGTAGAAGTGGCAAGTGATGTCCACCGGCCCCGCTCGGGTCTGCGTCATGTCAGTGCCATTTGGCCTTCTGCGCAAAGATATCGGCGCGGAGGTTCTGCGCAAAGCAGATGCCCAAGATCTGCAATGAGTGTTCAGCACCGCGAACATCACAAAACGTGGCAGACACAAACCAGCGACAATACGACATGTGATGAGAATGCTGTCTGCAGTTGATCAAAGGCCGGGCGGTGGAGGTTTGCAACGCTTCTTATAAAATGAGTTTCCATACATTAGAGTTAATTAGAGCAAATCCATACCGTTTGATACATGGCGCAACTTTGTGTGGTTTCAGCTTACCAACTAACGTTAGCAAATTTCCCTAACACATTTATTTTAGGATGTACCAAACCTATACCTAAACGTAGACACCGTAAATATTTTCTACTGGCCACGAGATAACCCGCACCCTTTTACAAACCCAAGTCTTTTTTCCGTATTTTTCTTTTTACTACCCATACTGGCAAAAAGCCCTATCAAGACACTGAAATTGGGAGCATATAGCCAAAAGAAAATAAGCATGTATACCTACATATAGAAAAAGATGCCCTGCAAATTCTCCCATCTGCAAAAATAGTCACACTTGTTACCGGATACCTAGAAAACGATACAAAGGGCATCCTACTGCGGTCCATTTATTTCTAGAATTTTAAAGTGTTAACTTCATTCCTACGTCATCTGATCAGGGCAGCATAACAACACTAAGAGCCTGAGTGAGCCGCACTCCAATAACGCATAGCAAAGCGCTTACTTACCAAAACAGGAGTTAACACATATCCTATACTTTTTGCTTTTTTCAAGGGAAGTGTGAAATATTATAGAATCGCAGTACGAGTCCAAAGCTAATAAAGCCTCACAATGAATAAATATTTTATCATATGTCGTAAGTGATACTGTTCCAAAACAGATCAGGGTGGCGGGCAGCACCAGTGGTTCAAAACGGCTTTCTAATGAAACTATCCTGTTCGAGAGTTCATGCCTTCATAAACTTCGGTCTAAACATCGAGCAGAAATGGACTAGTCAAATTTAGGCACCGAGACATTTGAGCCGTATTGCGGCTGAGCGAGAAGCCTGGGGTCATAGAGTTCGTCTAAACACGTCTAACATACGTAGGTAAGCTCGATCTTCTTCTAAATGTGTACTTGGCTTGTATGAATATGCTTCCATACACTGTGTCGCATTCTACCACTGTTGCCACTGCTCGTAGCAGGCCGCCTCGTTTCGACTAGCCGCGTGCATACTACCTGAATGAAGGCAATGATGAGCAGCGAACCGGACAGTGGCACCAGGTTGAGTTCCACCCACTCCTCAAGCAAATGTAGGCATCCTCGTTCATAGATTAGCTTCGCTCGCATGTGCTTGTCCTAAATGGAATAGTAAGTATGGATGCCAAACTTAGCTCTCAAACGTTTTCGGCTCTGGGTCGGCAGGGCAAAAAAACGGCATGCACGTACCTGAAGCACAGCGAGGCCGACGGCGACGCCCGCCACCGGCACTAGGTTGGCCTCGATCCATTCCTCGCCGGCACGCAGGCAACCCTTCTCATAGATCACGTGGCTCTTGTCCCGTTGCTGTGCACGGCACGACGAGGAGGAACATCGGCAGCGTCGCCCGGACCATTGAATTGAACATTTGGCACAACCCGCCACCACCCAACAACCAACCCCAGCAGCAGCAGCACCAGCAACCACAACAACATCAACATCCACAACACCAGAACCCAGCCCAGAAATACCAGAACCAACCGACGGACACCAGTTAGCATTGTGTGAGATCGAAGCGTATCGATACGGAAAGGGGGGAAGCAATTCAAGTGTTGCTCATCCGTCAGCAGCAGCACGTGAATCACGATTGGGTCGACATGTACACGCACATGAACAGCAACAACGTAGAAACGAAGTAGAAACCCACAACGACTATGTCAGTGACGACAACACGACCCCATAACTCTTAGCACCATCACCAGCCACGATTCCCCAAAGCGCCCCAAATGAAGCGACAGCAATAATGACAATACTACTTTAGAAGCAACAACAACAATGAAAATACTACTATAGAAGGAACAACAACAACAACAAAAACGACCGTAAACTGTCGCAACACAGGTTTAGTCTTTGTTAGTAGCAGTAAATATAGTAGTACTAGTAGTTATAGCAGTTGAGTTGTGCCTGCGTCATCGACACATCAAGCGAGCATGACGGTGAAAACAGTTACCATAAGCGGGCCGAATTTAACAAACTGGCAGCCTTGCATAAAGCCTTGCATGTGGTCCTGTCATAGTAAGGGAAGTAATAATAGTGATACACGGAGTTGAACTACATGGGCTACTGTTACTACGATCATGGTGTACTGCCTTTACTTTTAACGCTCGCGCCATTTTTCTTGACACCTTGATTAGTTAGTAGTAGTAGTTAAGACGTGTTGAAGACATGTGAGTCACAATAGGCTGTACTTCCCAGACGTGTGCACATACGACTCAGACACGCAATACTCTCCGTAGCTTGTGTGCACGAATTAGACACGAGAGCCACGCGATATCAGATCTAGATTAGTAAATAGCCGCCACCATCACCACCATAAGCACATAAGCAAATGAGTGCGCGAAAACAACTTACGTAGTCGGGCTTGCGGACGTCATAGCCGCACTGTTTGTTCTTGATCAGCTCGTTCGGCTGTCGCTTGCAGCAGGAAAATGGAACCCCGCACGCCTCGCGACTGCCGACCTCGACCGACGAACAATTGAAGTAGATGTTCATGTCCCAGTCTTTCGGACCTGGCAGACGAATAGAAGGCAAAGAAAGAAAGAGAGAGAAACAGTGCTCACTAAGTTAGTAGGTCTCATTCTGCAGTAGAAGGCAATAGAATAATGTCGATAGGAGATTTAAACAGGAGGCGTGTGTGCAAGCAAATAAGGTTAGATAAAGCTAGAGAAAGCGGTAGATAAAGAATTACCTTCAATGCCGCAACAGCTGAGCCACTGTTCTTGGATCCAGTCGATGAGATTCTGCCGATCTGGGTCATCTCTGTAGAACACAATGAACGCCTGGAAACCGTTCGTCGCCTGTGCTTTGATCTGTACCAGCCATAGACCATCCAGCAGCAGCAATAGCAAAAACGACAAGAATACACGTAATCACAATGATGAAACTGACCCATGTAGAACCACGCATCTACTACAAATAAGCACCGTTGCAGAAATCGGCCACGCCGAATGGCTGCTTTCAGCCGATATGTCCTGTCTAATGTCGGTCGCCGTTATAGGCATAATGGCTATGGCGTAGTGACATATCGTACCAAAAATATATAGGTTGTGTGTTATACTACGGTGCACGTGTGTTTCGTAAAAATGCAGGTAATCTAAATATAAGCGTTCTTTTGGACGGCAGTATACGTGTGACACACGACTTAACGTACCCAGTCCTTAAAGATGAATCCCAGTATACCAGCCGTCATCTCCAGCAGCAGGAGAATTGCCAAAAAAATGGCATACTGAAATAAAAGGCAAAGATTTGTGTGAATGCTTACGGCATACAATATATACGCTCATATGTCAATGTATATATACATTATAGAAACGACGTGAATTAGGTCTGAGAAACGGCGTAACTGGGATGGCACCCTGTCGGGCCGTGTTGGGAATCAGTTTGCGTCACAGTACCAACTATGTGTAAATATATGTATACCCGCAGGATAGATCAAGGGAATTGCGGTTCAATGTTGCTACAATGTTCACTCTTGTATGTCATATATCTCTTGTATATGGTCTAGCCAAAACTTCACTTAACTGATCTCACATGGGCATATTTATATTTTATAGTAAACGTGTATTTCATATATTTAAGTTAATATTAGTTTTAACGCAATGTTTCTTAGTATAGATATATACTAATACACATTAAGTGCAACATTTGCTACCTATTATTATCGCAGTGCTAATCCCAGTGACGGTTTTAATAAACGCTCCTATTAACATAAAGTTTAAATATACCCGTGTAAGATCAGTTTAAGTTAATTCACTTCAGGCTAAATCCGGTTTACAAATGTAATTCATAAATCCCGTGTCTTCTCCGACAATGATATACCACCACATCTATGCATTATCTTCATCTATTTTGGATGGCGAAGTAATTATATCTTAAATCTAAAGCAAACAGATCGTAAATCCAAGGACCGTGGTGAGGACAATGTAACGGACGTGTAGAATATCGTACTGCACAAGGCGTCTCCAAACCCACCATGCACATAACATTGTATTCTTAACGTGAAGCCCTGCTTTCGCATCGATGTTGGGCCCACTGCCTGCTTCGATCATCTAATTACGTTGTTGCAGACAGTTAATTTATCATTGCCGGTAATCAAGGTCTTTTCATAGGCAAATGCCTTTGTCCTTTTAAAAGCCGACGGTAAATGTTGGGGAGGTTAATCACGCCTTTGTTTGACAGCTCAAACATCGGTACGTTTTCACATACAAAGTAGCTACGACTAATTATGCAAAAAATATCAATCTAATGCGTTCAAAATATGTGTGTAATATTAGAAAAATTTGCTTTTCCGTGTCTACCGTCTGTGGCTTACAGTTCGTATTCACATCCGTCTTTAAATGAGCTTTCATGAGTGCCATTTTTCTGCTATAAAGCACGGCGCTGACAAAGTTGAGATACGCCTAGTAGCAATTATTCTAACGAGCAAGCCACCGCACTACAAGAGAGCCCCTGTTTAGAACAAACGTCCTCCATCCGCCGAGTAGAGCAGGTCTCACTGATCGACAGAACTAACTGATCATATATATATATATATATATATATATATATATATATATATATATATATATATATATATATATATATATATAGTCATTATTATGGAGATGAAGCGGCTCATCTCTTACCGCTGCTAGAAGACAGGTATTCTCACGTAGAGCACCGACACACCCCGTGAAGCCAATAATGAACGTAATACCGCCTGAAAATAATTGAAGTCAAAGCACCGCAGAAAAAGGCATTTAGCAGCTACAACGGTAACGTCAACAACAACACGCAACAGCGACAGAAATAAGCATGCGCAACCATACATACACATATCAAGTATTTGTATTATGGGATCCAATAGGTGGACTGTCGTGTTGAACTAGCAAGCATTCTACCATGCATTCCATCGTGATGCAAACAGATACCTCTAGGCTATTCTGTGCCTGTACTGTTCAGGCTCCCAAGTGGAGATTGCTAATTAGTCTGCTCATTTAAAAGTTCCGTGGCCCGAGGCTATTATCGGCGACAGTTACTATCAGCCTAATTGTAGTTGCAGCACCATCTTTTAAGCACTAGTAAATTTCACGATCTCGACTCGGTTAGCTTTCGAGGAATGTTAGAGTGTGTACATGTATATATATATATATATATATATATATATACAAGCACCAGTGTCATGCATTTTATAATTATCACTTTCATTCCAAAATAAGACTTCTCAGAGACCATGCTCCAGTGGAAAAAAATATTTACTTTAACGAGCTCTACAATTCTTATGTATACATATATACCGTAGCAAATATATGGCACAGACAAAGATTTTCAGACGTTCACTATAATTATAGTTAAAGTCCCAGCATTATACGGTTCAGGGTCTTTAAACGTCTGGAATGTGACTTTTAAATTAAAGCCACGGATCAACTCTAACATCATGAGACTTAAAATTTTAGATGCGTTCTAGATTATTATCACCTAACGTTATACTGCCGAAAAACGGCAACCCCCTACTATGCGGGTACCTTTAATAGTTGCTCATTGTTAACGATCTGTATGTTGAACTCCGTTAGCGTTAGTTATCTTTCTAAACTTAAATAAGGTTTAGAGACAGCTAGAAGTTTTGCGGAACTGCGGTTTTAAGTATATCAAGAAGATAATAATTTCATTCTATATATATAGCAGTGTCCGTTAAGCAGCGCGGGCATAGACAGCGTCGGTTGGCGGCAATGCAGAAGCAAGCTAAATACATGGCGCCAAATAGAAGATGCCGCCACTTTACTAGTGAAGACGCGGGAAGTCACTAAATGCGCGGGCAATCTGTGAGTATTAAAGGAGGCATGCGAATAAATGAGTTAATATATATATATATATATATATATATATATATATATATTACTTCAACTAAAGTCTATGAAATGCAATTAAAAACATGTGTTTTCAAATTTTTGAGAAACTTCTTTCCTGCTTTAACAACACTGAAAATATGATAGGCAAATGGCTACGGCACTAACCTATGACGATTAGGACGAAAGCTGGGTCAAGGGCTACATTCGTAAGCTTGGAGAGGTTGTTGAATATGTCCTTTTCTGTCCACGCCCAAACTCCGATGATCATTATCGACAGGCCCAATAGCTGAAACAAATAACGACGACAACAAAACAAACATAGTTAATGTCAAACTTTGCAACGCTTTAAACCCTCGTAAAAGATAGAACAACTCTCGCTCGTACATATATCGCTGATTTGTACACATGAAGGCCCTAAAGGAAACTTGCGAAGATGGACAAATCTGCTAGGACAAACTTTGACAGCATCACCGCGCTGCTGCTAAATGCTCAATTCTGACATGAATAGCTCCGGCTGCCAGCATCGGGTTGGAGAACTCGTGACTGTACGTTCGCGCTGAAATAATTGTTTATCCCAAAGTGCAAACATAGGACATATGCTTATATATATATATATATATATATATAAGTCACGCCGCCAACCACGCAGTCTATCCACTTTCCTCTCTCTCGTCTCCTCACTCACCACCATATTGGGTTCCACAAGAACGCCTACTATCATACACAGATTACACACACACATATAGATAAATATAGCTATATTGTTGAAAGGTCGTGTCTTATTGCCTACCGTTACCCTAGGGTACGAAAACAGGCGCGCCGGACCGCTACGATATTACGCTGTAAATGTCATTAATGAGGTTCGCTATTCATAGTTGATTCTCTGTCTAGCGAGTTCAGCGTCGCACTACTTCTCTACTCTACAGCTACCACGCGTACACCAAGCAACGTCGATATGCTACACTCTATGAAATATGAAAAACGATATTCCAACATAATAATATGTATATATATATATATATATATATATATATATATATATATATATATATATATATATATATATATATATATAGTAGCATAACTATATTATTTAATAAACTTCATATAGTTTGAAAAAGCCATGCTGAACCCCATAGCGGTATTCGTGAGCAAAACATTAATAACAGCGTTTGCAAAAGCCACGTCAACTAATAACATACATACATACATAATAGCTTTATTAACCGATGGTTGGTTTACAATATTGCGCGTACAGAGAAAGCACACATTCACATATACATATATTCATCACGGTTCTAAAAGTCGAGTCAACGGAACTGTTCTATCGCATCGTTGAAGGTGATATAATCAACTAATAACAACAGCTCATAACGAAAATTACAACCTGTAATTAAACAAGTATCACATGTGTGCGGGTGTATGACCTAAATCTCAACAGAGTTCTGAGAATGGGAAAGCCAATCTGTTGAGCTTGGATCCGCTCGGATGCGGTACAGAGCGTCGATGGTACCTAGCCAGTGTGCACACAAATTAACGGTAATCAAATAGCCCTACTACCCTATCAGTCAGTTTACCGCCGCCTAACCTAATGCAACAACAAATAGCAATAAAAGCTCATCTACCGATATCTGGTAAACTGCCTTTACTGGGCCAAGCATGCTCAGTTTCGACTCAGCCTCCTAGAGTCTTGCTCTGTTCGAACATGCGCCAAAAGCACGCATTATCGCTGCTATCGTAGTTTCCGTTCATACACTCGGCTTAAGGTTGGTTGTTGTCGTATGCGGCGTATGTCCCAGGCGTATGGACAAAAGCCACAGCTCGAATAGTTCGATCTGCTTCCGTTCTGCGGCCTGGACGATGTCCTGATCTACTCGTACTGGGAAAGAGCAAATCCGAGCTGCCATTGAACGGTTCAACAGCAGGTCAACGTTATCCAGCCGATGGCGTTTTCGGCCGAGTCAAGAAACACAAACATAAACTAAATTCGACACGATTACTCGGATCATACGTAGAAATCCACAGGCAGATACCATGAGCGTGGTGGTGACCGGTTATGGCCACTGTATGCATCTTTCTTGTTAAGTGCATTGTCCGGCAAACAATTAACAAGAAAGATGGGGAGTTATGCGCCACGCACCTATAGGTGCAACGTGCATGTATAATGTGTATATAGGTTAGGTACATGCACCGGTACATGTCCTCATGTGACCCACACGTTACACCATCATTATCACCATCATAGTCATATCTGGCATATATGGTTTGGAACGAAAGTCGCCTCCTTCTGAGTTTGGCCAATTCTTATTGGCTCGCTGAAAGGGCCAAGTGTCATGTTAGACAAAAGTTCGAAACACACACCTCCAAAAAATGTTTTTTAATTCTAGCCCCCTGCTCACTTTGAGCAAGACTCTCTGGGACTATCACATACGGACACAAACATTTAATTATTAATTAAATAAAGTTAAAAATTAACACAAATAAAAACAACAAGCTATGCTATAAATGTGTAGTATAAATTGTGGGTAGCTATGAATAGACTTTTATTACAACTTTGGCTCGCATCTCTAAGTAAGCAGAAAGATACAACGGCTATAATACTCCTCCGCAATTCCTTCTTCGGCCAGCGGGGAAATGTCACCCGTCAACCGGCAGGTCCGCCCGTGTACGCAAGTCTTCTGTCTAAGCTCCGTACAGTAACAGCAAAATAAACTGTCTCTAGTAAATACTAAGGTGCAATTAAAAGTCTGCTTCGCTATTAATATAAATTTATGTAAAGATGAAAACGATGAAATAAGACAACCTTAAAACACTGTGAAAGGTGTGTCGGCACCGTCACTCTCTGCGTGACAGTGACCGTGGGCCCGGTCACTTCACTCTATAATCGGCAGAGCTCTAGACGATTTTCTAGTTGCTTTTATTAGCATGCGAAAATGTTATGACTATGATACCGCTATTAGACATATGTTTGAGGAAACTAAGCTAGCGATAGTACAGAACCTTGCAGCCAAGCTGTTCCTGCCATCTCACGAGCACGCGTGCAAGGAAGCGGAAAAAATCGAAGACGTCTATGAAAACGAATACCAGTCAAAACGCTGCAGTAGAGTACATCTATCATAATTGCCAAACATTGACCCTGGAAGGCCTATGCCGAATCGGTGCGCCCCCGACAAGGGCACAGAGGGTCCGCTTCCATGCAATCATCAGGATGTAACGTTTGTACAGTACGGCACGTACATGAAATGCCGTCATATGTCATTTTTTTGTACAATGAACTCTAATTTTTGAAGCCGAGTCTCCTTGGTCCACTTTGGTCCGAGAAACGAATAAACTAGAGAAGTGAAGAATACGGCCCGCATTACGGCCAAGACGAAGCCTAGAAGTGTAAACGTCTGCTAGAAACATACATATCGTCAGACACAAGGAATATTCAAATCATTCAAACTAGCTACGTTGTACCGGCGGCACTCTCTGTATTCGTTCGCGGAGGACTGCTAGACGGTCGCTAGACGCGGAGGACTGCTAGACTTCACAAACGAGTGTTTGCGAAGAATCGTCGATGAAATCATTCATTCATCACGACACCAATAATGCGTGCGTTCGCACGTAGGCAAGCCGGGAGTGCTACAGTAGTTTAGTTCACAGACCACATGAGGACCATGATGGCCATCGGGAGGCCACCCGACGTCGTCCGGTCAAATGGACCAATGGAACAATCGACAAACACACGAGCAAGTGGCTGTAGTCCGACCACTACCAACCACCGGATAGCAATGAAGTATGCCTACGCACGCACACCGCATCATTTGAAACGAGCGCGTGGCCGAGCGCATCGCCGTCAACGTCAACGAAGCTGAAGTCGTTGACCTTTGAGTCTGTAACGGCTGCAGCCGCTTCTGTTGCTGCTGGAGAAAATGACAACAAGAATACTAGATAAGGGCTTCATTCAGAGCTGCCTTGTCTCAAGCACGTTGGCTCCGCTTCGTCGAATGAAGTCCATCATCCACCTATTGACGACTATTGGCGACAAAGCAAAAACAAAAACGAGGTTTATTTGTGACGTCTTAAGTAGAAGCCGCAGCTACCAGTACTGTCGTGAAAGCAAAAAAAACCTGTTGTTTGTGTTGTTTGTCGACAGGGGCATCTTATAGCGAGAAAATAGAGAGAAAAATCACATTAACAGTTCACAGCAACATTCGTCGAGCACCTATCAACATTTCATCAACATGACCAAAGTCGACACCGTCGGGGTGTTCACAAGGTTCACCCCCGCATCACAACCCTACGTTCCAATGTTCCCACATCGTGCAAGTGAAAATACTATTTTCATCTAATGAAAAAATGAGTGCCGTAAAATGCATACTAAGCACACGCTTGTGAGAAAAAAGGCGAATGTTCGAATATTATGAAAATGATGCAAAATAATGCTATATAATATACAATGAGATACCTGCTTGCATGGAGATAAAAAGGAGGGAACCATCGGATGACTTGAGTAATACAGTCGTATAGTTCGTGTATGTCGATTAAAAAAAATATATATATATATATATATATACATACATACATTTTTATCGACATCCGCAAATTATACGACTATGTTACTCAACTCATCCGATGGTTATATATATATATATATATACTTCAAAAATGACAACGACGTACTCTTTGTTAAGGACGAGAGTCATTCGTTAAGTCAGGCAAAACAAGTGAAAATAAAAACAATCAAAATGTATATCTATATTTATCCACTTAGCTTCCTCGAGCCCAGCACACTTAGTCCAGCTGTGTCCCAATGTTTTAAATAAAGAGTTAGAACATCCAGAACCAAAACAGTTTAATTAGTTAAAAAAAACAACCTTAAATAACAAGTGAACCATGTTGAATGTAGACACAAGCAGTTGTGTATGTGTACATAAACATGAACATGTATGCAGAAACGTAAATAGATAGAAGTCTCACCCAGAAGATGACGTTGAAGCCAAAGATGAGGTACTTGAGGCAGCAGCTGATTTCGCTCTTGTCTCGTCGGTGTTTTCGTGACGAGATTCGGTTGCCATAGCGTTGCACGTCGTCGCCGTAGGGAGCCATCGTCGCTCGCTCGCTCGCTCGTTCGCAGCGGTGGGGTACGACCGACCGGGTGGTATTTATTCCTCGAATGCTGTGTAGTAACAGTCCCACAACAGACCACAATGCCAGCCAGCATCAGCTTCCTGCAGCTAGCTGCAAACCAACCCGGGGGTAACCACCCCACCGCCACCACCTCCACCACCGCCCACGGTAGCTGCTTCTGGTGTTGCCAGGGCCAGAATTGTTGCCCTTTTCAGGGTTCCGTTGTTGTTCTTGTTGTTGTTGTTGTTGGTGGTGGTGGTGGTGGTGGTGCTGCTGCTGCTGCTACTGCTGTTGTTGTTGCACCTCGTGCTATTCCTGATATTGTTGTTGTCGTTGTTGTTGTTATTTTTGACGTTGTTGCTGTTGCTGTAAAACAAAGTCGTTGTTTTGTTGACACTCTGGCTACTGATGCATTCTGTCGCTGCAGCTGCTAATGCAAATCTTGTACTGCTGCAGCAGCAGGTGCTGCTGTTGTTCGTACATCTGCCGAGCTTCTGAAGACGACGTAGCTGTTGAACGAGATCAACGAAACCTGCGGGCAATCATCGTACCTGAGGAAGAGAACAGCAACAATACGAGAAGCCGAACCCCGTCCGTTTGTCAACCGAGTTCGAGTCGAGTCAGGTAGATAGATAGATAGATAGATAGATCAGTGCCGGGAACCAGCAGCCGCCAGGGACACTGCTATCACAATCGGCATCGTCACGACGAGAGGCGGACAGTATCAGGCTATAGACACTACCGCCACTGTCACCACCACCACCACCACCACCACCACCTACACAACCACTGCCACCACCTCGAAATTTCACAATCACAGCTGCACAATTCCAATAGGGAATTCTCTAATCAACAAAGGACAAACACAACTCAACACGACGACGACGACGACAGGTAACAAAGACAACAGCGAAATTTACGACAAAAACGTCCGTCGCTGCTGGTGCTGCTACATCAGTAAGGGAGCTGCGTGATCCGCCCGCTCGCCGAACACAAGCGGAATCAGCAATGGGTCGACTGGGAATGAACGAGCGATTTCGTACAGCCGAGCAGCAGAAACAACTTGAACACCCTTTGTTGTGTTCGGCCCCCAGTCGGGTTACGTAGGGTCGGTATCGTCGTCGTCGTCGTCGTCGTCTTCATCGTCTTCTCCGATCGGGTCGTCGCTGCCACCACCTTGTCACGTCCACGACAACAATAACAATGGAGTTTCGATTTATTGTTTCGCTGTAGGGTTACAGAAACATGTGTCGTATTAAAATATAAGAAATATACTTAAAGCATACTATGGAAATTGCAACGGCGAGAACTAAAGCCCTAACAACAGCTACAACGAGAACCGCAACAACGATAAGAACGGTAACAACAATGATAATCACAACAACAACACATACACAACAACAACAACAACAACAACAACCAACAACAACAACAACAACAATAACAATGAAACCCCCAAGCGCTGAAAGAGGAAGGAGACAAAATCACGATCGCCAACCCACAGCCAACACTTCCGTCAGCTAACCCACAACCAACACGTCCGTCAGTTAATTCACAACCAGCAAGCAGCTCCGTCACTTAACCCACAAACTGCGCCTACGCAAGTTAACCCACAACCAGCAGTTTCGTCAGTGAACCCACAACCAGCAGTTTCGTCAGTTTAACCCACAACTCAACACAGCAAGTACGTCGAACAACTGATGTTGTCCCTCATAGGGAGGAGGGTTATCCCCAAAACCCACCCACCGTCCCACACCGCCCAACGACCAGATGTGTTTTCTACCAGTGCCATATGCGGGCTTCGGCTCAGCACATTCCGAACGGGAAAAAGAGCAGCATGTTGGATGCATAGATCAATAGGAGTGAAATAGATGTGATGTGATTACGATGGCGGTGATAATGGTGAGCACGGAGAAAAGCCGGTGGTCATAATGACACACTAAAATGCTCGGCCACGGCGGCCAGCGTTTGCAAGTGATACCAGCAAAATATTAGTTAAATGACAATGGCCTTCCTTTTCCTGGTCGTCGTAATTGTCGTTGTCGTATTCGTTGTACTAGCAATAGTAGCAGTAGTAGAAGTAGTTTTAAAGAATAGTTCCAGCTCCTAAAAAAAAGAAGTCGTAGTAGAAGAAGTAGTAGTTGTAATGATGGTAACAATAAGAAAGGCGCATCAGTGTAGCGGTGCTGTCTTAGCTGTGTCGATAACCGGTCATCTTTCGAGGCGATTTCGTAAGCAGAGAGATTAATATTAGGGCGTAATAATACCACTGACGGCCAAATGCAGCTGTTAGATCTTCTGCTGCGGCTGCTGCCGCTGCTGGGTACATGGTTCGTCGTTTTTACGAAAATTCGTTTCTACTTCTTCCTGTTCTTCCCGCCTTTTTTTCCTTCCTGCTGTTCCGGCTACGAGCGCTCCCACTAAATAGTATTGATTTGTGTGCTATACCAGCCTACATTACACCACTTTACAACTACCGCTACGATCTAGCTAACTTTCGAGGGCCGAGCAAAGAAACCGGCACACATCTCGATAGGCAGGATCCTGATGCATTCGAACGACGGCATCGGATGCAGGACGGTGACACACGTTCACAAGAACAGGATGGTGAAGACAGTGACAGTAGCATCAACAGCAGCACAAGGAATAACAACAACAACAACAGCTAAGACAACAACAAGAGCAACAACAACAACAACAATAGTAACTGCAATAACAACAAAAACAGTAATGGGAACCAAAACAACAACAACATCAACAACAGCAATGGCAATCACAACAACAACGCTATCAGGGCAGCGTTGATTTTGGTTCGATTTACTGAGACCAGCTGAAACGGCTAACAGCATAACGGACCACAACAACGATTACTAACTACCTTTAGCACTGCTTCTGCTCTCTAACTAACAGCTGCTAGAAAACAACAAGCAGAGTAGTTCACATGCATGAGGTTTACTTCGTGATTAATCTGGCTAAAATAACAACAAAAACAACAACAACACCGAAAACAACAGCAACAATTTCAAACAACAGGAAACAAAAAGCACCACGAAGCCCTGCGACAATAACCACAACAACATTGACAACTACAACATCAGTAGCAATAGCAGCAGCAGCAACAGCAGCACTAATATTAACAACAACATCAGCAATAACAGAAAAACCAACAACACGATCGTTTTCCGACAGACCGTATCGTTCACCAAGACACCGAGACAACATCATTCCTGCAGCAGGTGGCGACAACCACAACATCTTCATCGCGTATTCACCTAAGAACGTTACAAGCTATCACCATAAAGCTACATCTGCAGCAACAACAACAACAACAACGAAAACAACAACAACAATAATAACAACCACGACGACGACAACAACCAACGGCAATAGCAAGCACAGAACACAATGACAAACCAAACGCTATTGTTACCAACATCCAGAGGAACCCCCCACACAAACAGCATCAGCTTAGCGGCAGCAGCAGCAGCGACGTTAGAGCTTACGCGTAATAATCACGTAATAGGCACAAAGCCACAAACAAATCATATGTCGGGAGTCACTTGCCAAGCGACCACAATAATCCGAGTAAGCAGGCGCGATCGAGCGCCAACGCCGATAGAGAGAGAGAGAGAGAGAGAGATGGAAAGGTGGAAAGATGGAGAGGCAGCATCATCGATCAGAACAGAAACACAGCTGTCGCCTGATCAGCAGCTCATACGTGCAACTCTAGGTAGCGCACAAGCCGTGGACAGCCGCAACTTGACTTCGTATATTGTAGAGTCGACAATACATTGACGGATGATTGATTGATTGATTGATTGATTGGCTGGCTGGCTGGATGATGTGACAATAAGGCGTGTATTTATGCATACAGAGACTACGGGCAAACGTACAATCGTCTTGTAATCGTGGCAGCAGCCATCATGCGATTCCACTGCGATTGCGATCGATTCGTCACAGTCGTCAATCCACCAACGGCCTGCGCCTTAGTAGTAACAGTAGTAAAGTTTTCGGGCTGACCACCCTCAGCCAAGATTTAACGTCCACGGAACTGTTTTTCACTGATTGCTTCATAGACGGACATGCCCCATAAATATAAATGTGCAACGGTGGGCTCGAACCCGCGCACCTTTGTGTCTCCTCCGGTTGCGAGACGCAGACTGAAGCCACTAACCGCCACCGGGCAGTAGTAACAGTAGTAGTGGTTTAATTTCTATTACTGGTAGTATATGATGTTAATAGTACATGATTTTTGCTAGTACATGATGCTAACATCTAATAAATGTCGTCAGATAGACAGCCGACCAATGCTGGCTAGCTGAAGCTGGCCATCACACTCGTTTTGTGCTGCTGCTGCTGCTGTTGTTGCTGTTGCAGCATGTAGACGTTGTTTGAACCGCACCGTTTTCCTTTTCCAAGCAGAGGACCAGAAGAGCTTGACGCCGCTTGCTTATCTATTGCTGTCCTCATCGTTTTCGTTGTCGTTGTCGTCGTTGTAGACCGACCGACCGACCCACCACAATGTGTTGTGTCTTGTAGCGCAAATGCAGCCGAGCTTTTCGGCCCGCACCCCACCAGTTCAGCAGCGCTCGAACATCTTCGAACGGGTCGGGTCGGGGCTCGACCCGACTCGAGTGGACTCACCGAATGAGAGAGGGTAGCAGACAGAGTGAGCACACGGCTCTAGTTGATGGTGGTGGTGGTGGAAATGATGGTGGCGATGATGAAGATGATGAAGTCGACGACGACGACAACGACGACATCAATGCTGGGCGGAGCCTACGTTTGATGACGTTGAGCATCAAGGACCATCAAGAGGAGGAGGTGGAGAGGCGGCAGCAGCAGCAG
This sequence comes from Dermanyssus gallinae, assembly GCA_003439945.1. Lineage (NCBI taxonomy): Eukaryota > Metazoa > Arthropoda > Arachnida > Mesostigmata > Dermanyssidae > Dermanyssus > Dermanyssus gallinae. Next base: position 1,531 of record QVRM01004080.1, on the reverse strand, counting down.
CAGCAGCAGCAACAACAACACCACAAGTATAGTTATCATCTTCATCATCCATCGACATCAAGACCACCATCGAACGCCCGTAACAACAACAACAGCAACAACCACCACCACAATTATAGTATCATCTTCATCATCCATCGACATCAAGACCACCATCGAACGCCCGTAACAACAACAGCAACAACCACCACCACAATTATAGTTATCATCTTCATCATCCATCGACATCAAGACCACCATCAAACGCCCGTAACAACAACAACAACACCACCATCAACACCATCATCATCATCATCATGGCCATCCACATCAGACCACCTTCACTGTCTCCTCCGCTGCCTGCACACAGCACACGTCCGGCAGCTCGCAGCAGAACCACACGGCTCTCTCTGCTCTGCTCGCACTATTTCTCAGACAGTCTCCACACTGAGCACAGCAAGTTGACAGCTGCGTTCACACGTATAATAAATAGCTCTCTCTATACAGCAAACAACAACAACAGCAATAACGACGATGACGACAACATAATCACAAGAACATAAACAGTGGGTGGTGGCTGACAGGCTGAGCCGATAGTATAATAGTTTATTCATCGTCGTTGTTAGTTGAACTGATAAGTTCTTAAGAAACAATTAGGAGACCATGTCAGGAAAACCAACCCTTCGAGCTATCGCCACAATGACGACGACGACGACAACGGTAACAACAACACGAACAACAACAATACTTTGGTGGACTCCGTTCGGACCATTTTCCAGGGAGAATAATGGAAAAAAAATACCACGTTTTTGAACACGGGTCTACTACTAATATGTACTAGTATGTCAATATTACAATATTGTTTATCGTATTATTATGATTACTGCTACTGGTTGAGCACCGGTGGCCACTCAACATCATCTTGACGTTCCGTAGTTCCAACGACGCCCTTTCTTTGTATTTTTTTCTTCCGTTTTGCGCTATCTTCCTCTTCTCACCTGCTCACTCAGTTTCGTCTTCACTTATTTCTCTGATAGTTCTACATTTGTAAAAGGTTTGCCAAACTTACGTGACTTGCTTTTGATTTGTCGCTAGCCGTCAAGCCGGCGCCGGCCCTTGCATACTTAAGTTATTCTTACGTCGTTGTCTGCTGCGGGCGAAAGTTTGACGCTTTATTGCCACTACTTGTATATCTACCCTATTTTCGTATGCATATACACTTCAATAGGCGGCCACCGCCGCTGCCGCGTGCGACGTCGCACCGAAGACTAGTTCTCCCTCGCAATGATGTCACAACAAGACATCCGCAGGTGGGCCGTTGCCTCTGCCACCAGCCGCGACAACAACGGTTCGGCTCCTTCATCGAGGGAAGGACCCTGTGCAAGCTCCGCTGCAAGCGCACCGACACAAACCTCACTTCACGACGTTATCCTCGCGACGTCTAAAATCAAAAGCGCATCTAAAATGATTTCCTGTTTACCTCGGGGTATCCGCGACAACGTGTCTCTCGAGCTCTCAAACCTGATTAACGAGGTCTGCTCTTCAGCCAGTA
>QVRM01004079.1:160000-198417 GCA_003439945.1 Dermanyssus gallinae | reverse complement strand
TTGAGAGCCTCTATGTTGTTTCGCCCTGTGTACATCCATAGGCAACCTTCTTGCGACCCAGCTGTTCTTGCGGAGACAGTCTACTACTCTCGAAGCAGTCCAGCCCCGCTCGAGCCCAGTCCAATCTTTCTGGCGATGGTATGCCGAGCTGAGCCGTCCTTACTGTGTGTGGATCAGCATCTTTCGAACTGCACACCTCGACCGCCTAGAGTCCTGCCCGAATCACGCGCATTTATACGTCAATCTCTTGCTCTCTGGCTTTGCATCTCACGCTAATATACCGACCGAAATGTGTAACTGTTTTCGTGTTATTATTCGTCTTGCTGTTGTCGTGTGTTATTTTGTTGTTGTTGTGCCGCCGGACTCGACTGGCCACGTTCAAACTAACTCTTACACCGGCGAGAGCTACTGTAGATCTGCTGTAGTTCGATCAAGCAGAAACGGCAGCGGCACAAGCAGCTAGAGTGAGTGCCATGACCACCAGCATCAGCTGGTCACGTAGCTTCGCCCTTGGAGTCTACTTTACCGAAAGTAGAATTGACCAACGATCTCGACCATCGATCACCGATGACCTCTGATTGAGTCTTGTTTCTTCCGTTTGCTCTAACCTTAGTTTGCTTTTGGCGATCTACTTTCTTTCTTGTGACAATCTCTTCATATGGGTTCACCCGGTCGCACACGTACGCATATGTTCACATCTACCTCTAACTTTGGTATCTGTATTCGATTCAGCTTGATCTTGCTCTTCATAGTGGCCACTTGTCTACGTCGTGCGCTCCCTACAAGGGTCGGTGTAAGTCGAGATCCCGTTACTTTCATCATCATTATCATCTTCCTTGTGAGCGTTGTCGTCGCTGTGAGCGATTGCAACCTGCCGCCAGTCACCGCTATGATATATATGCATATATATATACATATATATATATATATATATATATATGAGGGGGTTGTTTGACAACTGTAAGAACTAAACTTGGTGTCCATGCTAGGCCAAGAGTTTCCCTTTCTAGGGCGCACACAACAATGCGAAAGGATCTTTTGTTCTGTCCATTCCGATGGATCCATTTGTCTCCGTTTCTGTCCGTTTCGATGGACGCGCCATGTCCAACAAAATGATATGCCTCTTCCCTACGCGCGACGGCTTTAGGAGTCACAGAGAGGGGCGGCATCTTGGGTCGTGCTGCTCGCGGTGTACCTGACCCGAAGTTGCTATGTCTTTAAGTATTTGAAGGTCAGCTATATATATTTATATATATGCGATGTATATATATATATATATATACATCGCATACCTCTACGGTATTTATATTTTAAACATATACTGTCGAGATATGCGATGAACGCGTTTCAAGTGGGTGGCCAGCCCGCGTGGAGAACGTTGCTACCCATGCGTGGCATCCATATAGCACGGTCAGACAGTAAATAAATAGTCGCGATTAGATTGCCGCGTTGACCACGAGCCTCGCTTGCCGCAACAGCCGCCGCCGATCGGCCTCGCTCGAGACCGGCTTTTCATGCCGTTGGTGTTGTTTTTGTTCTGTTACGGAGACAACGGTAATGATGAATCGACGTTGAAATGCCCGGCGCTCTTTCGACCCCATATCGTTCCACGCGCCTTCTATCCCCTCTCGCTTCTTTACGCTATAGCTGCTGCAGGAGCAGCAACCACAACAAAAATAGAGATATATACGCGCCGCGCAGCCAAGTCGGTAACAACAACATCGACGACGACGACGACGAAAACAACAACGGCAGCAATAGCTTCAGCAACAGTAGTAGCAACAGCAGCAACAACAACAACAATAACAACTTTCTCTCTGGTCAGAACCCAAATAACCTTGGCTTGACGTTTATTGCGCGGTGGCCGACATCGGCGTCATCTTTGTTGTTGTTTTTGTTATTGTTGTTGCTTCTGTTTTTGTTATTGTTGTTGTTTCTGTTTTTGTTATTGTTGTCGTTTCTGTTGTTGTTGTTACTATTGTTGATGCTGCTATTGTTGTTTTATTGCAGTTGTATGGATGAGTTTTCCTTTTATGTTTTGACTTTGCTGTCATTAATATTTTCTTCTTTACTCTATTTTTTATTAGTAATTTTCCGTAGTTTTCTTATTATTGCATGATTGCCTCGCCTGCTGCAGTATTGCCCGCCGTTGTACATAATCTGAAGAGAATAAACTTAATTTGTAGGTGGCCATCTTTAGCTGTTACGAGAGTTACACTGGTAGGGAACTTTTTTTGTTTGAGGGAGTGGTTGGTATTTTTATACTATATATAGATTTTACTAAAAAGGGGACCATAACGTGAACAATATATGATTAGAGTGACGACTGCGGTAATGCCCCACGCATTACTGTGCTTTACCAATTTACCTTAATCGTTATAAATCATAGCGACTCCCTCTACAGCAGCAACGTGGTTTACATACGTAGAGTCTACTAGGTGATTTCGTTGCGTTTGGCAGACTCGCCGGACTCGATTGGCCACGTTCAAACTAACTCTTGCACCGGCGAGAGCTACTGTAGACCGCTGCCGAAAAAGTACGATCTGATGTCTCAGCAAAATAACGCTGCGAAGTCGTCCCTCTAAAGACTGTTGCTGCTATTTTATATGCAAGTTGAAGAGTGCGAGGCTTACAGATCTCGTTTAAACGCGTGAGAACTGATTGCATTGTTTGCATATTAGTTTCTTCTTCAGAATGGTAAATAAAACGTGTTTTTTTCTATTACTCAGTCGCTATGCTGAATGAATGCGCTGTACTTTGCTTGACTTATCGTCGAGTTGTGATCATTGCGCTCGCTAGAACCCTAAATACAATTTCAGTGGTTGGCAGTAAATGGGATGGCTAATAATAATAATAATAATAACCGCACACGCTGTGGTAGAAGTGGCTGTGGCAGGCATGTAGGAGTTCTCCACATAGAGCGAATCTGAGTCTAGACTACTCATGTTTACTGGCAAACTTGCGGTCGAACCATCACGTTTCCGAGAGCCTAGACAACGGGATGTCTCCTTGCATTATATGCAAGCCCCTCCCTAGTTTATAAAGCTAAGTGTGTTGATACTACTAACGCACTTTGTTATATATATATATATATATATATATATATATATATATATATATAGCGTGACTTTTAATAAGGTGTCATTTTCCTATAGAAAAGACAAAGCCACGTTCTCACACGTTTATTTTTACATAAAAGCCTGGATTGTCATCTACTTATAAACGTCATTTTCACTTATATGAGGACGCTTATTATACTGTACGACCAGCTTCCGAGTTCCCCGTTCATCGATCTCTGCCGCCTTAGATTTGCTAACAATTTAAGCACGGCCGGTCTTTTGCCCGCCCGCGATCTGTGTTTCTGTGTGGCCAACACTGCGCCGATTATGGTGGAATCCACAAGAAACAGTGAGTTCTTCTGCTCTCCTCTACGTTGACCCCCTCTTAAATGACTGCTCACTTGCCGAGCTTCGATGCGGCCCTTTCCCGGCTGATACGCTCAATCTCAGAGTATCATGATTAATCAATCTGCAGTTTCTCGGTCGTTGAATATCGACGCGACTATAAATCACTTGGACATCGGGCCATCTTCCTTCAGTTTCGCTAGGCTCAGCTCGATGTTCCCTCCCGTATCAGAAAGAGCAAGAAAAAGCTCTCTCTCTCCGGTGGCAGCTGAAATCAGACCACTGACGGCTGTGCTGCAGTTAACAAGCAGTTCAAATAGGACTAATCAGCCTACGTCAGTCCCGAGACTTCACCGACTTAAATTCTCGCTATAGCCTCGCTGCTATATCTTGTTCCGTGCGCATATATTCGTTTCGTCGTGTGCTTGTGTATAGGCGAAACAATCGATATCGCCGACTTCAACGTCGCTCCACAAGCAACAGTAAAGTTTTAACAAACGGTAGCTATAACAGCGGCGAACCGGTAGTCAAGAACTGTGCGGTTTTTGGAGTTGCTGTTGTTGAGCATTTGAGGTAGTGTTCAACGATGCCATCATGCGCGTGGCAGGTGACCAACGACAGTGTCTCATTGGTTATAGAGTAAGTTGTTCGCACCGTTAAAGATCCAACCATGACATCTTCTTCATCATCTGGTCGCGACCCTCGTCTCGAGTCTATGAATGCCCAATGAATGATGATCATTTATGGGTTTTGATTTATATATTAAAGTATGCATGATCCTCATTTCCATCTCATGAACTAGCCGTAAGTCTCAAAAGTGTTCCTGCGTGTCGCGAGCAACTACGTGAACGAAGTCCATTACTTTGCCGTTGTTTCGCTTTTATTCGATTGTACCAATTTATATATATATATATATATATATATATATATACTAAGAGTGGCATGACAGATTGCGATATTTATACATATGTTATACATTCTTTAGAAGTGTCCACTCTGTGATGAGTCAAGTTTCCAACGCTACCGCATCGAATGTATGCTACCGCTGTTTTGCCGCCACACCGACGTAGCATACGGATGGGTTCATGACGGGCCTGACCCGATATTCGATGCCATCTCGATGCCACTCGATGAGTTGCTCGCCTGAATGAATGTTTAGACTTCGATAGATTCGACATTCGTTCGTTTGTTCCAATATGCAGTTGGATCCTTTGACGACCGCCACTCTACGGATACTTTCGCTAGAAGATCGATTGAAATGATCCTTTAGAAATGCACGGGCTATATATATATATATATATAGGACTCGCACAATATCTAGTCAAAGCCTAGTCAAACCTGTCAATATGTTGAAGTAAACTTGTCACGTTTGTGAGCGGGAGAATTCTAGCCGTCTGAATTGTGAGTTTTTTTTTTAATTTATTATTAAATGAGATAGGTCGAAGCTGGATGGAAAATATCATGCTGTCCTTTTTCACATGTTACCGGCCCATTTTGTTTACGAGAACACAATGCTTACACGAGCATTGTGGTTCTGTGAATAAACCTTATATTTGAGATTAAAAACAATAAGCTCGTTTAGGTACAATTTTATTGCTAGCATTTGTTGTATGCCAGCTTACAGTCAGTGCAGTATGTATGGTGCATGTGGCACTTGCCCGTGTACCGCGTTGCGTATTGATATGTTTGCCTCGGGGCCAGCTAGCTGCCTCGGTTTCTGGATGCGCCTTCCACTGTTGCGGCTGCTGGAGGCCACTACAAGATGGCCTTCTTTCGTAGCCGTCGTTGTCTTCTTTTCTGTCTCAGGGCTGAAAACACTCGGCTACGTACGCTGTGTACGCATTCTGTTTGCATCATCATAGATCACGAAGCAGATCCACTTTTTGCGCGCCCGAATATACATATATATATATATATATATATCGCGGTTTTGATGTTCTCAGATAGTAAAAAACTTTTTGCACGCCCGTATATATGTATATATATATATATATATATATATATATATATATATATATATATATATATTATATATATATATATATATATATATATATATATATATATATATATATATATATATATATATATATCGTCCACCTAATAATATGAGGTACAGCATTGATTTCGATTTTGACGAACATAGCAGTTCTTGAAACCGCTCGGTTCGGCTGTTTCGCGTTTTTGATGTCCTCAGATAGTAAAAAAAACCTGCTGCGCGCGTTTATGCTTCATATGATTCATATATCAATTCAAAACAAAGGACAAACAAAGAATGATCTATAAAAACAAGAGTGACAGTAAAACGAGTAGTAATGAGGAGATGATAGTTTCTCTGTTGTCTGGCGCCGCAATCCGGTATTGACGTTGTACAGTTTGAGGCGCCAGTCATCCTATTAATAGAAACAAAAACATCTGCAGTCTCAATATCAAGCTAAAACTAAAAACAAAACTAAAGCCAACAGGGATAAATAAACATGATGATGGTTAGCAGCAGATGTGGTATTGGCGGTGTAATGTAAAGACAAGCAGTTGCAGCAGCAACAACAACAACAACAACAACAACAAACCGCAGTGAAATGTAATCTAGTAGCCATAGCAATTGCGAACAACGGTGACGATGGCGATGCAGTGAAAACAACAACAGCAGCAGCAACAACAACAATAACAACAACAACATCAGCAACGACAACAAAAGTCAAGGTGATAGTAACCATAAGTCACAACATGTAGTGGCAAAGAAGACGGGAGAGTGAACAGAGACGGAGAGAGGGAGACGGATAGTGAGAGAGATACGACGAAGAGTACAGATATCTGCAATTAGCGTGCAGGAAAGAACAGCCCGTACAACGTCGTTTTGATGCGGCAGAGGCATATCAGCGGGGGTGATTCGTGCTCGCAGTGGGTGTAGTTAGACTTCGGGGGGGGGTGGGGGGTTAGGGTAGCGTTCCCGGCGTTCACAATGAGCGTTGTTGAAAAGATGGCGGCGGCGACGACGATGATGATGATAATGATGATCATGCTGGAAATTGTGATAGTAAAAGCTATCTTGGGTGTTATTGTAGTCAATCGCTGTTTTTTTCCGCCGTTAGCTGTTGTTGTCATTGTTGCTATTATTGTTGTAGTTGTGGTTGTTGTTGTTGTCGTTGTTGTTGCTGTGGTCGTTGTTGTTGTTGTCGTCGTCAGCGTCGTTGCCACTGTGGCTAAAAATAATGTTGCAGATTTCGTGCAGATGTGATGATAGTAAGGTGATAAACGTGCTCGACTTTTCCGTGCGTTTCCTTCGCTGCCTTCCCTTTTTTTTGGACTTGTTTTTTTTGTTGTGGATATGATGACACACAAGACGCGTTTGCACTAATTGTTCTACCTCAACCCCCTAGCATTACTACTACGTGGAAGCACCACGCGGTTCCGCTTCGGTACAGTAAATTAGCCGTAACATCATGAAAGTCGATCGAAAGTTTGCCCAAACTGCGTTGGGGTTGTTTGAGGGGTTCTGAACGTAGTTTAATTGTATACCGCTGCTGGCTCTTCTTTTTCTTCTTCTTCTTCTTCTTCTTCTTATTACTACTATTATTGATGCTGTTGTTTGCGTCGTAAACGCTCTTTTTTGGCCATCGCTCTTGGTAATTTTCTTTTTGTTGTTGTTGTTGTTGTTGCTATTAGTGTGCTATTAGCGCTATTCGTGCGTTCACTGACTGTTTTGCAGCGCTGATGTGTCTACAACTACGCTAATAGCCGCTTTGTTGTTTCATGTTTGTTTGTTTCGTTTTCCTTACTTGCCAACAGTTTTCTACTGCTGTACCGTTGCTGTTGTACTTGTCGTTGTTATTGCTGTTATCGTCGTCGTCGTCATCGTTGTTGTTTTTGTTGTTGTCGTTGTTGTTGTTGTTGCTGTTATTGTTGTTATTGATATTGTTGCTGTTGTTGTTGTTGTTGTTGCTGCCACCTCTCCGACTAGCTCAGCTCAGCCAGTGTTCTTGAACGCCTGCAAAACCATGCGTGCGAAAGCTTACACAAAATTAGCGGCGCTTCCGTGCGGCTCGCTGGTAGCTGCAAGCCAAGAATCGCTAAGAAAATTCGTCGGACATTTCACAGACTTCACCGACACGAACATCAGTTAGTTCGACACGTCGCTGAGCGTGCACCGTCTAGGCGTGATTCGTTGTAACTACGCTTGTGTGTATGATGGCTGTGTTGTGGTGGGCCGGCCGGTTGGCCGGTTGAACGGTCGCGCCTTTTGTGACTCACTCATCCACTCACTAGGTGAGTGGATGGGTCGCCACGGCCGGAGTAAATTAATCAATGTCTCCGCCGGATTGAGGTGACCGTGACCAGACCGGCGGCTCGTGCGTCTTGGGGCTATATATACACTATATATATATATATATATATATATATATATATATATATATATATATATATATATATAGGAGAAAGGCGCAATAACAAGAAAGCTCCCCGAGGTGACACTTTGCTAACGTGACAGACAACAAACGCCACAACGCGTCGACACGGTCACGTCCAGGCGCCGGACAGCTTGAGGGACGAAACTACTAGCAGGTAGAGCGATTCTCGAGACGAAGCGAGCACGATGATTTATCAGTACACACACACACAGAGTATAGCGGAGGGAGGAGTGGCATAAGAAGAGGCAATGCAGGAACAGCAGCACCGACACTATAGTAGGCCCATAGGCCATAGTACAGAAGAGGACAGAATTATAGGACCAGCTCGATGCGCCTATAGGTCGAACGGAGTGGTCCGAGTGATCGCCGGGGACGGTGACTATGCCGAAAAATAACAGCTAGCTTGGCTACTCAGTAGGAGAGTTTGCTGCGTGAGTTGCTGAGCTCAAACCCGAATTGGCCGCTGCGTCTGAGCGATTCCGTGCATTCGGTGACAGAAACGACGCTTATCGAGGACAGCCGGCGTACGTTGGTCATACATAATAAACATGTTTGTAGCCTATATATGGGACTTTTCTTGCTATTTGTTGTTCCGGTGGTGGGGGGGGGGTTGTCTAAGAGGTGTTACCCGTCTCTAGCCAGCCGTTTTGTGGAGCGCGTCCAGCTTTGCTCGGAAAAACGTCTCTCTGAAGGCCCTCTGAAGTGCGGGGTTTCATGGCTGGTGGTAAAAGATGATTTTAATTTAAATACAACTAAAATATAATTAGTACTACGAATACTTTACAGACAACAAAAAGTAACTGTAGTGATCTAACCGCTGATAACTATATATATATGTGTCAGCGTATTAGATCTAGTATGGACTCCACATTAGCCTAAGGTCGTGTGCTGATTAAAATGGCCACCGAATGTTGAGTTTCACACGGTTCATGGACACCGTCAGCAATGTAGGTGATTTTCTACCATGGCGGACGCGTTTCAATTGTATTGAGGGCCTGTTGAGACAGACTTGTTTGTTCATGCTTAGAATGGCAATGACCAAGACGATATGGTGATGAAGAAGTGGAAGTTAGTTCAATAAGAAGTTGAAGTTGGCTGGGTGGGGGGTGATGTACGGTGACACTGTTGACGCAATGATGTGATGACGGCGTTGGCGGCTATAAACCACAACGCCATAACCTCATCGAGCAGGAATTGTACTCAACCAGCCACTGTTGTCGTCTTGGGCTCTTTTCGCCGAAGGCTCGAAGGATTTATTGCGCTTGCGTAGCAGCATCATTGAGTTTGTGTAGTCTATTTCTAGTCTACTTAGTATATATAGGGCATCTGTAGCCATTATTATATTATTATGTATTCTCGTAGTCGGGCATAGGATTAGTCGTAACTTCATCAGGTCGTCAATCAATAGTAATTCTCCAGAAAGAGAGAGAGAGAGAGAGAGAAAGAGCACGAATGATTAAGTGAGACTTCTCCAGAGCGAGACTTGTGTCGTGAACAATTCGTAAGCTCATTTGTAAATGGTGTCATCTTGCGAGCGTTCATCCATTGGTCTCAACATTCGCGATGTTAATGGCGAAAATTCGTTTGATTTGTCGCGCTTGATCTAACAGCGACGGCTTGTGTCGTCGTTTCCGGCAACGGTTCATGTCTTTTACCTAGTTGTCGGTTTTGTTGTTGTTATTTATATTGTTTTTGCTATTGCTGGTGCTATTTTTGTCACATTGTTTTCCACGGCTTCGTGATTTCGCTTCCGGTTTTGTTCAATGTAATATGAAATTAAAAGTGATAGTAATAATAATACTTTCAATTTTGAGTTCCATTTTATAAAAAGTCTGAGTGTGTGCGTGTGTGAGCAGATATGATCGAGGGAGAGAGACAGAGCGAGAGAGAGTGATGACAAACACCTGTACAGACAAATCAAGCAAAACAGATCCAGCATTTTTTCGCTGTCCATGGCTGATCACCATGATCCTTGCCTTGCTACCATTACTAGCATCCAAATCATCATCATCTGGGCACCGGGGCACTACGGATCAAAGGACGACGCGACAGATTACACTGGTGCTTGCCTTGTTGCCATGATGTCCAGGATGAGGACAGTACGTGGAAACGAAGCAGCAAAACGAAGTCTGACAACAACAACAACAACAACAACAACAACAACAACAACAACAACAACAACAACAACAACAACAACAACAACAGCAGCAGCACCACCACCAACAACAACAACAGCAGCAACAACAACAACACCAACAACAGCAGCAGCAGCAACAACAACAACAAAAATAGCGACAAGAGATATACACAACTGTAGACGTGACATGTTGGGCAAATATGGATTTCTTGCATCGAAATTGATTACCCATCAATCACCACGATGGCAATTGACCGACGATAGATCGAGACCTAGATCCATAAATCAATCGATCTATTACGGATCGATTGGCAGCCAGTCGATATCGAAACTGTGCAGGACCATCGGCCGCCGTCCGAAATGTGGAGGCGGTGAAGATAGGCGCGTAGGTAGGCGTTGAAGTCGCGACAGGCGACTTCGATTGCAGCGGGCTCACGAACGGGCTTGACGTTGGCTCCTGGCTCTTCATTGCGTTCATCGAGCGGTTCATTCACGGTTCACGGTTGACCACTGGCGACCACCGTAAGGCAGACAGACACCTTGCTTGATCTTAGCCACCGCCGATACAGCCGTTACCGCACGACAAGAACCAACACACGACCGATTATCAGCAACACAATCAGCATCAGAAGACGACAGCTCAAGCGTCTTCGACGCGCAAACGACTCATCCAAACCACCTCGCACCACCTTCCCTTCTCCTCTGCCCCACGCGCCGCCTCTCACTGGCCTCATAACCTCGTGATGTCCATGATGTCGACCGTCTGATGGCATGCCCCATCAACTTCCGTCCCAATAGAGCATTTGAATGCCGCAACAGCAACAATAGCAACAGCAGCAGCAACAACAACAACCATCGAATGCTTTGTGAGAATTTTAGACTGTTAACGGTAACAATGTTGTTGTTGTCGTTGTTGTTGTTGGGGAATTGCAAGTGCACTATAATTATTTGTATAATTAGTATTATTCGTACGTTGTCGTCATTGTTGTTGTTGTTGTTTTGTGTTGTCGTTGTTGCCCTTGATATGGTTAGTTCTTCATGGAGTAGCAGCACTCGTAGTTCTACCGATACTTTAATTGCATTAATGATTAAGAAGCGTGGCAGAGGCATGGCAGCGCGCGTCGTATTAGCGTCGGCTAAAATGCTACTAAGAAGTATCATATCATGCGTAGTCGGTTTATGGCCGAGTGGAATGGTAGAACATTTGTTCCGCGGTAAACGTTGAAACAGGAAGCAGAAAAACAGGATATATATATATATATATATATATATATACGTTCAACACCATCACCGCCAACAGACACAATTTGTAAGGCGTTTCTCTGTGTTCGCCGTGTGTTTCCGACCGACTTTTCGATGGTCCGAAGATAGCCTGGAGGCTACCGGACCTAAAGATGTCGAACCGACATCTTCCGCCGGCCGCCTGTCACCATTACGAACCAGCCGGTTGGTGGAATTCGTCATGGAATACGCCATGCCCACCCCATCTAGCGCCATTCTGGATCGGCCGAACTGCCGTAGACTTCACCGTAGTTTTCACCATCGTCTCATCGGTACTGGCAGGCTGATCAACATCAACGCGTTCTACTACTACTACTACTACTACTGCTACTACTACCTTAACTACGACGACTCTTACTTCACTAGACTTGATAGTACCAACCCGCGTTGGTGTAAGCGGCCCTCGAGAGCCACTGCTGTAATGAGGGCCGCCACGATGCATACAGAACAGGATGTGCATCATCTACATTTGTGAACGGTGGAGCCAACGCAACCGCAACCAATGATACTAGTGGTTGTAGTCAGCCGAATGGCGAGCTGGTTGTTTTTAACCAACGCCGGGCGACAGGGCTAGGCAACCTAAGCTAGGTATATATATATATATATATATATATATATATATATATATGGATACTTTTTCTGCGTATACATAATGAGGGAATCTTGAACGCTACCTTTCGAGCCATTTGGGTTTTCCGCTGTTTCGATTTTTTCTTAGTAGTGTTGAGTAGAAATTTAGCTCACAGTTTTCCAACCTTTTCCAAATAGACGCTATACATACACATGCAGTATATATATATATATATATATATATATATATATATATATATATATTTGTAGAGAGATAGAGACTAGATTACTAGCATATTTATATACTCTGTATTGTTTAAATATTAGAGGTAACAATTGTCTCCTTATGAACGTGTACACCGGATAAAATAAGTGAAAATGTCACATATCCTCCAGGTTCGGGCGTGTTCAGTCTAGCAGAGTTCCGCGCACAGAGGCGGCGTTACCCCGCTGAATGTCCAGCGATAGTCTCTGGTGCAGGTACGACTCGACAGCTCTAGTGTGCCCTGTATATTTATATACTTATAATTTATATAATTGGCAGTGGTCTCCGGCTTTGTGTGGTTCATTGTGACGATAGCACCACTGAACTTAACGGGCGGGGCGGGCAGTCTGTTGAGTCGAGCCAAGCTAGCTCCAGACAACCGCAAAAAAAGAAACATGTACGAAATGAAATACTCGATTGTGGTTGCTGTCCAGGCGAGCTGCGGTACTCTACGAACTGCATTGCGGTCATCGAGATCGTCGGCCGTGACCGTCGTCAGAGCCACCGCCACCACCAGAGTCACCACGATATAGAAATGTAACCGATGCATAAACATCACGAGCACGGAGAGTGCACACCGCGCATATCTCGATAGACTGTGGCTTTCTCTCCCCCTCTCTCTCTCTCTCTCGCTTGGACTGTCTATCTGTCTGTCTAAGAGTGTGTATCTGTGTGGTCTCTGTGCAAACTCAGCACCACTGTGTCCTTCGTCCAACCGCAAAGAAAAGCGTGCCCTTGAACGTGATCGTGGTCATCGTTCCTCAACTGTATCAACCAATAAGACGACGTTTCATATGCACAGATCACTGGACGTCGGAGTGCGTACGACTGTTTTGATGCTGACTATCATTGCCGACGCATATATATATATATATATATATATATATATATACTGGCAAGTGCATCAGCGTATATATGCTACAGCTTTTTCATGATATATATATATATATATATATATACATACATACACTTGCACGTGTGTCTATGTTACCATTTCATGGTATATATAGTGACGTTCTTGAAGTCAGTCAGTTCTTAAATATTAAATCATCATCATCATCATGTTTATTATTATTATTATTATTATTATTTATTACATGTTAAACGATGTTACAGTTGAGAGGTCTGAACGTATTATTGCAAAGTTTTTTTAAATATCTAGTTCACTCCATGGCGCCTAAAATAGATGCCGCGTTTCCTCTGCAAAATTATTATTATTATTATTATTATTATTATTCATTTTGTTTCTGTTCCTGCTTTTATTATTATTCTGAGTATAATGGCAAGCCTCGAAGAAGACTACGTGCTTATGGCGAGTTCGTTCCTGTGGAGGGCTGAGGGCCGTCAACAATTTAACGGTGAACCAAAGTCGTCGCTGGTCGATAGATGGACTTATGGACCGCTTATCGATCGCACTTTCGGTGTCACGATTTTCTGTCTGCAGCTGCTGCAGACTGGGCCATGCCAACGAGACAACTCGCCAGCGATCTGTAACGATGTATACACATCGAGCACGGAGCACACACCAATGTTGTAGTCGACACGCACGGCTATTCGAACCGCTCAATGAACGAATTAAGTGAATTGATGCCACCACCACCACCACCAAGATAAGCCACTGCAGACGCTGGGTTGGGTGCAAACAACCCTTTGGGCCCTTTCGGGGCTTTGGGGCCTCGTCGGGCGAACACCGCCGCTTACGATTAATGGCACATGCACTTGTAATATTAGCAGGACCCAAACAGTGTGATGCTTTTCCGCCGACGACACTCTGTACATGAACGTGATTGCCCGTGTTCACTCGGTGTGCAGTCTGTGGGCCGTTCACCCGCATCCCCGCATGTAGTTGCTATTATTATTATTATTCGTTCTTTAGCTTTCCTTTTAGTTGTACTGTCTTTACCCATGCGCCTGCTGCTGCTGCGGTCGATGTTATACTCATCACCCCTGTTATTGTTGTTGCTGTTGTTTCCGGTGGTGCTTGTGAAGCAAGCTCGTTGTGCTGAGATTGTTCCCCTGTTCCCCACGTTGTTCCTGACTGCTTTCGCCGGCAGTGGTATCTTCGCTCTGTTCGCTAAACAACAAGAAGGCCACAACCATGCAGCCTGCTTGTGGTGGCCGGAACAGAGGCGGCGGCCGCCTTTTCCCGCCGTTCAGCGCCATCTCCACCGCTCATATGGAGCTTCTTTCTTCTCGTAGGCGGTGACGGTGGCGAGTTGGCCCTCACGCGCAAGCCAACGTGTTCGGTTGGTGGTCATGAACACGAAAACAAGATCAAGCAAAAGAAAAAGGAAAAGTAGAAGAAGAAAGGGTAGTAGGGAAAAGAAGCCAATGTCGTGGTCGTCGTCGGCAATGACAGGCCGCGCAGCGACTACTGGCATCTTCCTCCCGAGTTGCTTAAGTTTCGTGGTGCTGCCTCTCTATAGATTCTGGCACACCGTCGTCCGTGCATCTTCTCTTCGTAACAGTCGTGCCCGAATGTCGTCGTAGTTGTCGTCGTCGCCGTCGTTATTTGGTGGTTCAACTAAGGGCCAAAGTGAACGAAATGGAGGCGGAAGGACGATGAAGAAATATCCTTTCGTTTTTTTTCATCATGCTTTCTCTCTCTCTCTCTTCATCTCATCTTACTAGTCGGAGCAGTGTCTTACTCTGTGTCTTACTCTTGCTGTAATATGACGACAACAACAACAACAACCAACAACAACAATAACAACAACAACAACAACATTAGCAACAACAACAACAGCAATAACATCAACAATAACGTCTGGCGTTCGGACGAGGGCAGCGTGTCGGCAACGGCAAGCGGCATAGTGTGGCGCGTGCATGGCGTGCCACAGGTCTCCAGACTTGGCTAACTGTACAGCAGCAGCGACAGCAGCTGTATTGACGACCCGTCTGTGACTCTGTAGCAGCAGCAGCAGCAACAACAGTAGCCGCAGTGACAATTAGAATCGGCTGGTAGCGGCAGGAGGGGAGGGAAAGGCGTGGGGAACCCGAGGAAAAGGTGGAAAATCTTCGAGATGATGATGATGGCGATGCTGATGATGACGATGAAGGGAGATGAAGAAAAAGACGGTAATTGCGGCGAGGCAGAGGCGGCGGCAGCAGCAGTAGTGGCGTCAGTGTCAACAAACCAACATGGCAGCGGGCAGGAATAAGATGATGGGAACAATGAGATCGTCGCGTGTGGAGTGGCCGCCGTGTGAATGAGCTGCATCTTGTACCCTTCTTCCTTTGTCTATGTATTCCTCGCCCCTCTATCTCTCTGTGGGCGTGTGTGTGTGTGTGTTTGTCCTCTCTTGCCCGCTCTTCCCCGCACCCTCGGTCTTGGTCTTGGTCCTGTCGGCATGTGTGGGCGAAAACTGACTGAAAAGAGAAACGAGACGAGAAAAGCGAGCAGTGTTCAAGAAGGAGGAAAGAAACAGACTGCGCAGCTAGTATAAGTAGAAAGTCAGTCAGCCAGGCAGCTGGCAAGCAAACAGACGGGTGCACTACGGCGAACAACACGACGAGTGTCGTGGTGAACTCTGTTGTTTTGCGGCCTTGCAGAAAGGGCACCCGATGACACATGGACAAGAGAAGAACAACACAGCACAATAACAACAACAAGTATTACTACTACTACAACAACAACAACAACAATAACAACAACACCAACAAGTATTACTACTACTACTACTACTACTACTACTACTACTACTACAACAACAACAAGAGGCTTCTGCCAAGATGGCATCGCCATGAGTTGGTCGGCAGCCGACATGTTCGTCTTTTGGCCTATATATTTCGAAAACAGGGGCGTCTAGCGGGGTGCGGTACTGATGCTGCTGTGCTACCTACTCACTCTGCTGATTGCTTGCTGCTCATTGGGCTCGCGAGGGCGGGAGGAAGGCTTGTTGTCTTACTGTCGGCCGGCCCGGCTGCTGCTGCCAAAGGCTGTGACAGGCCAAAGGCTGTGAGGGCTTTTGGCCTTTTGGCCAGGTTGAAGCGCCAAGGGCACAACACTGGCGCCTTGCAGTGTTTGCCTTTTCGATCTCTCTTTTTGCGTCTCGGATCCGTTTTGTTGCTTCTGTTTTTTTCTGCCTTCGTGTTCGTCGCTTGTTCGTTTTTCGTCATTGCTCTCCCGTTCGGCGTTTCCGTCCGGTTTTCAGTCCACACGATTTTGATCGTCGTTGAGAGTGGTCGTGCCTCTAGGCTTATAGCTCACGACGACGACGTCGCCGGAGACTGATATTCGCTACTTTGCAGGCAATCTCGTAGGCGTCGTCGGCTTCACAACCGCGCCACCAATCTGCAGTGTTGGGGATCAACCTGTACAAAAGAGTACAGGAATCAACGCCATGCATACATGATACATGTTTTCATCGGGACATCGATGGCTATATCGGCATAGAAATATATATATATATATATATATATATATATATAGCTCGTCAGTATTTCATCGTAAAACCGACTCTAACGATACGCGTTTGTCAGCTCGTTTCCATCCATTACCATTCAGGAGAAGGCTCTGCACTCTGCGTAAGCTAGCATGTCGAGCAGCAGTGTCAATGTTGAGAGAGTGGTGTGACTAACTAAGTTGGTTAACACTGTGACACTTGAGAACAAGAGTTGTCCTCCGCGTCTGGCTTACCTCAACCATGATGGTAATATGGTGTCATTGTGGTGATTCTGGTCGCCATCATGTTGTTTGCTCTTCATGGCGTTAGCTCGAGTTTTTGTCGCTGCTGAGAGCGTGTGGCGAGCAGCATAAACGGCAGAGGAAATAGAGATGGAGAGATTGTAAGAGTTGTTGCTGTCTTTCTTGAGATGTAGACAGAGCAAATCAACAACAGCCGACGCTACACCAGCAACAACAACAACAACAACAACAACAAAAACACCAGCAACAACAACAACGAAAACACCACCACCACCACCACCAACAACAACAACAACAGCAACAACAAAAACACCATCACTCCCAATAGCAACAGCAACGATAGAGGGCAGCTTTATGGTTACACATTATTTCCACCTTGCGTCTTGTCGTTAGCTAGCAGATTGCCATTGGCGGGCATTCTACTGGTGCTCCCCCAGACTGATATTGGGGGGGTTTACTATAATTACATATATATACGATACGGTGTGCACTACATCGATATGCGTCGCCTCGGACAGCTCCAGCCAACTCCAGCTCATGTTGACGTTCATATGCGAGCTGCGACTGAGTCATTGAGCAGAATGAATCAATCTGTGGGTTGCCTGCAACCAGAATATATAATACAACCAGAACGAGCTCGCCGCAGCAGAGACCTTACCAGCCCCAGTAGCCATGCGCCTCTGGTTCTGGGCCAGTTAGACGATCCGACCCAAGTGTATATGCATGCGTATGCCGTCGGTTAATGAGAATGTTAGGCTAATGAGAACAGCATTGTCAATTACATCGGTTTGCCCACTGCCGACTGCAATACCCACCTGGTGTCCGGATCTGCCCGTGATTAAGAAGGCCGAGACCCCAGCAGAAGGAGGGGATCTTGCCGTTGCACTTCAGGAGGGTTGAGACCAGCCACGCTGCCAAACTGGGAAAGACCGGGCATGCCATTTTTGGTTAGCTCGACGACGTGTATAACAATAATAATGATGAGTGAGGACTTGTGAGGAACTTGTTTACACTAATACGTGGCCATCTTAGCTGGCCGATCGGCGTTGTCTTAACCTGCACCGTCTTCTGCTGCTGCCGCAGCAGGCATTCGAGAGGTCCATCTCGACACCACTCAACAATTCATGACCAGCCAGCATCCATTTATTGGCGGCTAGTCGGACACGCGACAAGAGTTCATTCGCGATTATGCACCTCGGTGAATGTTCACGTAAACAGACGTCTCTTCTCCGTCCGAGCGTCATTTTAAATTCACCGAACATGTGAAATCGTTTGGTGTGCCGTTTCGTTTTCTTGCAATATCTCATGCTTTCTCTCTATCTGTTTCGCTCCTTTTATTTCTCTGTCTCTCTTTATATATATATAAATATATATATATATATATATATATATATATATGTGTCCTATTCATAATTCTCTGTACGTGTTTGAACTAACACCACACTTTTTTTTCTATTTAGCTGACTGTATTGTTTAACGCCGTTGTTGGCGTGGCTTCGTGTCTTTGCGGGGAGCCCGTTGGCGCGTTGCTATTCTTGTTGTTGTTATTGCTGATGTTGTTGTTGTTGTTGTTGCCGTTGTTGTTGTTTTTGCTGTTGTTGCTGTTTTTGTTGTTATTTTTGTTTTACGACGACAACAACAACAACAATGTCGACAACAATAAGCATAGCATCAACCATTTTAGCTACAACAGCAACAACAACAACAACAACCACCACCACCATGACGACATTAACAGCAGCAGCAGCAGAAGCGACGTCTCGCTATTTTTCACTTATCGGGCGCGCCCATACGTACAGCACAAACCGCAGTTGTTCGCACCCGCATCGTAGACTCGCCCGTGTTCTTACTGTTCCTTCTAAGCGACGAAAGAGTGTAGAGAGAACTCTCGACGAAGTGAGGAAAACCATTCGTAGCCAGAACTATTGCTTCCTACTGGCACAGTTGCTGCTAATCAGTTCTGCTTCTTGTCTTCTTCTTCATGGTGTGCGTTTCGTTTTCAATTCAATATGCCTATAATGAGCTGCATCTGCTTAGATCGACAGACGTGTGGACGCGGTGCGACGGTGCAGTTCGTTCACCGGAGAAGCAGGCAGACCAACTAACGAAAAAATTGGCAAAGGAAGAAGAAGGAGATGCTAGTGGAAAAGGAGAAGACGAAGAATATGTGGAGGATGGGGATGATGATGACGAGGAAAAGAAAAGAAAGCACGAATGTATTATCGAGGTCGAGGTGAAAGCGGCGGAGAGATATGCAGATGATTCTCCTCCCGCACGTATCTGTGAGAAGTAGTTGTCGTCAATGGCGGCTAGAGAAGTCAACGCGTCTGCTGCTGCTGCGTTACGCGAAAGCAACGCCTCAAAGGTAACGTATCTTGTCGTAGGGCCAGCCGTCGAGGCCAGTGAAGGGTGGGGGATGAAGTACACAATACCACAAATGTGAATTCAGCACGAGGGCTCTGCACGAGTCCTGTGCAGTCCTGCACTGCGGGAGCCGTCCCTACAAGCTTGCACTGTAAGGACTTTGGGCAGACGCCGGTCATCTCAAGGAACTAACTGTTCGCCTTCCATAATCGTCATCATCATCACCACACTACGGCCGACCACATATACCCTTCTCAGCCAACATGAACATTAACGGGTTCTACGGGTTTGCTCTCTCGCATTGCTTCGTAAGATAGCTGCAGCGTTATGCGCCCCTGATATAAAAGGGTGAGATGTGTACACAGACTTATCAAGCGAATAAATCAATCAATCAATCAATAAAGACGGACCCCATAAATACAAATTGGTGCAACGGTGGGGCTCGAACCCCATATGCACCTGTGTGTCTCCTCCGGTCGCGAGGCGCACGCGAATAACGTATCCACCACGCCCCCGCCGGGCTCGACTCGGTGTTTCAGGCTCATGAAAAAATACCGTCAACGGGTCTATCGTCTGCCGTCGTGTTTCGCATGTGGAAAACCGGACCATCATGGTACTTTGTCGCTTAGTGTTTTCATTTCATTTGATTGTTGTTCTTGTTGTTGCTGTTGTTGATGGTATTGTGGTTGTGTTTGCGTTTGTAACAGTGCTGTTAGTAATGTTATAACATTGTTAAGTTGCCAGCGTAGTAGTGGTAGTAGTTGTGTAACTAGAACAGTCCTAGTGGTGACAATTGGAGGTATCGTGTTGTTATTATTGCTGTCGTTGTTGTTGTTATTGTCAACGCCGTGGCTGTTGTAAATGGTCGCGCGAAGCAGGTTTCGCAGCGAGATAATGACACCGCGGGTATTGTTAACGATTATTATTCTTACTATTTTCGTTGTTGTTGTTGCTGTTGTTGTTGTTGCTGCTGTTGTTGTTGTTGTTGATGTTATTAATATTATTATTGGTGCTGCTGCTACTGTTGTTGCTGCGGCTACTATTGCTTGCACCATTTTGTGCAAGTTTTGCCGATGCCGTCGTCATCAAGAAAGTTGTTCATTTTCTTGCTTCTTATGAGCCTTCGACACGCCTTGGCCTACGTGTGCCACGTGCACGAAGCGCCCAACCGGTGTTGTCTGTCCGAAGTGTCCGCCGATTCGACCACGCCGTTATCATGACACCGAGCGGCAGCAGCAGCAGCAGCCATGATGAAGACCTCAGTTGCGCAGTTCACTGCTTAACCGGTCTGCCTTGCAGCTGGATGACAGCGGCACGTCGACATTTCTAGCTTTTGCTATTGCTGCTGCTGCTGCTGTTGTTGTTGTTGTTGTTGTTGTTGTTGTTGTCGTCATCATTGTTGTTGTTGTTGTTGTCGTCATTGTTTGTTACTGTTGTTGTCGTCGTTGTTGCTGTCGTTGTCGTCGTGGATGCTATTGTTTTTGTTGTTGATGCTGTTGTTGTCATGGTTTGTTGTTGCTGTTGTTGTCGTTGTTGCTATCGTTGTCGTCGTGGATGCTATTGTTGTTGATGCTGTTGTTGTCATTGTTTGTTTCTGTTGTTGTTGATGCTATTGTTGTCATTTTTTGTTACTGTTGTTGTAGTTGTTGCTGTTGCTGTACTTGTGGATGCAGTTGTTGTTGATGCTGTTGTTGTCATTGTTTGTTATTGTTGTTGTTGTTGTCATTGTTTGTTATTGTTGTTGTTGTCATTGTTTGTTATTGTTGTTGTTATTGTCGTTGTTGTTGTTGTTGCTGGTGTTGTCGTTGTTGTTGTTGCTGTTGTTGTTAGGGCTGTTGCTCCTGCTGATTCTGCTGCTATAGCAGTCTTGTACCCGTGAGATGTCGTAACTTGGCTTGACCGCTTCGGCTGTGGTCGTCGTCGATTTCGTGTGGTTGTCGACCTGTCTGTCTGTCCGTCTGTCTGTCTGTCTGCCTCTGGTTGTCGGCTGGTGGCCTGCCTGCTTGTTGTTATCTCAGTTCTCGTTCGTCGGTCGTTTATCCGTACGTTCTTTTGTCGGTCAATCCGAAGTGCCGACGAAACGGTCGAAATGATCGCGAACGCGGGCGGACGGACGGATGGGCGATGCGCGCGGCACCGCTTCGTTCTAAATAATAATAATAATGATAATAATAATAATAATAATAATAATAATAATAATATAATAATAATAATAATAATGATAATAATAATAATAATAATAATAATAATAATAATAATAATAATAATAATAATAATAATAATAATAATAATAATAATAATAATAATAATAATAATAATAATAATAATAATAATAATAAAAGGCGTTATTAGACGCTACACTTTTTGTTTAGATTCCCTTAAGGCTAATGCTCGTGTGCGGTTTTTCATGTCATGGCTAATTTTTATTCCAATCCGGCATTTACCTTGTCTAAATTGGAATCCATGCAAACCAATTTAAGAGTGGCCGGTCTGGGTCTCAAAACTAGTCCTCCTGAATGCAAGACAAAGGCTTTGCCACTATCGTTGTTACATTACACTGCCGTGTATTATTGTTATTATTATTATTATTATTATTATTATTTCATTTGGGCCGGCGGCTAACGATGCGATGACGCCTACACGTCTACAGCAGCTAGATCAGCTAGATCGTGTATGCTGGCGGCGGCTGACCCTACACGGAGAACCGGAATAAAGAAAATAAGGTGATTGGGGCTCTGGCGAAGAAAAAGAAAAAAGGGGGTCGTAACCCTAACAAAAATAATCATACAAATAATAATGATCAGAAAACCCGTGACGGTACGTTCTCGTCGAGACAATTGTTTACTCCTAGGTGCTAACATAACAAAGCTATATAAATAATAACAATAATAATAATTATTATAATAATGATAATATATTATGTTAATAATAATACTAATAATGATAATATATATGATACTCATGACATTAATGGCAGCAATCAATTATGGTCGTTTACTATAATCATACAAAATTAAATGTTGCGCTTTAGATCTAAGAACTCCTTAGATGAGGAATCGCTTCGAAAGTTGATTGTGTGCCGGCCGGCTGCTCCGCTTTCAACTCGTCGCGTTAGAGTCGGCTAATAATAATAATAATAATAGTAATCATCATCATCACCACCGTCATGATAATACTAATAACAACAATAAATAGTGAAGACATTGTTTAACCGACACGTACGGAGCACGATGGCCTGTGTCCATACACTATATAGTCATATGCGTTTGTTCTCGTTTGAGTAGCCGAGCGGCGTATCCTAGCTCTGACTGCTTTCCGACGTCGCGGTGGTTTCTGTGGTTTCGAACACAGGATCCGTTCGCGAGCCGGAAGAAAGGCCATGCGAACAAGCAGTCGTGGCCCATTTTTTGGGGCGCCCAAACTTTGAACGGCGAGAAGAGGCGAGCCGAAACGAAGGTTTTTCACGAACGCGCATAGACAAACTCCGCTGCGGGTCGTCGTGGTAATATGCCCACCGAACGCTCTGTTACGGCGGGATGCCACGACCCGCTCGTAACGATTTCTCTGGCAGATCATCTTAATCATGACGCCCTGTAAACATGTGTTCATAACATTTGTTTACTTCCCACATATATATATATATATATATATATATATATGTATATATATATATATATATATATATATATATATATATATATGTATATATATATATACATATATATATATATATATATATATATATATATATATATATATATATATGCCGTGTCGGCGTTGTTGCCTTTATATCTGTTCTTGGACGATTAAGGCTATTATTATATTTATTATTCAGCAATAAGAGTAATGCTAGTGCTAATAACAACAACGATTGCTTCGCAGATAGATATTCAGGATTCTATATTCCACAAAAAAATATATTCACGTACACCAATCTACATTACGCTTTGGGCTACTTCTGCTGAGTAGCCTCTTGTGTAATATAGTATCTCCAATACCTATCGAAAAATAACGTGTTTTTATAATCACAATCCCTACTACTCTGGTTGGTATTTTTTTAATAGCCTCAATCGTTTAAGAAGAGATAAAAGCAAAAAAAATAAATATATATATATATATATATATATATATATATATATATATATCGAGTATGTTCATCTGTCGATCGCCGGCTGATTTGATCTCTGCCAACGCCTTGCAGTGTTACCAACGCCAACATTACGGTTAATCGGTTCGGGTTGTCCAAGTGACCCTTAGATTGAGAGCGCAAACACCGCCCACACTCCACTGTGTCGAGAAGACGCCGCAGAGCCAGCGTTTCAAGATGAAATGCATTCAGCATGCAGCAAGAGTTTGTTGTCGAAAATGAATTTGATGTCCACTACTTGCTGAGCAAATTCGGCCGAGCGAAACACGTGACTGTTGTGGCCTACTGGCGCTTGCGTTCTGCGGACAACGAGGTGGTTGGTGGTCGTCGTTGTCTGCAGTTGGTCGCGTGACTCGCGTGCCCTTTTTTTTGTTTTGCTTTGTAGTGCATCTGCAGTGCGCGCCATTGGCGGCATCCTACACATATCGTATTTGTGGGAGTAATTGTTGACAAAACAAGGTGTCGTGCAGCGGCTGACTGCCACGAATTGGATTGTGCCCAAGGACAGCGCAGCGCTGAGCTGAGCATTCATTCGTTGAGCGTGAGTTCGTTGTTCTATATATATATATATATATTTATATATGTATATATATATATATATATATGTTCGTTTATAGCCTCAAGGTGGCACAGTTTATCGCCGGTGCCCACCGCGCACGTAACGACGTGAATAGCCGCTAGGGTTTACGATTGAACGGCAATTGGGCCAGTCAAGCTCAAAATACAATAAGTGTCAAGAAATCATGGCTTGACCTAAGACAGGGCCCGAAAAGCAACCTCAACAGAGAAACGCCTGCCAAAATAGAATGCTGCCGTTGCTGTTGGTGTTGTTACTGCTGTTGCCGTTTATAGTGCTAATCCTGGCTTTTGTCGGTAGCAGCCTATCTGCGGTGCTTGTTGGCGAGTTTCAGCCAGAAGATGTTAAAGGCTTTAGAATTGGTCGGTCGTAGATGATGATCCTAGTCAGGATAAAGCGAGTAAGAAGAATAAGATGATACGCTACCGCTTGGTTAATGCCTGGTTAGTACCTATTATTATTATTATTATTATTATTATTATTATTATTATTATTATTATTATTATTATTATTATTATTATTATCATTATGATTTAGTTGCTTTACGCCATTTGGTGGTAGTTGTCCTACTTGAAAGAGTAGTAGTGGTAAAAGTAGTAGTAGAAATAGTCAAATATGTATTATATAGTACGATAAGGCAAAACACGGCGTCAATAATTGAGCATCTCCCTCCGTCTAGATTAATTTCTCGTTCTCTTCATCTTTCTCTTGCCCTCTAAATTGATTTCTCTGTCTCCTCACCTTTCTCTCTCTCTCTCTCTCTCTCTAGATTTATTTCTCTAGCTCTTCCTCTGTAAATGTATGTTGTTTCTCACCACTATCAACATTCTCTTTCGGCACTGCTGCTTTCTCTATCTCGCTCTCGCCGGTCGAAATCGGCGTTTGTTTTCGTAACGCGCTTGTGTTGATCATCGTAGACGAAATTATATTACTGCCACCGACCACGGCCAGCACCACCACCACCATCACAGCCACTCAGATGCGCATTACATTTGCCAATTGCTGATAATTGCGCGTTATCAGCATTGTGGCTGCGGCGGCCGTCCGTAATGACGAAAGGCTGTATAACGGTCGAGGTTTGATTCGTTAGGTGCCCTGGGTGTCCCCGCAGCGGGCGTGTCGCAATATTATTTCTACGTTAGCAGAAACACCAACAACAATCACAACAACAGTAATAATAATAATAATCATCATCATCATC
Source organism: Dermanyssus gallinae (assembly GCA_003439945.1). Classification (NCBI taxonomy): domain Eukaryota; kingdom Metazoa; phylum Arthropoda; class Arachnida; order Mesostigmata; family Dermanyssidae; genus Dermanyssus; species Dermanyssus gallinae. Next base: position 173,414 of record QVRM01004079.1, on the reverse strand, counting down.
ATATCGAAAGCATCTTAACAACAATAGGTTGAGAGCAAAACAGACTCAGTCTGAGTCCCGCTCATTTAGAGAGGCGCTCGGACGCTATAGCAGGCGAATGGTTTCCAGCCCTTATTAACAACGACCATTGAGCTATCAACCAGCGCGAATACGTATACATTTGAGTACCGATCTTGACTGCAATATGCATGTATGTACATATATTTAGTATAAGCTGTGTCGATGACTTTTCATCGTGACTCGACACTGAACATGAGTATAAACCGTTGTGTCCACCCTAACCACAGAAGCCAAAACATGTTTTCATATATATATATATATATATATATATATATACATGCGTATGCGCGATAGCCGAAATGGTAATAGGTGGCAGGCGGTTGTTTTCGAATCGAATTAATTTTAGTCGACCACATTGTGATGATGGCGACGAGATCCCTCTGCGTCGTCGCGTCACTGTTATTACTGCTCGCGCCGTCAAACCCGCAGATGATGGAAGCTTCACGGTGGTTGTCACAGGCAATGGCTAGGCAAGGGCAACATGGCCAACTACTTACTATATGTATATCTGTATGTATGAAACATTGTACAGGAGTTGGGCAACTCTGCTGCTGCTGCTGCCTACCTTAGGGGGGCCTAGCATGATGAAACGGGTTGATTCGGGCCCACTGGAGCAGACGGTGGCAGATAGATATATACTGCATTGAGGCCGCGTGCGATCCCATAGGCGCGTGTGCAGAGCTGTCTTTGTTGAGAGTCTGTAACCAGCAATCTACCTTATGAACGACGTGCTTACGGGGTTCCACCGTGAGTTGTAGCAGTAGTAGGCGACCGTGGAACTAACGTAATTTTAATTAATCATCTAATTAATACAAACAATGTTTCTGGCGAACGCACTCGAAATATGTAGTATAATACTATATAATAATAGAATAACTGTATTAGTAATAATAGCCTTCAAACGTTTGAGTCATGTTGCGGCGAGGATGTGAAGTTGTGTGAATCGGTTGACGGATTATTTGTCTCCTGAAGTCGGCCTGAAGGTCGATCAGCTTGTGTGCACCGTATGTGTTCGAAGTGTTGGACCGGCGTAATGTCGTCAAGCACGGAGAATGGTCAAGGAGAACGTATACATACATATGTGCGTCTTTCTACTGGTGAGGATCTCTCAGTCGCACAGAGAAGGAAGAGAAGGTGATATGTTTTTTATCTATTTCCCTCTATTGGGCCTTCCAGGACAGTCAGTGCACACGCGAACGCAGGACATGTCGTTATCGATCGCCGATTTATGTCCGATCGGGCAAATCCGGGCGAAAACGTTTGGGGTATTTCTTTTTGTGCTCGCTTAAGAAGCTCGCCGAGTTGAGGGGAAGCGCAACTGCATCCTGCCGACGTGAGCACAGTGCTTTACGTCCCTCCGCATTTCAGTATTTTTGGTGCCATGTTGCATTTTATAGTTAATGCATTGCCGTATTGCAACGAAGTTGTACGAGCAAAAACGTTTCGATGTATTTTGATCAATTTATTCATCCACCTATCTATTCCTTTTCGTCAGCTCTAGCAGCAGACAGTTTCTAGTCTTATTATCGCTCTTAATAATAGCGCTCTTAATAATTAAAAACCATCTTTACTATACTTGGTCGGTTCTCTTGGTCGGTACGGTAATAATAACAATAGTAATAATGATAATAATACTACTAATAATAATGAACGTATTATTATATGAACACACCGCTTCTGGGTGATAATTAATAAAAATGGTTTTATGTTCATGTCATGCTATGTATCTTTGTTACGATAAAGTGGGTCACTCAACACGAACAAAAACACTCGGCGCGTTGATCGATTTGCTATATGCCGTATCGAGATCGAACACGCAACTACTTAATACGAGTATCTTAACCGCGAATTTCTAATACGTCTTAGCAAAAACGTTTCTAAAAATGCCTACATCCATATACACCACCCATGTGATTTAATTTGCGGCAATTAAATCACATGGGTGGTGTGTTTCTGTTCCGTTCCGGCTTCTGTGCCGCCCACTTAAATCACCACCACAGTTCGCCACTGAGACGCCGTGTCGTGAAGAGACGGCGCGAGCTGTTGTCTAATTAGCGTCCGTTTTTGGTATACCGCATGTTGCATCGCGTGGGGCGGTATCGGGGGTGCGAAGCATGTATACGCTACTTGAACAAAGATGGCTGCATTACCGCCTTATGGCAGCAAATGGTTATTTTATGCGCATTGCTCTCGATCCATATATATATATATATACCTCGGTTTTAGACGCCTGTCTTTTATACTTATATATATGTGACCTGTTTATTTTTAATATCTAGTTTAAAGCCACACTATATATGTATGGATGAGTATGTGTACGCACACTTATCTATCTATCTATCTATCTATATATATATATATATATATATATATATAAATATGTGCATTGAAGGAGTTGATGCACCATCATTAAGTGATGACATGGGAGGGGCGTTCGGGTGATGGTTGTCGTGAATTGTCTCCGTTGTTGCTGCTGCTGCTGTTCTTGTGTTTGTCGTCATCTCCGTCAAAGTCATCAATGTGGTTTGTTTCGTGACGCCCTTCCGGAATGAACGGGTCAATGATGACATTTATATATATATATATATATATATATATATATATATATATATACGGAGAGAACAAGCAGGTCGAATTGACTGCCCTACTGAAGTGAACTGGTAGTCGCGCGCAGGCGTTTGCTCGAAGGTGGCCACAGGCTGGATGAATGGGTTGGCCGACCGCTGGGGCGGCGACTGCAAATCGGCCATGGGGGAGTTGAGACGCCCATGGGGGCGATCATATTAGCGACAACGAGGAACTCCATCCGCAGGAATGAGCAAACCGCGCCCCGCGCTCCTGACGCTTCAATCGACGTCCGGCGCGATTGCTTGCTTTCACTTGTTGTTGTGTTGTTGTTGTTTATCTTCTTCCTATCGCCGTCGTCGTCGTCGTTGTTGTTGTTGCTGTGCTGGTTGTTGCTATAGCTGTTCACGGCGAGCGGAACGATGACCTGTTGTGTCGTGTTCGCAGTTCAACGTCCTCGATTACTCATTGTTGCATTCAGCAGCTGAGTGAGGTTGCTGGCTCATTGACTGACTGACTGATTGATTGATTGATTGACGGACTTCATGAAATGAGGAATCGACTTCATTCAATGCAGCAGTACTGCCTGCTGCCCGCTACTGTCGCTGCTGTTACTGTTGGCATCACAGCTGCCACAGATGGCGATGTTGTTACCCAGATGAAGTGAATGAATGATTACAATGTTGTTGTTGTTGTTGTTATTGTTGTTGTCGTCGTTTACATTGTTGCTGTCGTCGTCGGTGTTGTTGTTGTTGCGTTGTATTTTTTTGCTTTAACAGCCGGATGCGAGGACTGCGACGAGTTCTACTACCATTGTTACTACTGAGATTTCTGCTAGGTGAGAGGCGAGCATTTAGTAAGCATACCATGATTTGATTGTTGCTACAGCTGTTATTGTTCCCTTTGTTGTTGTTGTTGTTGTTTTTGTTGCTGTTGTTTTGTTGCTGTTGTCGCCGCGGTGGTGGGCAATGCGTGCAAACGATGTGAACGAACTGCCGCCACCGCCGCAACCACTCTTCCCCGACGTCTGACGACCGTATCAAAACGTCACATTAAACGTATCATGATACCAAGCGCCGCCCTGGCTGACTGGCTCAGGCAGTGCTGAGATTGGCTATCAGTAAAGCTGGCCAAGAAAGCTAGCGTGTTCGGCTCAGGAAACGGCGTCGGTCGTAGGGTAGGAACCCCTATGCTTTGCCACTAATGGTGGTCGAACCAGGCTTTTTTTTTATATAGGATGGCGGCAAATATAATAGGACGACGATGACGACTTAAAACAGGACATGACGCAAGCAGGACGCAAAGAAACCGCATTACCGTAAGGAAGGAAAGTGAAAAGAGATTACGCAAAGATTGAGATTGAGCGCTCTGGTTCTGCGCGAGATTCTCTGCTCACCCTGATTATAGGGTGACGTCACTCCACCGCCAACACTATCAAGCCCGGCTCCGCAACGGGGTACTGTTTCTCCCAGCCAGTTTGTCCACTTAGCCTACAGAGCTGGCACAAGACGATGTTCTATACTAGTTCGTGCTCATCATTTAAGGGCGAATTAAAGATGCCAACAACCCTTTCGCGTGTGTGCGTGCGTGCGAGATGTCAACACAGCAACACCAACGGTAATGACGACGACAACAAGACAAACAACAACAACAACAACAATAATTATAGTTGTATATAATAATCGTCAACGTTTAAACGCCCCGCCCGTATTGAGATTCCCGTTTTCTACGCTTTTATCCTACGTGCTCGGAGTGAGTCCTGAACGAGAATCGGTGTGAGCAAACGCACCAAGCATGATCATTCTGGCATATTCCCAGATAATATGCACCTTTCAGTTGCTCATTTCCGCAGCAATAGTCGTCAATAACTACGGAGTGCAGACTGCAAACGACGCCGCCAAACATCTTCTTTGCAAAAGGCTAAGGTACCTTTATTTCGGTTCTCGGATACGTTGGTACTGCTCTGCTTTCTCGAATTGGAGTTCAAAGTTCAATTCGTATATATATATACGTCTGAACGGTGTGTTTGCCCCGGTTTGCTCTATCTGCATTCATTCTGCGTATCGAATTTTATTCGCCTGTATTTCCCCTGGCAATCGACAGCTCGCAGTCGAGACTTCGAGATGCGCGGATCTCACAGTAGACCCTGTGATCGTAAAATTTGTGAGTCATTGTTTGGCAAACAATTGCATCAACTTGTATCACACTTCAGAAGTCAATGTAAAATTTTGCGACCAGTGAATATCCATATATATATATATATATATGTGCACACAGCTTCAGCGTCCAGACACCTAGAGAACGTACGAGCAAATGAACATATGTACATAGTAGAGAGAAAAATAAGAACGCAACTACAGTGAAGCCAATTTCGCGTGTGGCGACAGAGACACACGCGAAATTGGAGACAGAGGGGGAGATTATTGCATAAATGTATGAATCCACAGATTTTTTTTATTGGGGATATTGTTTAATGTTAGCCTCAAACGCCAACGCAAACTCCACCGATGCCCGCAGACGTCTCGGTCGAGGGGGTTGGTGAACTTCACCGTTGTCATGAAATCTATATGGTCGCGTGCTTGCTTCGATGGCGAAGACGGTCAGTGGGGAGTCTGTTATTCACAACTAGGATCACCGAAAACTGTCGATGTGAGGGCCCTCACGTCAAATTGAATTTGGAATCAAATTTAGTGATATTGTGTATATATGTGTATGCTTGCTTAACTATGGGTTTGCACATATATATATATATATATATATATATATATATATAAATTATTGGTGTTTGTATATTTAGTTGACATCGTGATCAAAAGGCGAAACGTTTTGTGAGCATTACTATCAGGTACCACTCGCTGTGTCGTATGAATGGCAGTGTTGAAATTATCTGTTAGGAAATTGCCACGACATTGTGAGTCCAGCCTGGAATGATATCTGAGCGGGCGAAACGCTCATAACAAAAAATCATGTCATCACGCTCCGGCCATTGGTGTTGTTTGGGCTTTTTATAAAATCGGCGCCAATAGGCAGAAATCAGGAATTCTATTTTCGATTGATTCGACAATCGTGCTCTTTTTTTGTCGTTCGTGTGTCTGCTCGGCTCGAAAGCACGAAGCTTTATTTGGGCTTCGCTTATGAAACCGAGTTACATCATGCGTGTAGTTACGTCAGTTAGTTTGCACTGATTGAAGATATATATATATATATATATATATATACATATATATATAGATATATATATGAGACTAAGGTATTGTTCACGTTGTAGCGGTTCCTGCTTTGCACCAAGCGAAGACGCTTGGTGCGTTCTTATCATTGTTTTGCTTATGTCGACGTTTTCTCGTCGCTTTTGTGGTGCTATGGTGTGATGACGGTTACGGAGGAAAGGGCTGGCATATCGGGCAGGCGCGCAATTTGGAGAGATCCAGTGATGCATGGCACGGTATCGCCACCGATGCAGAAGCAGGACCGAACGCAGACGACAACCGAATTAATGCATCATAGCTATTCGACTCGATTCGATAGAGAAACGATCTGCTGCACATCGGCAGGGTACACATATTGTGTAAGCGCAATCGAGTGCACAACGCCCAGTCACCTGCCCCATCATATGTGAACCTCCGTGATCTTCCGAAATAGTAGTGATTTTACAAGGGGCAGCGTCTCCGAGGGAGAGAGAGAGAGAGATATAGACGGGGGGCACCGAGCTCCATGATGGACCGAGCCTGTCTCGTGTTCGCTATCATGTTCACTCTCTGCGGGTGCATTTTCAAGTGATCGAATGGTGAGATGGACCGCATCCGATCCTCCGGCAGAGCTAATGCGATACCGCCGTCGCTGGCTCTGGCTACGAGCATGGTGAGAGCACTTCAAGACACGCAAATGGCGCGGCGTGTAAACAAGATGTCGACGACGCCACAGAAGAATTTCTGTGCGAATTTTCCTCTTCTGTGCTCGCTCGGGATAGCCGCCCATCTACGACAACGGCGACGGTTCGTTGGAAAAACGGTCCCCCGGTCTTCTGGTGGAGCGGAAGGGAGGGAGGCGCGCGGAAGAATCCCCTCCCTTCGTCGAACAAAAAAATCCCCGATTAACCTTTCGGTTTTTTTTTTTATCGCGACAGATTAACGAAGTGACCAGCCATCATAGCGATGGTCGATCTTCTCTACCTAATCGGTAATAGCCGAGACAAGACGTAGTCGGAGAATAGCTGTCATAAAACAAATAAACAGGCAACAGAAACAAAAACAATCCGCGCGTCCCTGGCCCCAGCTAGCCGGAGAGAGGTCCAGAGCAGTGTCTCACGCGTAGTGATCAGATTGGCATTGGCTGCGATGATAGACATGTCAGAGAAAGGCAGAGATTCAAACAGAAGAGTAAAAAGTGTGATATCTGCTGCGCTAATATTATCGTCGTCGCTGCTATGACTGCTACTGTACACGCACACACAAAAAAACAGACATTCGTTGCACGCTAGCGTCGGATATTTTTGTGTGCTAGTCGATCAATCGGCATTGGATTGATTTTGAATTGACTGCTATAGTTGACGGGCGTGAGTTCGAACCCAAGCACGGTAGGCATTCCATGATCCGGATTGTTTGTGCGCCTCCCCCCCCCCCCCCCCACCGTTGCAGAAGGTCTGACCAAACGGTTTCTCTTTTCTTTTGTTGTTCTTGTCGTTGTTGCTGCTGTTGTTGTGTTCTTGGATTTGCTTGTTTGGATGAAAATGAACACAGTCCGTCGGAAAGCATTCCCGGCACCGCTTGACAAGCGCACGGAGAGCCGGCGCTAAAGCAGGCAAAGAGGAGATCTAAGATTGACCGTATATGCAACGATGATCTGAACACATATTTCCTATTGAGTGCTTGGAATGACTACAGCTTACTATTATATATCTTCTTCCTCGGAGTTAAAACGAAGAAACGCCTCCAGCTTGTCTTTATCTAGTGGATGATCTAGACGGATATGTTTGTATGCATATATATATATATATATATATATATGTGTGTTTTCTTCGATATATAAGTCGAGCCAGCTGTGGCACAACCCAGAGGTCATCTGTGTGCAGTTTTTACTGACTGCGTCAAGGCCTTTGGCAAAGCCCTCGTCATCTATAGGCTGAATCAGTCTAACGGGCAGGTGTCTCTCCGGCGTGTATAGCAAGTTTCTTTCATAAGGGCACCTTATATGGTAGATACATAGGATAGATAGGTACAGAAGTACCACAAGACCATGGTGGTGATGTATGCAAATGATATCGGGCTGCCTGACCTAGACTACATTAAGCGCATTAACTCGATGGTAGAGGCGTTCCTTGTTTCAAAAGGACTTGAAACTCTTTTTCCTAGATTTACCTTCGGGTTCGTTACACGGAATCGACGTTCACAGCGCATATAACGAAACTGGGCAATCTCCGAAAACCTGTCTGTTTTCTCAGCAGTGAGTCTTTTCGTGCTTAAGATTGTTCCGGGGTTTATGTATGAGGATGGAATCACCTCACGCTGGCATGATATCAACCAGCTTGAGAGGTGTTTTTCCTTATAAAGCGAGTACTTTGTTTGTCGGTGCGAGCAAGGAGCTGCTTTGTGTATCTCATGTGGGGGGTTGCCCACCAGCTGGCGAAACAATTCGCTTGAGGTTGAAGGTGCGGTGTGCAGTAATTTGCGCTTGCTCTATTTCGGAGTGGTAACCTAAAGTCGAACTCTATAGGTATCATACTGTGATCGGCTGTTACCAGCCCGGGTTGTTAAATGGCATGATTGCATGGATACACACACGCAGACGCACGCACACACACGCACGTAGAGATTCATCTAAATTAGTTGGCACATTCACGCATATACACAACCGGCCAGTGTTGTTGAGACCGAAAAACCGGTACCAACGTACCATCAGCAGCAGCGGTAACAGCAGCGTTACCATGCGGCAGCAACGTTATCATGCGACACCACGGACTACTGTTGTTACAGCAGGCATCACGCACCAATACGGAGGTATGCCGCCGGTATGATGGAAGGTTGACGCCACTATTCGGAGGAGAAGAAGGACCACCTCGAAGTGCTCAAGTGGCTCCCGATGCTCACGTGTGGGTCGGGGTGTTGTCGCTCTGGTCGTTTTCGACATCGCTATTTCTTCCCCATCTACAGTGACGTCAACGTCTTCCTCACGGCCTTCGCGGTCACCAGCGTTACTACCAGGGTCACGATCTTCAGACTCACACCCACCGATCTTCATCTTGTCACCGCGCTCGTCTCAAGAAGCCCTTCGTGAAGGCGAAGGCCTCCACTTCACTAAGGGGGCGCTGGAGTTTTGGGGAGTAGTTGGGGTGGGCTAGGATAGGGCAGGACGTACCGGCAGACGGACAGAACCAGGCCGTTGCGCGAACGTAGCTGTTCGCTCTCTCCTCTCTCCGTTACTCTAGAGTTGACTACACTACTTGTTACAGGGACACTGCTACGACGCCACTGACGTCGTCGCCAGACGACCGACAGCGTCGCGCCGCCAGGCATGGCTTCACGATGACCTCGTGGAAGAAGAAGATCAAGCAGCGCTTCGGGCGCCACTCGGGCGGCGATGTGTCGCCACCGGCGACCCTCATCGACGATCTGCCTCCGCCGTTCGCGCGCTCGATGTCGCTCCGCCATCCCGGCTTCGCGACGCGCGACGGCGACCTCCGGCCCGACTCGTTTCTGCTGCTCGACGATCAGCGTGTGCCGACGCTACGTCGAACCTGGTCGTTTCGGCAGGCGGTTGCCAAGCCGCCAGCAACAGCAGCAGCAGCGGCAGCCGCATCATCGGCGTTTCAATCACAATTACAATCGAGTTCGGCGTCACCGCCTCGAGCACCGCTGACACCACCAGCAGGCCTGCGTCATCCGCAGCCATCGTCGTCGCAGTCGACGCCATCAACGCCGACAGCAGCCTCGGCGATGGTAGTCGCCGACTCGTACCAGAATCCGGTGATTCTGCACGCAAACTACACGGGTACGGGCAGCGTGCCCGAATGTCCGCCGTCGCCGACGAAGCCGGCCTTCTTCAGTCGGCTGTTCCGTTTCTCGCTGCGCGACAAACACCACAAGCACAAGGGAGTCGTGCTTCCGCCGAGCGTGGCGCACGTCGACGTGATTCGCACCGGCGACCCTGAACAACGTGAGTCGCGCAATTGTCGCGACGCCGCCCGCGCCGGCCGCCCCAACAACAACAACGACAACAGCAGCATCTGCAGCAGCAGCAGCGGCGTCGGTGGTGCCGGCAGTATCAATGGCGTCATCGGCGGCGTCATTGTTGCGGGCGGTCGTGGTGAAGGAAGCGGAGATGATGACACTGATGGCTTCGTCGAGCCATCGCCGCAGCTGCACCACCATGCCCAGCACCATCACCATCTTCACCAGCAGCAGCAGCAGCAGCTCTCCCAGTGGCCCTCGGTGCAGTCAGACATCCTCATCGCGATGAACGACGGAACTGCGACGAGCAGATTCATCTCGCAGTGGGCATCCGTTCCAACCGACATGACTTCGGCGGTGGGGGCAGCTGCAGCAGCAGCGGGCCCGCCGCCGCCACCACCCCCAGCAGCAGCAGCACAGCCGTCGCACGGAGCGCAACCTCAGAGGGTGATGACTCAGAGGACGCCGCTTGCTACTTCTTCGGCTGTGGCGTCCGAGTGGTCCTCGGTGGACAACGCGATTCACGACGGCCACCACGACGACGCGGACGCGAACGACGCGGTCGACGACGAAGAGGACCCCGACGTCGTCGTGATCCGTCGATGCACGACCCTGCCAAGCTTTCGAATTCGCAGCCGATCCGATATGAGCTGTCCGCCGTCGTCGTCGATGTCGCGGCGTGTTGCTGCTGTCGAGCAGTCGGACTCAGTCGATTCGAACTCGAGTCTGCCGCTCGTACTCAAGCAGACGCGGCACGACCAGCCGCCGCCAGCACCGCCGCAGCAGCTACCTGCCCTTCAGAAGCCTCACGAAGCACCGATGGTGCGAGGTGGTGCGTCGGCAAGAGGAGGCCCGACGAAGAAGATTGCCGCTGCCGCTGCCGCCACGGCCGCCGCCGCCGCCGCCAGCAAGAGAAAGTCTCGTGAGGTGTTCCAGGACGAGCTTAAGTTCGTTCTGTTGAACGGAACCTATCCACCGAAGGCTGACGAGGTGAAGTCGTTGAAGCCGAACGGTTTGATTGTTGACAGCTCGCTGAGCTCGATTGGCGCCGTTCCTCATCAACTCGTCGAAAGCCCGTGTTCGGACGACTCGGCCGTTGGTGACCTTTCACCCGTCAACAATCTAGTGATAGCGGCGGCGGCAGCGACGGCGACGATGCCCGATAGCCAAGCCAAGTTTACGGTTGACTCGGCAATCTTCGGCGACGCGGCTCGCGTCAAAGGATCGACCACGACGAGCAACGGTTGCGTACCGACTGCCAACAGCGGTCGAATCATTGCCAGCAACGTTGCTACTAAAGCCTGTACAAATCATAATAATAATCATATGAATAACAATAATAACAATACTAATAATAATATAAATAGTAACAACAACAGGAATAGTCATCACAACAGTAGCAGCAACAACAACAACAACAACAACCGCAATAACCGACTTGCGGCGTTGCGGAAACCTATCGGCCCGACGATAGAGCTCGAAGACCCGAAGACCACACGGAGGCGGTTCGAGTCGCGTCTGCCGAGCAGCTGTCGGCCAGCTTCGGTGTCACCGGTGAGAGATCCGGCGGTCATCCGCCGAGTCAAGAAGAACACGATTGCGCGGCCCGTGTCCTACACGCCCGGGCTGGCTCTCATGCAGCGAGCTTCGACTGACCTCTCGAGGCCACTACCACTCCCCGCGACGGCGGAGCGTGCATCTAGTGCCGAACCTCTGGTCAGAGGGCACCACTCGGCTGCGAACCTTACCGGTGACGAGGACGTCGTGCAGGCGGGCTGCTGCACGAAGCGATCGGAAACGGCCCGGCGATTCGGGTCGATGCAGGATGTGCGTTCTCGGCCCTCGACGCCGCCGGAGACGACAGGCCGTAACGATAACGAATTCGTGCGGCGAAGCGCACGCGGAAAGCGCGTGGACCAATGACACGTGCGTCACAACAGAGCTTACAGGTGAAGTAGTCAGGCCGGCGAAGGAAGAGTCCTCTGTCGAGGATACGCGCGCAGGCTCCAGGGTGTCGGGGCTCTCCGATGAAGTCGACTCAGGAACCTTCGTTCGGAAGAAGCCGCCAGTGCCCCTAACACGGAGCGGGACGTTCACAAAGGACGACTCGACGACGCCTGTCGAGGATCTGCCAGTTGTCGAAGCGTCCATCGACGGCGAAGACGACAAAGGAGCGAGGAGCTTGCAGCGGGAACAGCCCGCGAGAAAGTCGCTTCGCAGGGAGCTCAGAAAGCCGAGTGAAGTTGCCAAAGTTGCCAAGGAGCTTATCGAGAGAGTTCGGGATGTCAGAGAGGATGCCGAGAACGGTGCCAGCAGCACAACGCCTGTTGCCATTAGTAGTAGTAGTAGTAGTAGTGGTGGTGGTGGTAGTAAGTGCAAGAAGAAGTCCACTAGGACGAAACCGATCGTTCCGCCCATGAAGCTCGATTTGCTGACCTGCTCCATTCCAACCTCGTCGTCGTCGTCATCGGCGGCGGCAACGGCTACCGCCAAGGACGGCGTTGCTCACCGAGACGCGCATCCGAAGGCATCGAAACTTCCCGCGCCGGGCAGCTTCGTGCGCGGTTCGGTTCAAAACTCGTCCCGTCGGCGAATAGCATTGCCGGCGTCGACGACGACGACCGCGACCGGCGCCGAGGTGCCACCTCGCTCGGGCGGCTCGACCGCGGCCTCGCCCGAGGCCCCGGAAGAGTGCGGCTCGAGGGAGTCCAGCTTCTGCCATTTGCCTGCCAAAGAACTGGCCAGTCCGGGCCAGACGCCGAAAGGCCACCAGCGTTCGCGCTGTATCGTAGCGCCGACGAAGATTTCCCGCGCGGCAGGCGGCGCTGGAAACCAGGCGACCAGTGGGACCGGTGGTGGAGGCGGCCGCTCGAGGAACAGCGGTCTCCGCCTCGTCGCTCGAAGTCCTGTCGGTGAGTCAGTGGGCCAGCCACAGCCATCGCCTTCGGTTGTCGACGAAAGCGCTGAAGATCTGAATCGGACGTTCGACGTCATCGAAACCTCAGAGCGTCCCTCTACCTCCTGTGCGGTCACGGTAGAAGAAAGTGGGGTGCGTCTAGCCGACGAAACGTGTTGTGAACAACTACAGCAACACCGGACGGCTGTTGCTGATGTCGTGGTTCCTCAGCAACATCAGCATGAGAAACAACAACAGCAGCAACAACAACAACAACGCAACGACACCGCCGCCGCTGCCAGCGAAGACGCTATGACAAGCGGAATTCCATTAACGGATCTCTGTGGCTCTCCACACAGCGACGACAACGGTAAGCTTGTGCTCATTGTGTCGCTTCGCTCATTCTGTCTATGGTGAATTCGATGTTTTAGGTGTGTGCAGTTGGTCATATTTCGGCCACAAAGACGCCAGGCGTCATCTTCCCACAGGTATCGTACAGCCACTGTGGACAGTGTAAGCAAGCAGGTGGTTGTGGGTGTTTGTAAATTTATATATGTTCGTGTAGAATTTATTTAAGTTCATTAGCTGTAGATATCATTTTTGACGCCGACTTGATTCGGCTACAACGGAATTATATATGTTTGTGCTCGCACATGTTGAACATCATAAGCTCGTAACTGAGTTAGATGGTACGTGCATTTGTATATATATATATTCAGACTACACGTAC
>QVRM01004079.1:0-157500 GCA_003439945.1 Dermanyssus gallinae | reverse complement strand
GGGTGGGTGCGTGGGTGTTAATATCGCCCTGCTGGCTAACTGAACTAAATTGAACGAGACAGTTGATTGATTGATTCAGTGAGATATGTATCATTTGTTCGCCATTTCACGGCTGTCTTCATCACCGTGCCATCATTTTCATCGTCATCATCATCATCATCATCATCATCATCTTTGTTGATGATGGCCATCCGCCGGGGTCCGCCGTCGAGGACGCTATGGTGAAGCCTCGCCCTGATCTTTTCCTAGCACCGACCTCTGCTGCCTCTGCTGACGCGGTGATGGCGTCCGTCTTGGAGTTCAGAGTTGCTGGCAGACATACAGCCTAGAAGAGAACGCGCGTGTGTTGGAAAAGACGCTTAGTCTTTTCCTGTTGCCAGTTCTTCTCAATCAATAGCTTAATGGCCGCACTTCGATTATCATCAGTGCTTGAAGTGACAAGCAGTCGCGCGAAACCACTTAACGATGTCCGTTCCGTAAACGAAATGAACGCGCAACACAATATTTGTAAACATGGGTCGTTCTGTGCGTGTGTGTGTGTGCACAGTCGATGTTTATAATGTGGCTTTTGGTGCATTTATACGTGTTTGTTCATATGGACGAGCACATGAATGTATTGGCCGCAATGCGAGGTTGCTTTCTTCATTCCTCCATTTGTTGAACGGTGTTTATGAGCAGAGTACCTACGGTGTCGTTGTTGTTGTTGCTGTTATTGTTGTTGTTGCTGTTGTTGTTGCTGCTGTTGTTGTTGCTGTTGTTCTGCTGTTGTTATTGTTGTTGTTGTCGTTGTGATTGTTGTTGTTGTTGTTGTTGTCGTTGTGATTGTTGTTGTTGTTGTTGCTGTTGTTGTTAATGTTGGTGATGTTGATGTTGTTGTTGTAGTTGCTGTGGTTATCGTTGTTGTTCTGGTGGTTGCTGTGGTTGTTGTCGTTGTTGTTGTTGTCACTTATGCTGTCGCCATTGTTGGTTGCCGCACTTTTGTACGTTACAGGGAGCTACACAAAGCTCCAAAGTATTTCTCTTTTTCGCCGTTCGATCGCACTTCGATCGTCATGCTTTCTCCCTTCTGTATGTATACAGTTCTTTATGCAGTAACAGTAGTAACAGCTACAAAAACAATGCATGGCACTAATAATTGCGCGACTCTCATTGCGCGATCTACGTGATGAATGAATTCAAATGAGGAGTACGGCCGAAATCCACCTTCTTCGGCTTCGGTCGGACAACGCCGGCCAGAGTAGATTGAGCTGCATTGGAATTTCGCGCCCACGGTTTCTACTTACTTACTTAGCATGTACTGGCTTTTCGAGCCCTCGCCCCTATGTAGCTATTTGCCTTTTTGTTTTGTCTTGTTCTTTGCGTCGCGTGTATCGAACTAGCAAAGTAGCAGTGTTGAGCGTACGTAAATACTTGCGCTGATACTAAGAGTTTATTTGTTTTGTGTATACACTTATATTATATTTCTACGTGCCAGTGCCACTTTGGAAAAAAATCACAACAAGTGTATAACTACATGACAGCTATCAAAGTCTCACAGTGGATATTGTATTGCTAGTGAAAAATACTAGTAACAATAACAATAATGTAAATAGAAGTAATTCCATAAAGGTAACCCACTCTCCATATATATATATATATATATATATATATATATATTTACATATATGTATATGCATTTACGTAAGTATACGTTAATTTCTTACTGCCATATTGTGTGATCACGATAGTATATGATAATAATTATGCTTATAAACATGTCTGTCATCATTTATGTACGTATGGTGTCATTATATGTATATATATATATATATATATATATATATATATATATATATATATATATATATATATATATATATATATATAGTGCGTGTGTTTAGAGAGACGGGTTGAGTGAGCAGCTTTGGTGTTGTGAGCGTGGGTGGTGCCACTAAGCGGTGTTCGTACAGAAAATGAAAGAGGCCTGTCGATAACTTTGTCTCTTTGCCGATCCGGAAACACTTTGAAGCGTGCGTCGCCCAACGTCGCCTCGTCATAATTGTGACAGTAATCAGATTAATAATGACACGTCTATCATAGTGACGGTTTTTTTGTCTTCTAATAGTGTCGCTGCTACGCTTTTCTGTGAGTGCCAATAGTAGTGGTAGTAAGATAACACAGCTATTAGTAAACAGTAACATTCGACTATTTATGATTTTTATTATCTATATTGTGGTCGTTTTTATGGTCACCATTATTGCTGTGGTCGCCATTGACGTTGCTTCGACTAGATTAGAGGCAGCGGCAGACGAGCGGCTGACACAATTATCAACTTACAAGATTGACGAGAGCAAACAAAAAGGCTTTAGCTGTATATGAGATTTGACCCAAACCGTCCTGGGTTTGCCTTTCTATGATTGTCGAAATTATATATATATATATATATATATATATATATATATATATATATATATATATATATATATATAAATCATTATTAACGTGGTTTATTTAAATGAATTGCATCCAACAACGCTTAAAAAATATGGTCGAAAAAATATTTTAAAAATAATTATATATATATGATGTTGGAACTTTTGTTCGAATGTTTATTCAAAGAATCTTTTTTACAATGGCATGTATCCAAAGTGGGAGTGAAAAAACTAATTTTTGCTGTCGAGTCGCATATATGATGTTTATTGTAGTGATGGCACGAATATGACATTTGTCATCTAGGTAGATATATGTATATTCATTCCATTTTTTTTCATTAAGAAATGGTGGCTGCACAGAATTGTTTAAGTTCATTCGTTGAGGCAGAGTACATTTCTCTCACATGTGTTTCTCCGAGATGTTGTGTCGAGGTGTTGTCTCCACAGTTCAGTACATGACTAAAGACCCACACGACACCAATTACAAAACTTGCATACACATTAATTCACATTTCATAGCAATCCCGCGTAATTAGACACAAATAGTGAACACGAAAGCCGTGCCTGCTCAGCTTGCATAGTATTAGACGCAGGAACGCCATTCAGTGCGGTTCTGTGTCGCAAACTGAGTATATAAATTTCCCTTCTGAATGATTGGGACATGTGTAATATAGCGTGCTTCACTAAATGCATGGTCTTTCTCAAATCAGGGTTTTAGCTATAGTATTATTTTGGCATAATTGACTAACAAATGTTGCTGATACGCTTAGTGGCAAACGCAGCACACGCCGCCACAGAAAGCCCACGAACGTTGTCACACAGCTAACATTTTTTCTTCGCTCAGATTTACCTGTTGCATTAGTATATGCGTACATGTGCGTATTGAAATAAGAAAAGCGTCGGTAGCTTGTCTTGGAAATCGTTGTTCACGAGCGTATGTATATAATATGACGACGCGTTGTAAAGAAAAGAAACAAGCACACGACAACTGCAAACGTGTGTTGGCTGAGCGAGAATAGTGGTCATATTTTACTGACAATTCTTATTACCGAGCAAAATGGCTGACTTAATGGCAAAGCCATTGCCTTGTGTGTTCGGGAGGTCGTGGGTTCAAAAACCTGGACCGGCCACTCTTACATTGGTTTCATGGTTTCCAATTTAGATACGATGGATGCCGGAGTGGACTATAATCAGCCATAATCGGACAAAAACACGGAGAGCACAGATGTCTCAATAAAAAAAGATGGTGCATTCCTATCCAACCCCCACTTATTATTATTATATTAGTATTATTATTATTATTATTATTATTATTATATATTATTATTGTTATTATTATTATTATTATTATTTATAAGAATAGCGAGAACGCTGACGATCATGAGGCAACACGTGGATTCATATGCGTATATGCATACGTATATGTAACACATGACCCTTGTGACGAGCGGGTTGGGACAACGGAGGCGAGGTGGGCAATCACTTGCGAGGTGCCATTGTCCTTCACGTTGTGGACACGCGCGTGTCGATATTTACCGCTTTCCCTCTATCCTCATTATATATATATATATTATATATATATATATATATATATATATATTATATATTATATATATATATATATATATATATATATATATATATACATCATTTATACGCACCTTTAATACGAATATACGCAACTGCTGTCTTATCTCCTCGCTCTCCCTCCCTTCTGCTCGTTCTGAAAGGTGATTCCCCTGTTGAATCTAGTTGAGGAGTAGATACTGTCATGCTCGCAGATGGGCCTGGCGCAACGCCGACAGCATGGCAACCGGCACCGTCGTCCGGCGACGCGGTAACGAGTAGGTAGGAGCTATTCGATCAAACGCATCGAATAGATACATAATCATAAATCAAATGCATGCGGAATGAGGCAAATGATACATAATACGACCCACCCATCAGGCTGGCCTAGTTGTTTCTATTGATCTTTATGACGACAACAACAACAGCAGCAGCAACAACAACAGCAACAACGACGACGAGAACAACTATAACAACCACAACCATACGTTTTTCTTTTTGACGTCTATCTTTTTGGCGTACTGAGTCTAGGTCCAGATGAAGTCTAAGGCGCACACCTGCAGCTGTGGTTCACGTCGTGGCTGTGGTTGCTAGATCACGTAACAGTCTGATCAGGGTGCCCTTGTTTATTACATTGAAATGTCTTCTATAACTTCTACAGCTGCCATCATTTATTAATTAACACTGTGAACATTCATCAGGAGGTTCGCGTGTGTCGCCGCGTTTTGCAAAAATCATGTTGTTCCTCAGTTCCATCAGTGTATAGTCGTATATAATACTACTATAATAATATAACGTATATAATAAAACATATATATATGCAGATTTCAATATATATATATATATATATATATATATATATATATATATATATATATATATATATATATATATATAGACAACCAAAAGAAGATGTGAAAACATGTAGTATATATAAAAACTTGCACTTCCTCTTTAAGGGCCTAGTGGTTCACACTGATTGGCTGCACATTCGCCTTGCATTAGCCAGTTGGCAACAAGTGGCACTTTAGCTAGCTGACATGTATTCTAGCCAATGTTGTTCTTTTACTGCGCGAAAAGAAGATTGCCTGCGCGCTGTTAAGTCGGTAATTCCACAATGCAGCGTGCGGCTTACTTTTCTCTCGTTTTTCTTGTTGTCTTTTGTTGCTGCTGCTGCTGCTGCCTTTTGTTGTTGCTATTGTTGTTGTCGTTTCTGCTATTGCTGTGGTTGTTATTGCTGCTACTATTGTTATTGTTGCTGCTACTATTGTTATTGTTGTTGTTGTTGTTGTTGTCGGTCTGCAGAACTGCTTAGTGAAAACGTTCAGTTGTAGTAGTAACAGCAATGGTAGACGTAGTATTAGTAGTAGTAGTAGTAGTAGCTTAAACAAGACAAAAACTGCGTTGCCAACCCGTTTGTTTCTTCACGCGTTGTGGGGGGGGGGGGGGGCTGTATACCTCCCCAGTCTTCCCCACCTGCCGGTGAGTAGCCCTGCCCACCTGGGAGCTTGGGGGTTACTAGGGAACGCGGCACAGGGGAGCTACCCACTGCTGCGGCGGGACTGGTGCTTTGAAGGGGGGTTGGTCGGTTTGCTGGCCAGTCGCGCGTTTGGGGGTTCGGTTAGTGCACGGCGACGGTTGCAACCGCGGGCTGCTCCATCATCGTCATCACCCCGTATCGTATTATAGAATCGTCGGGGGAAGATGAGGTTGTTTGTTCTTTGTTTGTACTACTTCTAAGCGACGCCGTTTAGAACGATTTGCTTCTGGCGCCGCTGTGCGTTGCCGCCTTTCCTATTATTATAATTAACAATTTGGCCGTAATAACAATTTGTTATTGTTATTGCCATCATCGACCATCGTCGTCATCAGCTACATTTTCATCATCATCATCATCACCATAATCGTTTGTCTTCTGTTCACTGCCCCGACCTGAGGAGAATATCGGCGGTATCGGGCATCGCTGCCACAATCCGAAACTGCTGAGTCCAGCCTTTCTCGATCTCGCTTTCTCTCTCTCTCTCTCTCTTTCTCCCTTCCCCCCCCCACGTGTTCTCTCTTCCTTATCTTCATCGTTGCGATGCTATCATCTTTCTTATCTTGAAGACAATAAAAAAACAACAACAATAACATCAACAACAACGCCAACAACAACGACACCAGCATCAACATCAACAACAACAACACCAGCGTCAACATCAACAACAACAACAACACCAGCGTCAACATCAACAACAACAACACCAGCGTCAACATCAACAACACCAACAACAACGCGCCTATGGCCAGTTCATGCAAAGAACTGGCTATAGGCGCACAACCGCACAACTCAACATACACAATTCTTGATTTTTCTTCATGTCTACTTCTTGACAACAAGTCTCCCCTCGCTCAGGCTAGCATCGGGGACGTTTGTGCTAAGTTGTCGTAGTGGCTTCACCACCCCGCAGCAGCAGCAGTAGCATTAGCATTACCGAATCGCCCCGTTCGCCGTGCCGGGCAAACGTACCGGTGTAAGGCTTGGTGTTAAATAGAAGAGAAATAAGTCATTGACCTCTATTCGACCTGCTTCCACCCCTCCCCCCCCCCCCCCCCCCTGCCCTCCATGTCGACAGCGTTTCTAGTTCCCCAGTCCCCTTCCATTAGAATGAGCCCCTACTAACAGATCGCCGCTAGTCGCCAGCACGGCGGACGGACAGCGCCGGTTCAGCATTCGGCGCCGACAGGGACAGCAGCGTCTGCTTGGCGGACGTCAACCCGCTCCGTACCACCACCACCACCACCACCACCCCTTTAGTGTGTTCCTCGGTGTTTCGTACAGCGGACGGTGGTACAGCGGCAGTGGTGATAGTGGGCCGCAGCGCTATTGGCGACGGCAGCAGAGGCGACTGCAGCGGAGTCGGTCCTGGCCCTGGCCCCGCCATTATCATCATCACAATATCATTGTCGTCATCATCATCTTCGTCGTCATCATCATCATTATCATCATGGCGATGATCATGACTTTAGACTTCAGGGCGGTAACCGCATGATGTGTTGTTGTTGTTGTTGTGTGGTGTTGCTGTGTCATCGCGTCAACACATGGCAAAATTGAATTTTTAAACGGGTTTTCAGCCCTCCTTCTTACCCTATCTCCCTCTACCTGTGTTTTTATCTATCTATCTATATATATATATATATATATATATGGCTCACTTGTTTTCTCCGACCACCTCTATTTTTTTTGTCTTTCTCTCTCTCTCTCTCTCTCTGTTTCTATGATTGTCGATTTGCCTCTCTCTCAGCGTTTTCCATACACGTGTATCTGTCTCTCATTGGGGCTTCTCTTGTCTTTAGTAGTGAAGAGTGGCTGCCCCTGAGCGAGATCGTAGCAGAGCGAGCGGAGTGTAGCGCTCGGTCTACGAGAATAGAATTTGGTGATAACGGACGTAAAGCGTGATCTGCTCTGAAAGCAGCGGGTCTCTCTCAGTTCGGCCGACTTGGCAATCGGTCGCCTCCTCGCAGTCTGCGTTGTCATGCTTGGCGGTGTTGTTGTTGTTGTTGTTGTTATTGTTGCTGCTGCTGCTGTTGTTGTTCTTATTGTTGCTGTTGTTGTGGTGTTGTTGTTATTTCTGTCATGTAGGGGTTATTGGTTGTTTGCTTCGTTATCATCACCATCGTTGTTGCTATCGTTGTTATTGTTGTTTTTGTTGTTGTTGTCTTACGAACGAAATTTGCTTCTCGGAGGACCGTCTTCACTTCACTGTTTCGGCCGGCATCAGCTACATCTACTACCCGCCTCTTTGTTTTTCCTTATGTTGTGTGTGTTTTTACCATTCATGGGAGACTGAAAGAACTGTTGGAAGAATAGCGATGAAGGCAGCGGCCGTTCAGGTGGACGATGGGACTCCTTTAGATGCAATCTTGAAAAATACTCATATATATATATATATATATAATGTAGACAGTATATATATAATATATATATATATATATATATATATATATATATATATATAAATATATATATATATAAGCTGTCTAAACTATATAATTTTTTTTATTAAATTTTTTTTTCATATATATTTATATATTTGTATTTAGTGTGTTTAATTCAAACCTATTTTTGCGGTCTTTATCTATTGCCAGGATGTAAATGTATACTTGTATATATATATATATATATATATATATATATATATATATATATATATATTGTAATTATTTTCATTGTTTGCGAGCGACCACCAATTTACGGTTTGCGTAACCGGGGCACATGACCTCAGCGCATGACTATTATTGTTACTATTTACTACAAAAGTGCTTCTCCTTACTGATCTAAAGCGTTCAAAGAGGGAGACAAAAAAAATATATATATTTGCTACACACAAATTAATAACGTTGTTATATATATATATATATATATATATATATATACAAATGCTTTATTAAGATCGTATGGATAACTGGAATGTTTACAACAACGAATAAGGCTTTTTTCCTGCAACTCCACTATCGAGTGCCGTGTCGTTGCTGACATAGGTTACTCTGTGTGTGCGGCAGAACATACGCATAGCAACCAACCACACGCTTCGTGCGGTCGTCCTACCTGGAACAAAGTTTGACAAACTAGTTCAGGACACAAAGTGTCCTGCGGCACGATGCCACGACACGCGAACACGACCGAGACGGTTGCAGATGAACGAACACTGACCGAACTCTGTCTACCACCATTTGCCCGGCTGACCGCCAGGCAATTGACTCTTTACTGGCCGCGCAATTACAAAACGAAACTAACTGGCTGACGAGGAGCTAACTAAAGCTTCGTAAGTTGCGAGTCCGTCTTGCTTAGTTGCTTGCCTTCATTGCGAGTGGGACGCTTTCGACGGGAAGTTGAAGTTGACAGTGGGGAAGGCAACGGCGGAATGGTGGGGCGGTGCATTAGCGTGCAGGAAGTGTGGCGGCACTGGGACGGACCGACGTGGGATCCACGTGAGCCTGCGCGACGAGCAAGCCTTCGTCGGACTTCTTCGGCGAAGAGCAAGAAAGGGCCACGCACTTTAACTACGCCGTGGTCAACAACCAGGATGACAATGACGGTGGGGCCATCGTTCTTCGTCTCGTCTCGGACTGGGGGGCGTGGGTTGGTTTTGTTGTGGTGTTCGCTGTCGGGCCAGTAACTGTTGTTGTGTTGTTGATTGTTGTTGTTGTGTGTTTTGTTGTTGTGGCTGTTGTCGTTGTTGTTGCTGTCGTTGTGTGTTGTTGTTGCTGTTGTTGGCGCTATAGCTCGGTTGCTGCCGCATCTCGGTGCGACGCCATATTTCACAACGAGGTCCGACAATAGCCACAACAACAACAACAGCAGCAGTAGCAGCAGCAGCTAGCCACAACAATAGCAAAGCCAGCAGCAAACGGGGTGCCGCCGAACGGGTACCGTGAGGAAAGTTATCCATCGTCATCTTTTCCGACCACCAAACTCTCGGAACGTTAGCGAAGCAAATCACGTGACGGCCATCTGCAACAAGAACCACAACAACAACAACAACAACAGCAACACCTGCAACAACGACAACAATAGCAACAAGACTAACCGGTTCCAACAAAAAGACGACACGAAAGCATTACAACTATTCCAGACTACAATACTACCTACACAACGACTATCACAACTCTAACAAAGTTAGCAAAATGTCCACTAGTTGTTGACGGTTCACAGCGAACCCAACTTAACCGCCTTGTTATGGTCTATTAGCTAACAGCTAGGATGAGAGACACGTGCGGCCGTGGTCCGCATTGTCGCTGTTGCTGTCGTTGTTGTTGTCGTTATTGCTGTCTTTGTTGTTTTTGTCGTCGTTGTTTTTGTTGTTGCTATAGCGCCATTACTCGTAGAGGCCAACGCGCGGTTGCGCCAGCAAGAATTATCACCAGCTTACAAGCCAAGCTGCCCCAAGCAGCATCAGGCGGGTTATTAGCTAGTTGAAGCATGCATGTGTTACGGAGGATTGGCACAGTGCAGGGCACGCTTCCGGGTGTGCGCTTTAATTCAGCGTCGCGCACAGTCGTAGAACTGTTGAAGATCTCTCTCTCTCTCTGTCTCTGTATGGATGCGACGCGTACCGATCTGAGTGCTAGACATATTGTAGCTTCTAGTTATCAGCCTCTTACTGAGGTCCTAAGGTCTGCCTCGTTACGTAATGATTACGGCAATGCGTGACGCAGAGAGAGAGAGAAGAGAGAGAGAGAGAGCGCGCGCGCAACATTTTATGCCGAAGAGCACTGTTATCACGTGAAACTGTTACTGTTTGTAAAACGATGGCGGTGCAACGACGTCGACTACCCGCACTATTGCATAGCTTTTAATCAGGAACGTCTTACAAAGAGTATTGAGCCAATCTCGCGGTGAATTGCCAATGCTAACTATCTATGTTCGCTTGTCTCTGATGTCGCCAGAGTAAAGCTCTAACCCTTTAAACCCAGTCAAACCCCCGGTTTCACTGCATCGGGCAACACACTGTGGCAATAGCACGTGGTTCAACGAGGTAGAGATGAAGATCGAAGGAAAGAGCTACAGTGACTGATAGACACCGTCATCATTATGCAGACGCTGATACGGTACGGCAACCGCAGCAGCAGCAATAGCAACATTGACTACAACAATCGAGTCTACTTATGCAGTAACAACAACAACAACAACAACAACAAAAAACAACAACAACAACAACACCTACTGGTCGTACCGTAATAATACGGGCGAAGACTGCGTTAAAGACAGCTCCAGACGTCGTTAACAGACGACCCGCGCAGACGAGATGACTCGGGCAGCAACAGCAACCTGCTCACCTATAATGCTACAAAACCAACCTATAAGACAATGCTAAGCATAGCGTGACCAATTACATCAACTACAACAGCAACATACTAGCAAAACTTTCAACTTCACGTCAAACGACCTGAAGCCGAACATAAATGTCGGATCATTTATGCATTTGTCGTCAAGCCCAGAACCCACCGAACTGTTCTGGCCGAGAGACAGAGTCAGCTTCGCTCTTTGTGCGCTTTGGAGGACATGGTCTTGAGTGGCGATTCTGACCGATCCTGGCGGCAATTGCATCAGCATACAATAAAAGCAACAGCATACATCAATCCACGGCTGGCTGCCAGATAGACAGGCAAAGGCCATGCTGGAGGATCATGGTGACCGAATGGCATACCGACTTGGTACGAACGGCGTTTCGTTGACAGGTGGTGGTACCTCTTTCATGTGCGTCGCTAATGAGGGTATTGCCGTCGACTAGCCTCTACCTGAATCCGTTGTAGATTAGTACTGGAAGAACGAGTCTATATAGATTTTTTTGAGAATTCTGAAATCCAGACTGGATTCTGTTGGCGCTTATGAACCGAGGCTGTGTAGACTTATTTATGAATAGTATTCGTTGATTACTAATTAATTCGTGAATTACAATTATTAACTGTAGAAATATTGACAAATTCTAGAAATTGCGTAGTTAACGCTAATTCTCAGACTTGCACACTCGTACGAACTGCATTATTTCGTGTATGTTGTGCATTATGTCGACGCAGAGCGGTGCTCGATGTCGCCAGTGGACTAGGCCAAAATGAATTATGCCAAACGCATTGTGCTAGAGTTAATTACAATGCTGCAGACTTCGTATAGGCGCTGCTGCATTGTTGACAAGTGTCGCTGACGAGCCACTTCATTGCAATCCGTGTCCATTTGACTGCTTCATCTGAATCTGAGTCCTGCACCGAAGTCCGCACCGGGCTCGGACTGTGCCTCACAGCTAAACTCTCAGCACACGACACGCTTATAAAGGTATTCAGGATGTGTGCATAGCGGGAAAGATCCCGCGCATTCTGCTCAGTTCTGCTTATCGATATCGTCGCCTATGAGGGCTCGCTGAAATACGCCAGTCAGGGAACTGGCGTCTGCGCGAGATATTCTGCGGGTGCTGCTTTACAGAGTCGTTGCCAGGGAAGGTTGTTTCTGTGTACTCACGCAATACCGGCCGTGGTTCTCTACTTTTGATCATCCGTCTGTTGGTTTGATCCTCAATTTTCAACATTATGACAAAGTCGTTAATTGGGAACAGTTATGGACCTCTGGGAGGTCCGTAAATCCGATAACACTCACTGTGGAGCGAGTTGCCTGTAAGTTTTTGGTAACCCTGCCACATTGCTCTAAGGCCACTATAAGAAATCGACCACGACTCTCTGGCTTAATACTGCCTCAGTATGCTTCACCCGAAAATTCTACTTTTGAGTAGTTAGAAAACCTAATCTCCGTGAATCTGAATGGCCCGGTCTACGTTCAATCAGGCTAGTCCCATCAGCCTACCCCAGCAGCCAATATGACGGTTACATAACTATGACGTAGTTTAAGTAACGCTTAGTACTAAAGCCAGTAGCTGGAAAAGTCCAGTAACAACCCACTGCTTCGATAACGATGAAGATTTATCGTTCGCACTCCCCTCTTCATTTTCACTTGTTGTTGCTTTGTTGCTGCTGGTGCTGTTTCTCTGTTCTTGTTGCTGTACTTCTCTCTGTTGTTGTTGTTGTTGTTGTTGCTGCTCCTGATGTAGCTCTCCTTGTTTTTGTTGTTGTCGTTTTTATTTCTGTCAATATCGACATTGTTGTTGTTGTTGTTGTTGTCGTTGTTGTTGTTTTTTGCTGATAGTGCTGTTGCTGCCGTTGTTGCCAGCTTTACAGCTATGTCGCACCATTATCTAGCGTATCTGGATAGCACCCATATCTTGCGATGAAGGGTGCCGTGGTTATGAAGTGTGTCGGTCGTTGTTGTTGTTGTTGTTGTTGTTGTCGTCGTTGCTGTTGTTGTTGTTGTTGTTGTTGTTGTTGCTGTTGTTGATGTTGTTGTTGCTGCTGCTGTTGTTGTTGCTCCTGTTGTTGTCGCCCCGTGTCGCCCGGTGTCGTTAACTGTTCCCGCTCGGCCTCTCCACAGCTTGTCTAACAGGCATAACCGGACATAGTTGGGACGTTGGCGTGTGTGTCCATCCGTCGGCGCTGCGTAGGCCTCACGGCGTATCAGCGCGTCGTCAAGAAGTTGTGTCTCCGCTGTTAATCAAGTGTGCCCATGCGAAAGCCAATTAGCAACCTATAGCAGTTATGCTCCGAATTGCTGCTGTTGTTGTTACGCTTTGTTGTAGTAGTAGTAGTTGTTGTTGTTGCTGCTACTGCGGTTGAAGTTGTTGCTGCTGCTGCTGCTGATTGATGTTGTTATTGTTATTGTTGTGTTTGTTTGTTGTTAATGTTATTGTGTTTGCTTGTTGTTAATGTTGTTGTGTTTGTTTGCTGTCATTGTCGTCGTCGTTGTCGTCGTCTCCGCATCACATCTCCGTAAATGATCGAATGGGGTGGCTGGGATTTTGTTAAACGCTATCACTTGATGACATCTGATACACGACTGCGACATGCCGAAATGTTTGGGGGGGAGCAAGGTACAAAAGTGGTATGTGGTATGTCTATGCGCGTGAGTACGACCAGGGGGCCAACCAGGAAGACAGCAAACAGCAATTGTTGTTGTTGTTGTTGATATGGATGATGTTGTTATTGTTGTAGTTGATGTTGTTTCCGGTTCTCAATAGGGCGCTGTGACAACCAGCTGCAGCAGCTGCATAGTAGCAGAAGTAAACGCTGTTGCCATTCATCTATTCATCAATTCATCCAGCCGTCCAATCATTCATGCATGCATTCATCTATGCAGCGATCGCTAGACGATATATCGTGTTGCCGCTCGCTGTAATGTTGTCATTATTGTTGTTGTTGTTGTTGTCGTTGTTGTCGTTGTTGTTGTTCGTAACCAAGTTGTCGACAGCGACAAACCAGACTGATGATAATGATAATGAGGTCGATTAGGACAATGATGGTGGTGGTGGCGATGATGATGATGATGATAATGGTGATTATCTATGCTAACTGCATTGCAAGTAAGACGGTGGAGAGAGGACATGGGGCGGGAGAGGTCTTTAACGTAACGCTAAGCGACGTTGACAACGACAACGAGCGTGCTCCGCCCCGTTGAAGACCGACCGGGTGAGATCTGGGTCTTTCACAACGACGCGGGGTGGGGAACAGATTGCTGGGGAAGACTGCGGCTGGTCTTCATCGTGAAGCAAGCGGCAACAGTTAGACTCGCAGTTACGCGCTCTTTCACATTTCGCTGATTGATAACAACCGAGCCGCTGGTTGGTTAGCTAACTGGTTGATTGTGTTGTTTCGATTGCAATCGTCGATTCCGTATCTTTCGACTTGTTGTCGACGACAAACACAACAGCAGCAACCACAACAAAGACAACAACAACAACAACAGCAAGAACAATAACAACAACAGTAGTAACGGCAACAACAACAACAATATCACCAATATCAGCAACAGCAACAGCTATCACTGTGAATCGGGGGTAACCCGAAGAACAGCATCGATACGTTTAGTAGCTGCTGTAGAAGTCTTCATTAACGTAATAGCAGCCGCAGCAGCAGCAACATCAACATAGGCGCCGGCTACGGCGGTGGTTCCAGTAGCAGTGGCAATGATGGTCTTGGTGGGGTATCGGGGGTTGTCGTATTATTATCAGGCCCTAACCCGACCACATCGGTGAGAGAACATGATGACACAGACGGCCAATGCAGAAGCCGTCCTATCATCGACGTATCGCTGCTGCTGCTGTTGCTGCTGCGAGTTTGGCTACAGAAGCTGCTACAGACGTTTGCGTAGTTGTTTTGGATCATTGTTGCTGCCGCCCCAGGTGGTTGTGGCTTCTGGCGTTGTTGTTATTGTTGTTGTTGTTGTTGTTGTTGTTGCAGTCGCCCCAGCTTACAACCGGTCGGTCGGTGTTCGATGCTGGGGCGACCGACGAATGTCGTCAACACACTGGCGATGGTGGTGTTGGTGGTGGTGGTCTGCGTACCATTCTCTGCTGCAGAAGAGTAGCATACCGTCCGGCTGTTCGTCTGTAGTTTTCGGACGGATCCCGGAACGAAGCCATGCGGAAGGAGGAAAGCGTCCACGGTGTCCACGCACGCACGGATGCATGTATTCATGCATGCATGCATTCATGCACGCGCCACCATGAGAATGAGATGACGGCGGAGAACACCAAACATAGACGGTGGATGGACGAGAGAGAGAGAGGCTCAGAGAGAGAGGGGGGGGGGGTGGGTGATAAAAGTGGAAAAGAAACAGGGCAAAGAAAAGACGCCATGATCAAGAGATGTACACGTAGTAGTATTTGTAGTAGTAGTAGTAGAAGAACATCGTTTTGTGTACATGTACAGAATAGGCAGAAGACAATATCCTGATATCAATATGTAGACATACGGGTATGGAAGGGGAGAAAGCAAGCGACCGTGGAAAGGGGAATTTTGTCAAGTAGTTGTGAGAGATGATGATGTTGTTGCTGTTGTTGTTATTGTTGCTGCTGCTGCTGCTGTTGTTGTTCTTGTTATTGTTGTTCTTTGCGGTGTTGTTGTTGTTTCCGTCGTTGTTGTTGCTATTCTTAGCGGTGCTGCTGTTGTTGTTGCCAGCTCCCAGGCGACAGAAGTGGTAAAGACGCCCGCTTGATGACGGTGGCCGTCGATGACTGTTCTTGGCGGCGGCGTCGGCGGCGACGACGGCAGGGCGGCTGAGGCTGCGGCGGGGCTCCTACGCGCCGTGCGTGGTTCGACGCTCGGCGCCGGAGCGGTCGCATGAGAAGGGGAGGGGAAGGGGGGCACTGTGCTGCATGTATGTAGTAGCTGTATGTCCCTCTGTTCCTCTGTCCGTTCTGCCGTCCGTCCGTCCGTTCATCCATCCCCCTTTGTCCGGCTCTTGGACGGTATATTAATCTAGAAGTAGAGATCCTAGAAGAAGTAGTAGTAGTAGTAGTAGTAGTGGTGTTTATCGTTGTTGTTGGTCCTGCCGTCGTCGATGTCGTTGTTGCCGTTGTTGTCCTTGTTGTTGTGTTGTTGTTGTTGTTGTTGTTGTTGTTGTTGTTGTTGTTGTTGTTGTTGTTGTTGTTGTTGTTGTTGTTGTTGTTGTTGTTGTTGTTGTTGTTGTTGTTGTTGTTGTTGTTGTTGTTGTTGTTGTTGTTGTTGTTGTTGTTGTTGTTGTTGTTGTTGTTGTTGTTGTTGTTGTCGTCGTTGTTGTTGTTGTTGTTGTTGTTGTTGTTGTTGTAGCAGCAGCGGCAGCAGCAACAACATCGGCAGTCGTGGCGCTTGTGGTATTAATCCATTTCTGGTTGTCCCTCGCCGCTCCCGAGAGACAACAGCAGCAGCAGCAGCCGCAGAAGCAGTACTGACAGTGTCGACAAATAGTGCGATGCTCGTGGACTTTAACTACTACTACTCTTACTACAACTGCTACTAGAATTGGCCTTCTCTGCTTTGACTCGATGATGGCTCGATTCTGGTACACCACGATAAACGACGACGACGACAACGTCGCCGAGAATAGCAACAGCGGCAGCTACTGCAATAGCAGCTGCAGCAGCGCAAACACCAACATCATCAATAACAGCAACAACAACAACAACAACAACGAAACAACAACATCGACAACAACGAAACAACAACAGCAGCAGCAGCAGCAAAACAACAAGCCGCGTATCTCACGATGCACAATCAGACTGTTTCGCGCAGACTTCAGAGCAGCACAAACACTGCTGCTGGAGCTGCTGCTGTGCTCCTCCAACAAGGGGCGCGACCGCTTGACAACCGCACAGCTGCCCTGACCACGTTGACAGCAACAACAACAACAACAACAGCGCCGTCAATAAGCGCAGTTAACTAGCGTTACCAACTACTACCCCCCCCCCCCTTCCAGTTCTACTATACTGAGACGTACCTAATCGAGAAAGCTAGAAGATCGATCAAGAAGTAAGTGTCTGTTCTCGTTGTCGTTGTCGTCGTCGTCGTTGCGCTAGTCTTGTTTCGTCCAATCTGTTGTCAACTGAGCTGGACAATTCTGCTTTCGGGTGATCGGTCAAAGACGAAGTCGCCAATCAAACCACCAGCCAAAACCTTTAGCATCGGCTTGCTGCTAAGCAGACAGGTTGACAGGACACGCTTTGGATGCAAGTCGGAGTTTTATGCACAGCTCCAACAACAACAACAACCATCACCAGAAGAACAAAGCAACGACAGCCATAACAACAACAACACAACAACCATCAGAACAACAAGCATAGCAACAACAACAACAACAATAACAACAGCCGCCACTACCAGAACAACAACTACAACAATAACAACCGTCACCACCAGAACAACAATAACAACCGCCACCAGGCATTCTAGATACCCGCAGTTCGACCTGCAGGTCGCAGCCCCGGCACCATCACCACCACCACCACCGACCCCCTGTTTCCTGCCCCTGCAGCAGGAAGCCTGCAACGAACGCCAGCGTATGTTTGCCGTTGCGTTGATACCGGGACGGGGAGGCGGCCATCGTCAACGTGTTCTAGGTAGATAGTTGTAGTGTCGTCTCCCGTCACCCGTGCTATCATCTATCGACTGCCATATCGCCGCAGGCAGAGAGACTACAGAGCATCGGGAGCAGGATTAACAGTTGTAGCCGCAGCAGCAGCAGCAACAGCAGCATTCATATTCGAAGCGGCGGTGGGAACTGTAGATGCCCTGCCGGGCCGTTTGCCGTGGTGTGTAGTGTCGAATCCCTGCTGCTGCTGCTGCTGCTGTTCTTGTTGTTGCTTCTGTTCTTGTTGTTGTTGTTGTTGTTGTTGCTTCTGTTCTTGTTGTTGTTGTTGTGAGGGAAGTGGTTCCATTCGAACGGCGTTAGCGTGGATACATTGAACGAGATAGGGATTGTTGTTGATCACTAGATCATAGGATTTTCGCGCGCGACCGTCTGTGTTTTGTGTCAGTTCTCGCGTATGACTGTGTGTCTGTATTTGTGTGCGTGTATGCCTGTGGCATAGGTCTAATACAGACGACAGATGATAAACAGATACATAGATAGATATATTGATTGATAGATAGATAGATAGATAGATAGATAGATAGGTAGGTAGGCAGGCAGGCCGGGCAGATAGATAGATGCATACATGCATCTCAAGTCGAACGGGGTGTTTCTTGGAGCAGAGCAGACGGCGCCGGCTGTGGCGGCAGCGTCCGTGGTGGTAGTTCTGTTCGGTCACCACTGTTCGATCCGACAGGAACATCACTACTACTACTACTAGGCTCGCAGTGACTACTGCGATCACGAACGAACAGACGCCGACAGATCCCCCGCGCGCGGCTGTTGTCGGCTGAGGTGTTTTCGTTGCTGCTGCTGCTGCTGTCGTATGCTGGAACCGATGCCGCCGCCGTCAGTCGCCGTCTTCACGATCAGCTGGTGGTCTGTTCCTCACCGACTGATGACGAGCAGGAGCCGAAGGAGCCGTTGCTCCTCCAGCTAGAGCGCGCAACTTTACATACTCGACTATTGATCTACGTGACCTGCGTGCCTGTATGCACGTGGTCATGCATGCGTGATCTGCATGCTGCGCTGAACACTGAACGGAAAACAACATAGTCAACAAGCGAGCGATTTGCTCGTCGCTACAGCTGGCAGCGGCAGGCGTTGTGTGATTGTGGTGGAGGTGGTGGTTGTTGTTGTTGTTGCTATTGTTGTGGTCGTGATTGTTGTTGTTGTTATTGTTGCTGAGGTTGTGGTTGTTGTTGTTGTTGCTGAGGTCGTGGTTATTGTGGCTGAGGTTGTAGCAGTCGGCCGATGTAACCGCCGAGGAGGTGCTTCTTCCGGTGCTGGCTGCAGAGCAAGGTGTTGATGTCGTCCGTGTGGTGGAATCGATGACTCTCGACGGACTCATTGGTTTCGTTGGTTCTCTGAGTCGTCTGTGACCAATTCGTCATTACGCCAATTAGGCTTTTTTGCGACCTCATTTGTTCTTCACCACCACCACCACCCTTGACTTCTGCTCTAGGGTGTAGTACTACTACTACTACTACTACTATTACTACCCGACTGTAGGCCTCAGGGCGAAGTGCTACATAGATAAGGCGGAGGAGTGAACAGTGGAACTGGGCGTCTGGGAAGCGAAGGCGAAGATGCAGGACTTCTTGTCGAGCGCCTCCAGAACGTGCTAAGTATATCGCACGACCATATTCAACTGCTGTCGGTTGTACTTTTCGTATGCAGCTGCAGGACTGTGACGCAACTGTGGTGGTGTGATGGTGCCCGTCCCCGTGGAGACGCACTAGGCCGTTTGTGAGTTAGTTAGATAGTTTAGTAGTGGTGATTTGAGTCTGACGTCTGTCGTTTGCGTGACTCGTTGCGGCTCTCGTCCAACAATATCTATCCAGTATCTACTAGAGCGTTAGCGACAGAGCGATGTCGTACTGCACCCGACGATGAGGTGTCGGCGGCGAGGTCGTCGCTCAGACGGCGAGTCCGAAAAGCTAACAGTTTCACTGGGGTCGTCCGGCGATTGCCCTACGTATAAGTCGATCGGTGACAGCCACCACGCTGCAGTCGGCAAGTGTCCACCGAAAATCCACCGGTTTAGTGCCCGCGATACTACGGGCAGGCCAGGCCATGCTGGCTTTGTTACTGTGCGCTTTTAATCTTCTGCGGAATGACGTTCCCCGAAAACTCGGTAATTACACACACTGCACAAATATATATATATATATATATATATATATATATATATATATATATTTTTTATATTGTTTGCTCGGCATGTATACCTAAATACACATGTCATTTTTTTTATCAGGGGCATATATATATGTATATATATTGTTGACTATCTTGTCAACCGTGAATTCTCGTCTATACCGCTGTTGCCCGGAATTACCTTACTTTCCAAATACAAAAAGAAGAAGGAGAATCTCCAAACACTTTGCCTGGCTTCGTTAGCTAACGTCTTCTTGGCGATTGATTGTGTACTTTTTATTGCGGCGAAATGACGAGTGGGAGGTGGTGTTCGTTCAACGGAGATCGATCAGTCGTGTTCGTTGGGTTTTTGCCGCGCAAAATTGAATGCGGCGACCGTTGGTTGCCCGCGCAAATGAATGTAATTAAAATACAAGTACTCAAGAACAGCGGCAGATACGGCGGCCGCTAGATTTCGCGTTCACAGGGATCGATTGTTACTCCACTACGAGATATGACTGACGAAAATGAAAAAAAAATATATTCTATTAAGATCTCTGTTTGAAAACAGAGATCCTATTCTCTTGACATACTTTACGGAAAGTGAGGGGGGGCGTATTTATCACCGGCATTTTAAGCGTTTCTCGTGGTCGTTTAGAAGATCCATGATTCCATGATGAGCTTTTAACAAATTATTCGTATGGCAAAATGTTTCACATGTGTGTTCTATATATATATATATATATATCATATTGATGTGCTGACGGTCCCGCCCTACTTTAGCGGATCAGCGGAGAAACGTATTTCATTTCTTAGTTGAGGTTGAGCGTTAATATCGCTGTCTAGTCAGCGCGTTTGTCAGAGATAACAACAAGATTGCTAAATGTACAACAAGTGACAATTCGGCCCGTGTTTAGAGCTATTACATCATTTTATACTACGCTATACAAGGTTGCCTTTTTCGTGCTGTGTTGGCGTCTTCACTGCTGTTTCATTTTTTCCTCTAATTCTGCACGACTCATTGTTCTCAGTTATAGTTTTGTCTCTCTCGTTTTTGCTATATATATATCTATATATATATATATAATAGAGTGGATGTCTCTGTCAGCCGATCTCCTCCGATATTGTCGAGGAGTATAGCGCGTCGCCCATTTTTCTTGCACGTATTTCAATCGCTCGAATAGGAATACAGGGGCTCAGATTTGTTTGATACTCTTTGCTATACTGGCTCTACCTATTCGTTGTATGTGGACCACTCGGTGGTAATCGTGGTGCCAGCTACGATATCGGAACTATGTCAATGGTGCACTTCTACAGACAAGTTCTTCTCAGATTCAAACGACAACAATAATAATAATAATAATACGTGTTGCAGTTTTTTAATCAGATGGTTAAAATAATCATAGCATTTAAAAAATGCCTATAGTAATAGCATCTGTCCTTCTTGGCAGAGTGGAAACGAGCTGCTTGAGAGACCGAGTAGTCATGATAGTATGCGGTTTGCTCATGTATGTATGTATATATATATATATATATATATATATATATATATATATATATAGGGGGTTCCCGAACTCGCCCAATAAACTTTGAGGCCTAGTGCCACTCGGTGAAAAATAAATTTTT
The DNA here is from genome assembly GCA_003439945.1 of Dermanyssus gallinae. Classification (NCBI taxonomy): domain Eukaryota; kingdom Metazoa; phylum Arthropoda; class Arachnida; order Mesostigmata; family Dermanyssidae; genus Dermanyssus; species Dermanyssus gallinae. The sequence goes on along the minus strand of QVRM01004079.1, from coordinate 136,293 downwards.
CCAATGGCGAATATGTCTTCTAAAAATGAGTAATTTTGCGTCAAAGCCAAAACAGACCTTGTCTGCAGTGTATCAATTTAGGTCTACGTAGAGAGGTGATTGAACTATTGCCACCAGAGACCAGTTGTAGGCTATATCTATAAAAGGAGGCTTTCGAGAGCACATCGACGGCAGTAGACCTTCGCAGCTGGCGACGTAAGCGGCGCCTGCCAGCAAAGTGTGTCTGTGGCGGCGTGTGTGCTCCCATAATCTGTAATGTCTATATATATATATATATATATATATATATATAAAATATTGTGATGATTTATTAATCATTTACAATACGTTTGCACACTCGGCAGTGCTCGCCTTCATATATATATATATATATATATATATGAGTAGTACTGCAGTTTTATCCGGGAGGAGTGAATTCGATTAGCTACGTTGCCTCTTCTACAACTGCTACAAATGACAAATTTCATGTTTCTACTCCTGATCTCAAAATATAGCGTAATCGCTAGTGAAGCTATCATGGCGGTGCGTTTTTTTGTCTGATGGGTAACTAACTGCTGGTGGTCTTTGTTGGTGTTTTGCTGTCATTGTCTCTGTGGTGACATTACAGGTTTAGATAGCAGAAATGGCACAAAGGCGGTCAAGTCGACAGTCAGCAAGCCAGCCCCTGTTACAGCAACAACAACAACAACAATTACAGCGGCAGCTACAACAACGACAACAGCTGCGACACCTGCAACGGCAACCTTTAAGGCGCAGAAGGGAACCGCATCAGCGCGAGTGTCACCATCAGCGCCAACCAATGGCCAACTCTGTACAGAGTACATTGTCAAGGCTGGTCCTACAAATGTAAGTGACACCTCTTTTATTAGTCAGCCCGTAGTAAACTACTCGACACCTCTGACTAGGTGCTAGTAATTTCGCAACAGCGTTACTACCTTTTATACATGACGCTTATATATATATATATATATATATATATTGTTGCTACGGTGTAGAGAATATGACCAACTACTACGACAATAAGAGTTCACACTGACACATTTCTATTTAGAAGTGATTTTTCTTAATTGATTGCTCTGATTCAAGTGACACTAGTTCCACTTACTAAACTAGCTATAAACGGGGAGGAGCACAGATGTCAGAAAGGGATAGTGCATCATCATTCAGCCAGTAATTATTTAAAGGTACAAATTACACACACTTAGTCTATTACCTTCTTACACACTTATCTATTATTATTATCTACCCAGGGGGACCCCTCTCTATGTGAGTCTCTTCGGTACGAATTTCGGTCAGAATTTGTCGGTGGTGGGAGGTTCTAGGCATAACTAAATCTATTTGTTCGGAGCAGAGACAACATGTCATGAAATTTATCTTTATCTTTTTTCACTCATATATATATATATATATAGTTTAGTTCTTTCAAAGGAGAGAATCAGTTATTCTCCGTGAACGTATACCCTTAGCAGTCCTTCCTCCTCTCTTGTAGAGATATATGTAAAGATATTCCTTTTATTTGTAAACAAAAACAAATAATATATATATATATATATATATATATATATATATATATATATATATATATATATATATATATATATATAATTGATATTACGTCCCCTGCGCCAGGAGAATGTGTTGTTTACAGAATTTCCACGGCAATACTCTTAAAGCCTCTCGAGGAGCCACCTTGTAATCCATTGTCCACAATATTAAAACCGATGAGCTTCGTCCGTCGAAAGTATACATTCGACAGCGGCCCTATGGGCAGCTTCTTTATGTAAATACATAATATAACTATATTACTACTAAAATACATGCAATGTATTCGGTAGTACTATGGCATCACAGACATCATGTATATATATATATATATATATATATATATACATACTTGCTCCGTTCTCTACGTGCCCTAGGCGGAAATCGAACATGAAATCCTTCGTTTGGGCGAGGCGTGCGAAGCGCGCACAGCTGAGCTGAATGCTCTGCGCGGCGAGCTTCGGCGATCTTCGGTCGCGTTCGGCGCAATGACGCTTGCAGCCCAATACTGGAGTGACCGCTTGAGGCGCACGGAAGACTACTCGCTCCGGCTGAAGGGCCAGCTGCAGATAGCGGAAAAAGTCATCCTCAAGGCCCACAGCGATATCGGTAAGTCAAGTCGCGTTTTGCTCAACAACTCTTCAAAGATGTCGTCTCATCTGCCAACCACATTCACGTTTCATCATCATCAAGGCCGACGGCCATCACGACTACGGGCTACGCAGCAGCAACAGCAGCCACAGCATCAGCAGCAATAACGAACTAACGAAACTAGAAACAGCAACAACAATACCAGCAGAAAACGATCATAACAACTACAGTTACAATCACCGATAATTACAATAACAACAACAACAACCAACAACAACGACAACAACAACAAATTTTCCAACAACACCGAGATTTGGAATATCGCTGTCCGGTAAACATTAGTGCGGCGGGAAAATAAAACGAGACGGAACTGTAGGCGTCGTAGTAGTAATTAAAAAACGGTCGTGGACCAAGCCGTGGGCGGCAGTGATGGTGGTAAAGTGGTGTTCTCTAAACGTGAAGCATCATGACCAGCTGAAAGCCAAGAGGGCCGAACGCATGGCGAACAGCGGGGAATGTCGGGATTTAGGGCTAGATTTCCACAGCTGGTGGAAGGATCGATCGAAGGATCGAGGCGTGTTCATTCAGTTCGATGTTATTGGAGCTGTAAGCGACCAAACGACCGACCGGATTTTGTCTAGATCATGGGCGACGTGGGCGACATCCGTGAAGTCGGCGCGGCATCGGACGACCACAGCGCGACTCATGCCTGCTACGCTTGCCAGCAACACGCAGTCACAAGCTGTCTTTCGTTCTTGGTGATTTATAGATTTCCACGCGTATAGTTGGCGCGTAAGTAGACTCTCGTAACTCAGAGAAACTAGTCGGTTGAAGATAAAATATTGTATATTGTTATTGCGACCAGCAATCCCAACCACATATGTCGTTATTAATACTGTTGCGACGCGCAGATTTGAGTCATTAATCTGTCGCTGGCAGGCAACTTCTGTCTTTGTCTCTGAGAGAGAAAGACATCTATCTGTATAGCAGACTACTTGAAAGGATGAAGGTTTGAGGGTCCCTGGTGAGATTCTTCTATCCTACTAAATTATATGCTTCAGCAGCGTTTATTGTTCAGGGACCAAATCATTGTGTTTCGCACGGTATTGCTTTTGTGTCAGTTATTACAGTTCTGGAGAGAAAAACTCGCGCTCGTTTTGAACGAGCACCCCTCGGTGCCGGTCCGAGGCAGCTTAAAATCTAATGCGAAACTTTCATCTAGCTTGCATAGAAGTACCGTACGGTAGCAGTGACGTTTAAATGGGTTGCCCTCCCAGAGATCGTCATCGTTACGCCCTACGCAGGGAGGGAACAGCATACGCGACGATACACGTCATTGGCGTCAGTGTGTGCTCTCGAAGTCCGTTCTTATTTCGAATGAGGTTCGTGGGAATGGAATGTCTGTGCGTGATGTCTATTTGTGTAATGTTTCTGTCTGTTTTCCCTATTCATTGATTTCTGATTTTTACCGCACACAGCACACATGTTCTCGAACACATCCGTATCCTTATCCGTGTGCCTATTGGCGCCGCGTATGCTCGCCACCTCATGCATGTCTCGGAGCATACACGTGTTCGTATGCATATGCAGGCAAATCTTTACACAGTGGCCGGATCGGTCAGTAGTTCTTGTAGTGTTTCATCAGCGCGGTGTTCCACGTTTCCGCGCATGACACGGACTAGGGATCTAGAATTCTTACCTATTACAGCAACAACAACAACAACAACAACAACAGTACTATATCAGTGTTAGTGCGGCATTGCATTGCTTCATAAAACGGACTCCAATAAATGCAACTGAGCAACGGTGGGGATCGAACCCTATGTGCACCGATGTGTCTCCTGCTCCGGTCGCAAGGCGCACGCGAAAGCTCCCATCACGCCACCGTTCAACTCTACTGTTTTTTTTCTTTTTCGTTTTGGTGAAAGGGAGAAAATGCTTTTACGCACACCCAAAGCGGGTAGTGTGGGACTCGATGCCGATGTTGTTGGCATAATACCCACTAAAAACCTCTCACCTAAATTGCCTCGGGAAGAGGCGAGGAGCTGGAACCATTCTTTAATACTACTTCAACTCTACTACTACTACTGCTGTTACTATTTCGACTTCGACTTCTACCACGACTTCGGGGAAACAGAAAGAAAGGAAAAAGAACGCGAAGAAACAACAACAAAAATGAAGAAAGAAAAATTACTGTGGCACTTAAATGCTATGTGATCAGAGAGAGATGCGATTTGTGCGAATGTCCGCCGCTGTGCGTACCGCTGTTTGCACGTGCATAACGAGCTTTCACAGCGTGTGGCACGGCGTATACTGCGTTCTATCTTTCGTATCTTTTCTACGTCAACTGCGTTCGATACGAGAGAATATCGCGCGCCACGTCGGCGTGCGCCACGATACCAACCAAAGTATGTATTTGTTGGTGGCCAGCTAATGTTGGTGGGCGTTGATTATTATTATTATTATTATTATTATTATTATTATTATTATTATTATTATTATTATTATTATTATTATTATTATTCATTAATTTTGTTGTAATCAGTTTGAATGATGACTGACATCATGATGCTGCTGATTCATTAATAGATGAACGGCTGTCATCGGCTACTACTACTACTACCTCAGCACCATCATCATCATCATCATCAACATCTCCACCATGATCTTCGCCATGGTGATCCTCATTACGACTACCACTACCATCAGCATCACTACCATTATCACTGTACCATATTCGAATCATGGTAACCGTCCCTGTGATCCCCCGGCAATCTCGGCGATGAACAAGAGCGGCAAGCGCAGAACACACTTGGAAACACAGATACACATACCATTCGCTTCTGTTTTACTGGTTTGCATTACTAATTGCACCAACCCTGACCTATTACTGGGCTAACTATATTGGTAATAGGTCAGTTATTGCATTCTCGCCATGTTAGTTCGACAACGAATCAACTAGAATAGTCTTAAAACAAACGACACCACCACTACTTAAGATATATAACAAATCGATTAGTGTACGCATGTATGGCATGAATAGTAACCTTGTAGTAAACATGTAACGGATACGGATGGTCGAGAGAAGAAACAGGCATAGAGTCGGGAGGGGCGAGATAATTAATTGTTAGATTGAGGCTACTAAAGTATGAACGGATAGCACGGGCTACGTAGCATCATTAATAAGTACCGAGTACATCGACAATGATCAAGACGACATAAGACGCTAATGGTGCAAATACCATGGAGTGAAACCATTCTTGGTATGGCACCCGTTTCATATTTAGTCGAAGAGTCACGCCGATGATGACACTGATGCGGGAGCGGGGGAGCGTTCCGTCTGCGAATTAACATACAGGCATACAAAGCACATACGAGTGTGTACATACTGCGTCTCAGGGACACCACTTACCATGACATAACACCGTAGTCGTAGCGACGGAAGAAACGTAAGACGTATACACAAATAGATATATATATATATATATATATATATATGTATAAACGTACACTGCTGACCTGGTCGTCGATGCACCAATGGACATTTGCCATATACGTGGATACGTAGCGGCATCACGTAGCGACATCACGACTGTCATTGTTTTGCCTTTGTGTCTCGTACTCCCCCGCATCCGCAATTATGATTAAGCCACAAAGACACTATAGTATATATATATATATATATATATACACGTGTGCACTACACGCCGATGGTGACTGGAAAGGCCATCGCATTGCCGATTCGTTGAAACCTTTGCTCGTCAACAACAATGGGGAGGCCCTTTGGCTTCGATCGGGTGGCAGCGGAGCGAGTTTACTAAACGTCGCTTTAGCCAGGATCGCCACACGGATAATGCTAGTTAATTGATAATAATCATAGTTCAAGTAGTAGTAGTAATAGTAGTAGTGGTAGTGACGGTCGCGTTCCCTTAATGTCGTTCGAAACTCGTTCCATGCTAGACTACTTTTCCTTTTGTTTTAAGGGGCAGGTTTTGCGTGAGGTCAATTATAGCCAGCGCTTCATTGGTCAGAGCTTTCCTGAGATATTTTGTTTTTGTGTTCATGAACAACGAACGCTGCTCAAAAACTAGTGTCGATGGGCTGATACTACTAGTAGAGACAGTACGATTGGAATTGGCGCTGTATTTTAACGAAAAGTAAACGTAGTAATTTGTGTAATAGTTGTTGTTGTATTGTTGTTTTATTGCTGTTGTGGTTCTGTATTGGTCTCGTCGTTGTTGTTGTGGTCGTCTTCGCAACGAACATGGCTGCTTAGGCCGCCATGTAAGAAAAAGGATCAGGCTTGAAATTCGTTTCTCGCTCGGGGGAGGCGACGTTGTTTGTCTCAACGCTGGCCAACGGCAAATACCATAACATCTGCCGTACTTCAACTTCCACCAGAAGAAACACGCGGCATCGTTATCTTAAATATATATATATATATATATATATATATATATATATATATATATATATATATATATATATATATATATATATATATATAAACGAATATTTAAAACTTTAATTCCATATATATATATATATATATATATATATATATGTTGAAATAGGATTCTACTCTAGTGCAGTTCTCTCGTCTAATGCTGTGTAGAGTGGAATTAAATTTCAATATGTTGAAATTTATTTCCACTCGCTCTACGCAGCATTAGACAATACGAGAGAACTGCAGTAGATATATATATATATATATATATATATATATATATATGTTGAAATGGACTTCTACTCTACTGAAGATATCTACTCTCGTGTAGATGTCTGCAGTGTTTCTAGTGCTGTGTAGACATTTGCTGTGGCAGGCAGCCCGCTGTCAAGAAATCCCACGCAACTGCCGTTCTGGCGTAAAACTTAACATTGTCGCCCGTTGACCAGGATATGGTGGTGACTTCCTGTTGGTGGTGCAATGCACTTCAGGAATGTGTGTTGAATACAACCATCTTGTTGTACGACCAGTGAAATGTGGAACAAAAACTTTGGACGTTACATGCACATGACCGTATATATTTATAAATCTCTTCCTCTCTCTCTCTCTCTCTCTCTCTCTCTATATATATATATATATATATATACCGTACAATTTGTGTGAAACAAATATAGCTAAAATATGTCCCGGATTTTAAAATGCGTGTTCGTAAGTATAGTACTAGGAACACGCATTTTTATCCCAAACACATTTTAGCTAAATTTATTTCATACAAATTGTAAGGTATCGTATATATATATAGAAAGATTTATAAATAAATGCTCTCAATGTTCTCATAGCTAGTTATGTTTATAACTCGTGTCTCCAACTTTATTTATACTATGCATATATGGGTAGCCCAGGTGGTTCAGTGGCTGGAATTACTTCCAATCCGTAGCTTGCATCATTGAAGGTTAATTTGTAAGGGGCGTACTATCAACCATATCCTTGCAGTGAATGACCTGCGGGGAAGTACAGCCAGCTGTTAGCAGCTGTCTGAGTTGTTCATTATCACTAGTCAAGCCATGGCTGAATTGGAGGTATCTGCATTGATACGCAGAGAGCACGTTGATTGATTTGATATGGCTGACTGTAAGCACGGCTTGGCTAATAAAATGGTTTTCGCAAAAGGGAAAACTATATATATATATATATATATATATATATATATACATATATTATGTTTTGAATAAGTTAGACGCGGGCGATGATCAGCATACATATTGTTTATGAGCCATTATCGTCGCAGAAAATGGCGGCGGGCGCGACGTGGTGATGCTACTGCTACTGCCAGCGGAAAGGGACAGAAAGACGTCGCACGCTGTTGTTGTTTTTGTCGTTCTCATCATTCATTGTTTTGGTCATCAGTGGGAAAGATTATATGAAGTCGAGTACATCTGAGAGCCAAAGGACGACATCTGAAGAGGAATAGTTTGCTCATGAATAGTTGCTCCGTGCCATCGTGTATAGTGAGTGGCCTCTGCTCTGCGAAGCTGCGGGCAGAGCGTGGTTACAGCCGCTGAAAGAGTGCACACTCGTGTAGGCCTCCCACAATGTCCGTGCCATAACCTTGCGCGCAGGTTGTGTGGCACATTTTGCAGGTCGATCGTTTTTTTTTCCCGTGTACTGTCTGCTCGCTTGTACGTTCATTGGCAACAACAGCAGCAGCAACAACAGATGCAGTAGCAGTAACAATAACAACAACAACAGCAACAGCTGCAGCAGTAACAACAACAAGCAGAACGACAAGAAGAAAACACACTTACTATATAGGTAGCGGTTGAATACGCCAAAATTCCCAATTTAACGATTTCTAGTGCATTTGCTGTTTGCGGCGCAGATGCGGCATATAAGGGACCGCAAACATTGTTATTGCCTTTGCACATGTCGTTTATGTGCTGTTGATTCGTCTCGACAACTCATATATATCGGCACCTATTTTCTTCAAACGCGTTTTCCTCTAGTTCCTCATATATCTCTCTCCTCTCTCTTACTCTAATCCCCAATGGGGTACATAATTGTTTCCGGACACGAATATTCGTTCATAGATCCGACTGCTTGCATGTGGCTTTGTTGCTGTTGTCTAGCCATGGTGTTGTGTACGTACAAGTTGTGCATTTAGCATGCTGCATAGAACCTGTGGTGATCTTGACGATGTGTTGGTGTATTGGTGTCTTTGAGGTTGTTGTTGTGGTGATGTGTTTGTTGTTGCTGTTGTTGTTGTAGTCCAAATCATCACCATCGTCCGATCCGTTGATCGCCGATTATTCGTAACCATCGTCGGCTACGAAGTCTACGGCTGCATATTCGCGCGTCTCTAGACATTCGATGGAGGAGAGCATTTGCGCTCACTCACACGTGCTCTGCTGTCGTGTACGAGGTCACAACAGAAGCGACGTGCACGTCGGCGAAATGGTTCATACTAATGTGTCGTGCGGTGGTGGGTTACGTGCACGCATTGTTACGCTGTATAGACGGTCGTCATTTGACTGTCCGGTCTGTTGGTCAATCAACAGTCAACCAGCCAGTCAATCAGAGTCCATCCGCCAGTAGTGGACAGGCCTGCCTAACCTGCCTAACGGAGGTGGAGGTCGCCGGTTAATTCGGCTTTGAGGTTGTTTCGTGGCGTATGCTGTCCTAGACTACCACATCTACATACTTGTACGGTGGTAACGCGGCAGTCAACGTTAACGTGACGTTAACTGGCGAACCCGACGACTCGAAGCAACGAACACGACATATGTGAACATGAAGTAGTTTGTGCATCCGTACAGCTTGCCAAAACGTGCGAACAAAGCTTGTGTGTTGAACGCAAACTTCTAGCCCCGCGCACGTGTTTGGACATAATTGTGCTCATTGGTGTTGCTGTTGTTGCTTCGGTGACAAACTCTGCCTTAGTTCAAATTGGTGTTGTTCAGTTCAAATGTAGTGTTGCAGTAGTGCTTCTGAACCTTATTATCGAGTGCAGCGTGAAAGACGAAAAAAAGTCTAGTTTTTTTTGGGGGGGGGGGTCTGCGGCTCGTGGTTGCCCCGCCTTGGGGGGAAAACAGGATCTCGCTCGCTTCTCGGCCTTACGACTTCGAGTCCGTTACAGCGAGGGCTGATGCGTCATGAAAAACAAGCACGATTACAAGTCCACGCCCAGCGCGGGCCAGCAACAACAATTAAGACCACCAAAAACGACAAAATAGCAGCAAACACAATAATGCCAATATCAGCAACAATAACACTAACAACAAAAGCAACAAAACAACAATAAACATTGCAGCACCATTAGCAGTAACATTACACAACAACAACACAACAACAACAACTACTACATTAAGGAACCCACGACTCAATAGTACTTCATCTATATAGCTATAGACTGCGTCTTGGTCGGACGTAGCCTATTGTACGGCGGATAAGAACTGCTTGACCTCGAGAATTGTGAGGTTGCGGCCGCCCAGAAAATGCCGCCCTTGTTCGCATCGTGGATACACTGGTTACTGCCAAGTAAGATCATGTCGCTCGTATAGACATGCATGTATATGTACGGGATGGGAACTCCCAAGAGGGCGGAAAGCAGGGCAGCCTCATATATATATATATATATATATATATATATGTATATATATATATATATATATATATATATATATATATATATATATATATATATATATATATATATATATATATATATATATATATATATATATATATATATTTTTTTCTGGCAAAATGCCTATGCGTACAATTTCGTTTGCGTAGTTGTATATTGAATTGTATTATATATTGGAAAAAAACTCTGTATTTATTAATATTTTAGAGGTGCTTGCGGAGTTGTTTTCCGTTGTTACCGTTTTTAAATTCGATTTGCTTATTATAACGTTATGAGCCATGTGTTTGTGGTTCGGACTTTGCGACTAGGCATATTTGGGCGTGGGTGTCCTGCGATAGAAGGCGTGTGCGTATCAGCGTATTGTGGAGAAAGGTTCGGCAGCTCTACGCTGTCATAGCTTCACTAGTTGAGCGTAAAGCGGTAGAAGCCATTTTTAGTCACCCCTTTTTTGTTTTGCCTGCTTACTCTGATGTCGCGTTGTCGCAAACAACCAATGAAAAGTGGGAAGTGACGCACAGTGCATAATGTTTTGACTGTCATCAAATCTGCTCTAGTTTTATCGAAGACCGGTTTATTTTGGAAGCCGTTTCTTGCCATTCCGCTTGTTAATACACATTATTTTTGTGCTATTCCGAGACGAGGAATATGTTTGTTGAAATCTTCTGGGCGTATGTTAACATTTGTTCTATATATATATATATATATATATATATATATATATATATATATATATATATATATATATATATATATATATTATGCATTTTTTGCTATCATCATGGACATCGTTGTTGTTTTTAACGTATATTAATTAAAATATTATTTGCTGTTTTGTGCTGTTGCAGAGACCCTACAGAAAGAAACGTCGGCTCAAAAGGAAGCGGCCGAGAAGTCTGAACAAGCGCATAATGAACAGTTAGCTGAATGTACGTATCTAGGAAACCGCCGAACTCGTACGAACGAGACAAAGTGCACTTAATTGACTTTCAACTTCTGCCCTCAAGTTGACCATAGTTTTAACTCGCCAAGCAGCTAGGAACTAAGTTATATTAAATATTAGCGCATTTTAGGTTAAAACAAGAACAACTAAAAGCATATGTGTTACGAAGTATTCGTTCGAGTAAGTTATTTAATCTACAACCCTGCAAAGATTTTTAGAGGACTGCGTTCAACGGGAAATGCAGCAGTGAATTGTGATTAGGCTACAAACGATTGTACATTGTTACGTAGCATTCCATGATCATTATATAATGTTTGTGTTTGTTGGCCTATTCCAGTGGAGAAAAAGCACGCCGCAGCTATAGCGCTTCTACATGAGGAACTAAGGCAGCGCCTGGAGGCCGCCCTGGAAAAAGAACGGCAGAGAATCAACGACGATAATGAACTCGTGCCGAGACGACAGCTGGAACAGCTTACGGCAAGTGGAATGCATTTAAATGCTATATCGTGTTAGGACGTGTTCCAGACGCGGTTTAGTCGAATAACCTTTGCATTTGTTTTATGCAGGTTTCAATCGTGACCATTTTCTAAAGTATAACCCTCCATGATAACTTAGGAGAGCGTATACTTCGGTGATCCTACTGACTGATGATACGACTATGTTTCATATTCGTTCTCTCTATTTATTCAGATTCATTGAGCTTCATAACGAGGTTTATTTGCGAAACTACTGCATTACAAATGCTTCAGTTTTCGAAAACAAATGAATGATATATATATATATATATATATATATATATCGATAATACATTTCGGGATCACACTTGCTCTGCCTCGTAAGCTGTTCTCATTGCGAGTGATGTTTGCTAACGCCATTGCTCTCTTGTTGTTCTCTCACCGGATCCGTGTCCCGCTGCCACGTGTCAATCAATGGGATGATGATGGTGCTTGTGTTGTGGCTGGCACGATACCGTTGTTGCTCTGATGCGATGCTGTTGATCGCTCCGGGGTGCTCCGGCCTTTATGCTGGCTGGCTTGCTGGCTGCGGCTATCGTCGTCACTGTCACGGCTGCTTCGGCGCAATGTTATCGTCGTCGTTCGTGGTTGCCTCGTTCGTGTCGCCGTCCGGCTCATTCTTCTCTCTTCATATCCGTTCTGATCGTTCGCGACGTCGTATCGTTACGCCGTGAATTGCGCATCCGTGCGTGCAGACCGAGCATGGACGCACGCTGGAACGTCTGCAGGAGTCGCAATGCCGAAGAGATTCGGGCGCTGGCCGACGCCCGGGGCGAGCTGGAACGCCGACTCGCCGATAAGTCGAACCAGTGCCGGCGCGTCGAAGACGAGGCTGCCGCGCTCAAGGCCAAACTGCTGCAGACGGTCGATGCGCGGGCGCAGTGGCTATCCGACAAGGTGACCTCGCTCGAGAAAGAGGTCGAATCGCTCAACGCTGTCCTCGAAATGAAGGTACGAACGAACGTCGGTCCGTATGTAAAACTCTTGAGGTCGTAATGATGATGATCATTATGAAGATGATGATAGAGTGGTGATGATGATTTGTGTATAGTAAATGTGTATGGCGATACGATTGCTTACCATCTCTCATCGACGGTCCTATTCTGTACTACCGCCACTATATATATATATATATATATATATATATATATATGTATAATAGAAAATTGACACGTTTACGTACGCAATATTGTAATATGAATTGTTAAATAAACATTTAGAAAAGTATATATATATATATATATCATGGCTTCATCAACGCCCATTGTTGGATAAATATATACACATTAAATCAAATCTTTTTGAAGAGACACTTATGTGATTGCAGCTTCAAGAGTGGCTATTAGAAAGCAGTGAACGTTTTTTAATGAATTATATTATACCTAACTCTGTTTTCTTACTGATTGATTCTGACGGATTCGGATGATTTCTGCTGCTACTGAATCCGCTGGCAGACCGCTGAAGTACGCGAATTGATGGTGGATCGACGGGAGAACCAGGAACGCAAAGAGCGTATGGCCAGCATGCAGGAGGTTATCGACAAACACCGGGCTCGCATTGAGGATCTTACGGTTCGTCGTCTAGACTTCGTGTTGTTGTTGACTATATGCCACTATTCGCTATGTTGACATGGCAAGATGACGCAGGTGCAGCGTCAGTGAATTACAGTCTCCGGAAGCTGGATCAGACATTGCTTCATTAGTCGTACAGGATATATATATATATATATATATTCGATTGACTGGTTGACTTTATTTAAAAGTTTTCTTTTTAAGAATTGTAAGTTCGGTTCCAATCATTGAAGCTAGAATATAAATTTATTAAAATTACATTTTTGTTGGGGGCACATTTTAGGCGCAACTGGATCGTAAGACGGAAGTGCAGCAGAAGCTTACGACGGAGAATGTGAAACTCAACGAGCTGTCAGAAAAGAAGGACCGCATCATCCATCAAATGAACCGGGATTTTGAGGAGCTCAAGTATCGAATGACAGACTCGAACAGTTTCAGTAAGTTGGTCCACGTGGGTTCGGCCACAAATGTTACCATAGCATTGGATTCTTTTTGGGGGAGGATGGAAATGATGATATTACGCATGTCTCACATTAAAGCACTGTACATCATTTACGCGCAATCCCCTCAATACGCGCTAACATCCCTCCTCTATTGTGACCTGAGAGAGAAGACCCTAGAGACCTCACCTGTTTAATTAAACTTGGTGTTACATGTCATGCAACGTATGTGCGCAACGTACTTCGTCATAACCTGTCGCCTAACTATATGTACATTACAATTCTATAAATGGCAATTATCACAATCGTGTTCCCTGTGAGGCGCGATGGTGTGTTCTTTGTTGAGACATCTGTGTGATTATATGGTGGTAGCCGTTTAAGTTTTCTTTAACACTCACCTTGTATATGGATAAGATCGTAAACCCGAAAGACCGATTTTTGACCGGCCGTTCCGAAAATTAAAAAGAACCCACAAGCTCGCAGATCCCAAGGCAATAACGTCACCATCAAAGCTGCTTTTTCAATGTGCCTGTGTATGTATGTGGGACGAAAGCTGTGATATTTTGCGTGCTGAACAATAATATCATAATGGAAGCGGGCCATTTGAATAGCGGCATATGGAGGACGAGCGCCATTTGGGTCGAGGCATATAGAAGAAGGGCGCCTTTTGGATTGAGGCATATAGAAGAAGAGTTCTAGAAAAACATCTATTTGGATAGAGGTGGCTGCTTCTGGTTGCCGCTATGTAACTAACTGTATTAGTTACAGGCTGTATTAGGCGGGACATGGTCCGCTGTCGAACGTCCCGGCATTTCCGGCTCCCTCGAGTCGCTCGGCCTGTGACTCGAGTCGAGTAGCTTTAATGCTAGCGAATGCAATGAATTGATTCGTCGACGATGATTCATTCATCGTTAATTGAATGGTCGTCTGTTGGCCTTGATCGATGGTTTGGTTGCCGTTTGTCGCCTGGTTCGTGTTGTTGTTCTTATTGTTGTTAATGTTGTTGTTGCTGTCTATATTGCTGTCGTTCGGGAGCACAGCTGTCAACGTGTCGACGCCGATGCATCACCGTCCGTTGCGCGAGTCGAAGAGTGTCAGCGGTGCGGGAGCTCGGTCCGCCGACCCCACTGATGAGGACGACGTCTGTGGCGTCGGCGGCACCGGGAACGGGGGTACCGTCATGAGTCGGTCATGGCACGTATCGTTTGGCAACGGCAACGGCGGTGCACGTTACGCTAATGCCAACAGCAGCAGCAGTAGCAATGGCGGAGGCGGCAGCAGCAGCGCGAATGCTGCCGGCCGAAGGCGACCGAGTCGCAAGAGCTCGAGCTCGTCCTCCGAGTCGAAAGCGTCCGACGAAGGTGAGTGAAGCGACAGACCCCCCACGCGAGAGGGCCGCGCGTACGATGATCATTTGATGTTTGCTGCCTGCCAATTGAGGTCCTTCCAACGCCCCTGTTATTACTATGATTATGAACATAATCGTAATAGAAGGCATATTTATCGCACATAAAGGGGATGGGGTGTATATATATATATATATACTTTCTGTATAGTAATAGCGGTCACGCTGTAGTGTATTGTTTCTCGAAGCGCTGAAACCTCATTGGCGACTGGCAAATGTGCGTCAAACAATTATACAGTAACGTGCGGTATGTTTAAGACACTCTGTGCGTTGGTCCTTTCAACCGGCAGGGCACAGTAGTAAAGAGCGCTTGCCTTTAGCACACGCATGACACTCACAGTAGCATTTGCGGCAATATAGCGTTATATATTTCCAAATTTTGTTGCAATACATTTTTAGATTGTTCTGACGAAATGTTCACATATAGCGTTGTATTGATTTTTAGTCGCTATTTAGTCGCTGGCCAATGCGTTTAACTCATCTGCACGTACGCATGTGTATGTGTTTGTGTATTCTTTGCGTACAGAATCTCGAGCACCGACGGTCTTGAATGAAGTGTTCCTGCGCGAGGACCAGGTAGCCCTCGAGGAGGCTGTATCCGGCCAAATCGCCGTGTCAAAGGCTTAGCATTTCGAGAGCCGTCGATGATGTGCGCCTTCGAAGGCGGCCGCCTCGTGTCGGCCGCTTGTGTATATGAATGGCTTATTGTGTATATCTAGATTTATATATACATGCGCACATCGTTATGCCTAACCCTGATTTAAAACATAAGCGACAAAAGCTCGCATAGGTACCTACCAGTCGAGATAACGGAACGCCGTACACCGAACGAAGGAAGCAGACGAATAAACACTACGTATAATGACGGCTGCGTCGAGCAGCATAAGGTCATATGTCCTCGATTTGTGGAGTTTGTCACATTGACGACAACCAGTCAATGGTCGTAGTGAGGCTAATGACGATTATGATGATGATGATGTTGATCATGACGATGTCGACGGTTGTATTGCTTGTGTAGTAAGATGCTGTAGTAAAACAACAGAGAGCTGAATAATGAAAGAATAAGTCGCCGGTGTATCACGGCGTGCAGAAATCTTCAATAAACCGTTAATGGTCACCGAAAGCCAGGGTGATTGTGATAGAACCGAAACAATCAAACATGTGTGCTGCTTTATCTTAGCATAGTAATTTTACTCTAGTCATTTTGGCGAAAAAGGCGTTCCAACGTGGCTCCCGGAGGAACATATTCGCCACGAGTAGTAGACTTGCCACCAGCCCCACTGATTGTTGGATGTGATGCGCAAGCAATCCCCAGTTAAGTCGGGGGACAGAGGCGGGGGCACACGACTGATTGGTAACTGTGTGTGCAACCTAATACAAATATAGAGCATTTTAGATAATTTGATGGAGTTCGCTTTCCTCTGTAATTGAGAAAGGGGAGACCAAACTAGATTGGAATTGTTCGTATCGGTGTTATCGTAGCAACATGTATACACTTTTTCTCAACCGTGGATTTCTTAACATACATGCAGAAAACCTTTTTTAATTTAAATTTTAGAGTTACATAACTACGGCTTACGTATATGTGATTAACTAACTGCACAAATACTTATGAGGATAATTATGATTACTACGTATTCATGACGTCACATTTAAGCAATATGTGCACTTACACTACAATTTCATAAAACTACTATGAATGTTCTTAATATTGTGTGAGGATGTATTTGCGACCTCTTTATTACACACTCACAAGTATTACAAGGCGAAAAACATACAGAAAACGGTCATTCGGTAACCACTCAGCGCTGAGCAAACGTGATCATGTTTGTGAGGTTTGAAACGCATATCTGGGTTTTTATGAAACTATTAGCAGCATGGGAGCACATCATTAAGGCATCGTCGACGATGTACCAAAATAACGAGTCACTCGCTTGAAGGATAACACGCAGATTTATTGGTTGACGGGTGTTCCCAGAAAACTGGATGGCGCTCTCCTACCTATGAAAATCAAAATGAAAAACCCCGGCCGACTAACTACCCTGTCCTGCGCGGGCTCTGGGCTGGCGGAACTCATCCGCCCGGACCGCTGTTTCGTACGCACGAGCCATTCTTAAATGTCTCGCCGGGCTATCTAACGATTAATTGTCGACTTGACGCCTACCGCCGATGGCTTCATGACGCAAACCTCAAAACTCGTCGATGACTCAATACAATCGTGCATATTGTGCAGCAAGCTGCCAATGCTATGAGAGACATGATGTACAACATTTGCGGCAAGGTACCTTGACGTTTCCGATTGATCCGTTCCATCCGGTCTCTCTGTGGACCGATATACAGGTTTGGACTCACAGTCTCTTAGTTCGAGACAATATTGGAGTTATATATATATATATATATGCTGGTGTGTGTTTATTCAGTGTTTTTCAAACACCTACGTGCTACGGTTTTCCGGACTATGGAAGTCGGATCAGGTCCTCCATCCACTTCCGCACATTGTTCTTTTTCTGTGTCTTTCTCCCTCTGTGCATGCGTTTGAATGTATGTGTGGCTGTCTACGTTTGGTTATATATGTCCACCTATTCAGACTTCGACTCGTGTCGTTCCGTTGAGACGGGTTATGGTGTGTGATAAGACCCTGTGCGTTGTCGACCACTTCACTATCTCTCTCGACGTACGGTCGCAGCTCTGAAGCTCTGTGAAGTTGACGTTGTGGACGTTCAACGGACGTTCTCTTTTTCGGCTTTCCTTCCCTTCTGTTTTTCGGTCGCGTCCGCGCCGATTTCGCTTGCTTCGACTGGTCTGGCGGCAACCGACAACACGTCCTCCGCTTTGAACCTTGGGCGCCATTGTCGCCTAGCCTAGCGATACTGCTCCGTGCTCCGTGCCTGTAGAGGAGTGTGTGACTGTCTCTGTGTGGTCGTGTCTTTGAATCTGTGTGTATGCCGCAACTGTTCGCTCGTGCGACGTATATAATTGCGCCTCCTATACGGCGTCGAATCGGCTACCCAAAACCGCAACACTTCAAGGAGTTGGAAACTTTGCGATATGTTTGCTACTGGCATTGCCTTCGCCTACTGAAGCCGGCTGGTCGAACGATCCCAATTCCCGATTCCCCCGCAATTCCTCCCACCTCTCCACATCCCCCCACCCGACACACACACGCATTACCGTTGCCTGTTTGTCTCAACTCAGATATGGACGGATAGATCGGGTCGGTGACCGATTGCGGTGTAAATCGGCTCTGATCTGTGCAGCTTCATCCTGTGGTTGCTTGGTTGGCTTAGCTTCTGTTGTTTGCTGATCTTGGGTGGACTTCGGGGGTGCTGCAACAAGGTGCTGCTGAGGCAGTTGGCATGGCGAACGTGACCGCCCCCGCTCGGCCACTCGCCCATGGCGACCCGGCGACTATTGCGACGAGTCGTCGTAGTTCGAACCTGTCCGTCTGAAAGAGCGCCGATCAAAACAGTTTTTTGAAGTCACGATATCAATCAGACTGCGTACGCTTAGCGAGGACTTTATTTTGTTTTCGTTTTTGTTTTCGGGCTGACCGATTGACTGATTTAACGACGTGCACGGGACTGCTTTCGCATTGCTTCGTGAGACGGACAACTGTCATCTCATAATATCATATATAATGTCAATCAGAAAAACCGAAATCAATATCATATGCGCAA
The DNA here is from genome assembly GCA_003439945.1 of Dermanyssus gallinae. Lineage (NCBI taxonomy): Eukaryota > Metazoa > Arthropoda > Arachnida > Mesostigmata > Dermanyssidae > Dermanyssus > Dermanyssus gallinae. Next base: position 117,522 of record QVRM01004079.1, on the reverse strand, counting down.
CGCCATTCCAGTTAATGATGTACCTAACCAAATTTGAATATGTCGATCAAATACTTTCTTATTCGAAAATTAAGTATTTCCATAATTATCGTTGTTCGAGAGGAATTGTATAAGGTGGCTTTTAACATCTCTCGACTTTCGAAGCTTTCTCCTCTTAAATATAATAACTTGGAAGTAAGTGTTTCTATACACACGAAGTGTGTAGAACTTTATGCGATTTACCTTGTTGTATATAATCCATTTTTTAGAAAAGGGATATTTATTGTAGATGCGCACGGTGTATCATATAGTCTCCGAAAAGTCTATGTGGCACCCATACTTGGACCACAAGGGGGTTTATGGAGCCAAGACTAGTTAAGTGCGAATAAGCGGATCGTTTTATCTATACGATGCGCTCAGCATGTGCGTGATCTGGACAATTATAAAATAAACATTACAATATAAAATATAAATACATTTGATCTTTATCCACCGTGAAAGGCCAACCCAAAGCAGTATTATATGCAAATGGGCCATTGAAAGTGCCATGCTCATATTACACACAAGAAACACACTGTTGTCGAATTCAGGTACGTCTAGTATGCATCATTGGTAAACAAAAAATAAACAAAACAAAAAAAATTATATATATATATATATATATAACAAGCAAAAACAATAAATATATATATTTAGTGTGACAGACAATCAAACTATATATACCTGGTGCATCGATAGTAGTCTGCAATTCCCGCTTGGATGCAGACAAACATCGGGCTAGCCAACACACGTTCTCCGAAGACGATTGACGGAGGCATTTCGTCCCCGGCCGCATCGTTTTGTAATGACTGAACGCCTAAGAGCAAAGCACATCGTTTACAGGAGAGCTCAGTGATTTCGTGTCGCAGTAACTTTGTGTGGTAAGCGGTAAGTTAGCACGCACTGGAACCAATATGTTATATATATAAGTATATTTTGTGATTCCAGTTAATATAGATCCGATTAATTGGTAGGATATATATATATATATATATATATATATATATATATATAAATGTATTTATTAACTTGTGTTTTACGACCTGGCTATGTGCAACCTCAGGTGAACCACCATACTGTCATTCATCTATGCCCTCATTCGGATAGGATTGCAAAACTTCAAACGATATGTTTGTCAATCACATGCAATAAAAATGCAATAAAGTACCGTTCTACATCGTCTTGATCATTATCACGCAGCACATAGTGGCCGAGTAAACTGTTGTCAACATTGCCTGAACAATCAAATGTTCTATAGTTAGAAAATTAAGATGTCGGCACAGCCGGTAGTCGAATTGTGGCTTTGCCTCAAACTATCGTTTTGCCAAAAGAGTCCAGAGTGCTATTTGGCTTCCTGTGACAAAATTCGTCTTTTACGACAATGGAAAACCCTGGTTCTTCCTGGTGTCCAAACTGCAGGCACGGGTGTCTACTGTGATCAGCTTGACGGTATTTTTGCGCCCTTTAAAGGTAAAGACACATTATTGTGAATAAAAATGCCGTTATCTTCCTCGAGATGCAGAAGCAGAAATTATATGCCATGGAAACTGATAGTCTGGCCGAAGATGGCGGAGAGTGGTGGGTAACGATGGTGAGTGTTATCATTATAAATGGATAAAGCCTGCAAACTCGATAATTTATTAGATTGATTTTGACGTAGAAAATTTCAAGTTACTCTTTGTCTGTCCATATATATATATATATATATATCTGCCTCAGCCTTTTATAGTCAAGTTTTCTCGTCTTCCCCAAGATCGGGAGTGCAGCATCGCCGCCGCGATGCCCTCGATCTCCGTGGCCGGTACGAGGTGGCCGGTCTCACCTACCTACGATGGGCGGGATGTCAGCGCGCCGCCCATAGCGTCCATTGGGCACGAATGTGCGCTGGCCCGCGACCGCAGCGGCGAGCACCGCGGCTACAATAAGGACGGTCGCGTACAGAGTCGTCAGCTCCGGAAGGCGTCGTGCCATGGCGTCGTTTTTGCACGTCGCGAAGCTCCTGAAGCTGGCGTGCTTCACTGGCGGGGGTGTAATTATTGTTGTTGTTGCTGCTGCTGCTGTTGTTGTTATTGTTATTGTTGTTGCTGCTGCTGCTGCTGTTGTTGTTGTTGTTGCTGCTGTTGTTGTTGGCGTGCGTGTTTTTCCGGCTTGCCTTTGGTTGGGCTTCAACTTCAATCCGACGACACCGAACCGCGAGAGAGACGGGAACAGGTAGAGATAAATATATAGAGAGAGAGACACAGCCACACATACACAGACAAAGTGGATCTGAAATACGACCGGAGCTAATGTCGTAGGACGCGCCGCACCTTCCAGCCAGTCGCTGGATGGGGAGGGGGTGCAGCCCACAACCAGCAATTGTACAGGTTCTCTACAGGTGCTGCAGTTTTTACCGTTTCTGCTGGTTGCTCTGCTTCCGCTGGTTATTTTTCTCTGCTGCTGCTGCTGCTGTTTATGCTGTCGTTGCCGCCGGGGCTGCTGTATCTAATATTCCGTTAAGTCCCGAACCCTACTATTTGTAAAGAAAGTAAGGCAAATCGCACACACACGCATGAACAGAGACGTCCAAACAAAACACAAGGAAATGCAAACACTACGTTATTGCAAATACTGACACTACTACTACTACTACTACTACTACTACTACTACGGCAACTGAACATGACATTGAGACTACTCTATTACATGTACATAGACAAGTATAGACAATCCCTGTCGCTTAATTAACTACAAAGTCATCAAGTGTGTACGATTGCTATGACTAGAATAACAACCGACTACTAGTAAATTTATCTTGGCCACCTATTTACAAATAGATGTATGTAAAAACATTTATTTTGTTTATCGTTATTCTACTAAATTTGTTCAGTTAAACATTGGTAGTAGCAACATTTGAGTCATCATATATATATATATATATATATATATATATATATATATATATATATGTGTGTGTGTGTAACTATGTATCGCGAGGATTTCTGGCGGCTTTCTGGCGTTTTCCCTGGAACAGTCCCAGACAGATAGCGTGCATCTGAGACAAGTAGTTCAGGTCATGTGTACTCTCTGTCTGCGTCTGATATAACGATATGTCGTCGAAATTAGTAAGTACAGGTAGTTCAATAAGTTCTTAGTATGAAAACCGAGAATTTTCCAAATCATGTTTTTAAATTTTTCTTATTCGATATACTCCCCGAGAAGCTCAATACACTTTCCCACCGAGATTTCAGAGCTTTCATACCTCTTGAGTAGAATTCCGCGTCGTTAGACTGAAAATAGGCATTGACAGCAGCCTTAACCTCTTCATTGCTGGAAAAACGCTTTCCACCGAGACTATTCTTCAAATGTCCGAAGAGGAAATAATCAGAGGGGGCCAGGCCTGGAGAATAGGAGGGTTGTTCAATAAGTTCGAACCTCAGTTGGGCCAGTTTTGCCGATGCTTGCCGGGACTTGTGTGCAGGAGCATTGCCCTGGTGAAACGGGACAACCTTCTTCTGCAAAGCGGGCCGTTTCAAGATGAGTTCTTGCTAACGGCAGTCCAACAGTCTTGCATAATATTCTCCTGTGATCGTTTTACAGCTCTCAAGGTAGTCAACCAGCATTATTCTACGTTGGTCTTAAAAAACTGTAGCCATCACCTTTCCGGTCAATGCCGTTGTCCGCACCCTCTTCGGAGGTCCTTCATCAGGTGCACACCATTGGCAAGATGCTTCTTGGGTCTCGGGAGTGTAGTGATGAACCCGGCTTTCATCGACGGTCATGAATCTGCACCAAAAATCCGACAGATTGTTCGACATCTTGGCCAAATTTCGCTGTAAAGCCAAAACAGGCGCGTCTTTTTGGCCTTGGTTGAGCAAATGCGGCAGCCATTTTGCTCTAAGCTCTTTCATCTTCAAGTTTTCGTGTAGGATAAAATGCACACTGCCTAAACTAATCCCTAATGCCTCCGCTATTTCCTTAATGCTCATTCGCTTATCTGTGCCAAGAATTTTTCGCACTTTCTCTACGCTTTCCTCATCAGTTGCCGTTTTTTGGCCTCCTGGACGTAGTTCATCCTCGGTGCTCCTGCGACCTCTTTCTAACACATTAATCCAGTTGGAAATAGTGGCAAAACATGGCGCAGAGTCACTGTACGTCTCGTCTAACTCAATTTTTACTTGGGCCGCATTCCAACCTTTGAAATAAAAATGCTTGATAACCGCTCGAAACTCTTTTTTCTCAATTTTTAAAAATCACGCCGATACGTTGCACGGGAAAAGCTATCAAACGAAATCGCAACGGCCAATCACCATAATATATTGAGTGCTAGCAGTCGAAAAGTTGCAGTTCCTATTAGCGGTGAAAGCGTGCCAAAATTCGAATTCTAAAAAGCTCATTCTACGAACTTATTGAACTACCTGTATATATATATATACATATATATGTGTGTAACTATGTATCGCGAGGATTTCTGGCGGCTTTCTGGCGTTTTCCCTGGAACAGTCCCAGACAGATAGCGTGCATCTGAGACAAGTAGTTCAGGTCATATGTACTCTCTGTCTGCGTCTGATATAACGATATGTCGTCGAAATTTGTAAGTAGTAGTAGTAGCTAATCAAGTAATTATGTAAGCTGCTAGACGATTCGCAGCTGAAGAACAATAATAATAATAATAGCCTTGTGTGGGATGTAACGGTTTCATGCACGGCGGCGTTATCATATTTACGCCACAGCGCAGTCGAATCGGGATGGGTAGCAGAACGTGCGGATTCTGAAAAACGGAGGTAGTATCTAGAACTATCTAGAAGCTACCACTTTGCACCCATTACATTACAGACACTAGGCCCCATCAGCACAGGTACAGCAAAACTCCTGCAAGACATCGGAAAACGAATCGAAGACGTTACGGGCGATCGACGCGAGGCCATGTTTTTGAGACAGATGATGTCTTTGGCCGTGTGTAGAGGGAACGTGGCTTCTATTATAGGCGCCATGAACTGACAGAAAGCGAACAGAGCAGGATGAACACGATTTAAACGTTCATACCTCACAATTGTATTAACTAAATAATAATAATAATAATAATAATAATAATAATAATAATAATAATAATAATAATAATAATAATAATAATAATAATAATAATAATGTATTCGATTCGGCAGCTATGCGGCAAGCATACGTGCATCCTATATCGTGCACAAAATCAAAAGCAATAACAATCAATTCGTAATACGTGCTATTAGTAAGTAGTCCACCAATGTTAACATATAATACAAACTATTTAGATCTTTTTCGACCGACCACAGTCGGGACTCTCCCGGAGATGTGTGTGTATGGGCGTGTGATCGCCCGGAACTGCATCTTAGGTTAATGCTTCAGAGGGTCAGGGAAGAGGATATTTCAGGATTTTGCGTATATAAAACTTTCTATATAATTTGTTCCAGGATCCAGGAATTTCAATTTTTTTTAATTTATACCGTGACCCATTTCTGGAAACTCTCCCTTTGTTCGAAAATTGTTATTGTTGTGTGGGCTTTTTAACAACTAATCCTTGTGATAGTGTGGAATAATCACACACAGAATCCAAATGCGCCATCAAATTGTGCCATTTTTTTCAAATGCGTTGCATAAAAAATAAAAAGTTGACACATTTCGGTAGAGCACTTGGCCACTGTGCATGTGAACAAACCTGCCTGCAGGCAGACATCCAGACGGCAGACACGTAACCCAAGACAGTCTTCTGAGGGGTCTACCGTCTAATATTGCGGGTTCCTACCGGATGGAACTGGGCCTGCCAGACTACCCTGCCCCTCGGGCCTTGCAAGCGGTACTTAGCAGGACGAATGCCTAGTACGCTCTGGCGGTAGCTTCGCCGCTTGTACACGACTTCAGCGGCTCGAAGGCATGCTAATATGGGGGGGGGGAGCTGTGCCAGTCGGAAGAATGAGTTCGGCTGCCACATGCTTTAGATATCAGCAAGCGGGCCACCTTGTTCGAGACTATAAGACAACTGCTCTAAAGTGCATGGTTTGCCACAGTGGGGGCCACCCCGCGAACCTTCGTAGCCTGTTCGACGTATCGGATTCAGATCGACGCTACGTGGGCCACCGCCCCGACTGTCGCCACTGGCAATCGGGGCGCCCCGGAAGGACGAGACAAACTAGAGCAATATGTTCAACACGATTTGCGGAAACTCACTTCTGTCGAAAAAAGGGAAACGCTTTGATTAAATGCCACGAAAAGCACTAACAATCACATCGAATCAATGACGCCTTTCAACAAGGAAACCCTTTGAGTCCCGCACTGTATGTTCGATTTATTAGGTCTAGTTTGCCAGATCCCGTTAAAGGTATCTGGATGACGCAATACTCGACGCATCGGCCAATGTAGTGGTATCAAGCAAACGCCTAACTAAGCATCTCTAACTGCAAGAAGATCTATTGTCTAACGCAGCGAAATGCACACCTATCACTAAGGGCGAAGCGCACGAGGGAAGAAAAACTGCCCTGAAGATTTGATGCGAATCGAGACATTCTTTCTGCGGCAATGTCCGGGGCCATGCATCAACGAAGCATTCAGTGGCTAGCCGACGTAAACGCAGAAGAAAAGTGTTCCTCCTATCAAGGTGATACTAAAGGGTACACAGATTGCTGTTGTGGCGTTGCACAGCTATTTGGGAATGTACGCTGACGAAATGTTAGCATAGGCCCAGTTAAGACTATCTGCAGTATAGGCCACAAAACATGCAAAAATAAGCTTGTGCTCCATGTGGCTTACACACTTATGACGTTGTGGTTCGGGTGTTTCATTTAAAAGAATATTGTGAAACCTAAGCAATGCGCATCTCTCGACATAGTACGCACATATACTGTTCATAAAGGTTCGAATATATGAATAAATATTATTAATCTGAGACAGAAATAAAACGGTTCGTCAATACAGTTCACAAATGTGATTTCTGCAGCGCAGACGGCAATGGCTAAGATTAACCCTTGGCTCAGCGTGGGCGTAAATAGGCGAATAGATATAAAATAAAGTGTTACATGCGCTGTAAACAAGTGCCCGATTGCTTTATTAAATTAAACTAGATTACCAAACAAATCTGACGATGGCGCTGTGACTTAACCTTTAACGTACGCGCCTTATGAAGGCAAGCAGTGCTCTACGGCTAGGCTGTTTGGCCTATATATATATATATATATATATATATATATATATGTATATATATATATATATATATATATATATATATATATATATATATATATATATATATATATATATATATATATATATTATATATTAATAATGATAATAATAATAGAAATATATATTCAAAATTTACAACTCTGATGTTCTGACATACTGCATCAATTGCAAACCGAATTTTCTCCTCGTCTCGTAGTAATAATTACTAAACGATTTTACTTTAAAGTAGACTATTTTGAGCCTCCCGGCGAACGTGTGATCATGTGCTTTCTGTCTAACCCGAAGTTAGCCCAATTCAATAATGTGCCGCTAACAGGTGCCGCATTTCCCGACGCAGACCGACGGTGGCACGCATTGCAGCAGCTTCGTGCTTCATGCATCATACAGGTAGATATCGCCCGAGGCGTCTTAGGAAAAACTCAGTCAGGCGGTATTGATCTACAAATCTACCTGAGAGATGGCTGATGGGTGGGTTGACAACAACAACGACGATGACGACGACAACAACGACGATGACGACGACAACAACAACAACAACGAACGAACATGGCAACCACGCTAATTTCCGCCATAGCGGCGGGCAAAATTTCAGCTTCACTTGCCAGCGGTGTTTATCCCCGACGTTGAACGCCAGCACCGCATCTGAGCGCTGAACGCTGCTGCGTCCAAGTCACCGCACCTCGCCGAGGCGATGAGCGAGATGATATGCAAAGCTCGACAGGTGCATTTTGCGACCTCGCGAATTAGCAAAATGATCAGCAACAACAGCTGCAGCAGCAACAACAACAACAGCAACAGCCAGAGCAACAACATACAGCTGCGACAGCCAGAGCAACAACAACAACAACAACAACTCTTCGCCACCTCGAGCAAATGTGATCTGGCACATCGCGTTCGGGCATGTTCTCGATTTTTGCCTTTTTGCATTGACGCAGTGCAGTGCAGTCAAAAAAGGTTGGATAGGTGAGTTTCTCCGCTTGATTTTTCCTTCCTTCAGGTTTGGCTTCTCTCTGCCGTCGATTGTTGTTGTTGTTGTTGTTCTTAGTTAACTTTAGTTGTCTTGGGCTGTTCGTACCCTAGCTAGTTAACTCCACCTGTCGTACTGCTCCAATGTGACTTCGCCGACGGTTCGTCGTTTCGCGAACGCTTCTTCGAGTCTCTCACACGTCGTACAAACATGTGGTCCGACGAACCACTGTCATTGTTTTGTGCATTCTCTGTACCAGTCTAACGAACCTAATAGAGTATATTTCCTGAACTATATATATATATATATATATATATTTGTGTGCAACAACCTTCTTTCAAGAAGGTTGTTACACACATATGTATATATATATATATATAACAACCTTATGAAAATGTAAAAATCAAAGCCGTTAGAAACGCGTTTGTTTCCTTAACATTTTCAGCGAAGACCAGTCCTTGGAAAAATCACAGTCTTGTCCGAATTACATTCTACATTAGAATCATGTGCTCTACCGTTGCCGGCTTCATGCCACACTTCATAATGAGGATAAGGATCCTGAGATCTAAGGTTTCCAGCAATGTATCGGGGAATTCAAAATTCCGTCGGAACCAAAGTACTATATATGTGAAAGTACCGCCAGTATTGTCTCGGCAGTCGCTCGCGTTTTTGCTTGGGTTTTTCTGTTGGAATGATTTCGCGTCTGGTCTCATTCAAAATAAAGCCCCGTTTCTCAATGGAGATACCAAACGGTCAAAGTGTTGCGTCAATCACTAGAAACTGAGTGAGCTGTATATGTTGGTATCTATGTTGGTTTTGAGAAATTAAAAAAAGAAAATCCTACGTGGATGCTTGCAATATTGTTTCTGAATATCTAGCATCATGTAGAGCCCTTAAACCTGTTTGCAGGTTGTGTTTGCATGCGCACGAGTAGACTCATTTAACCCATGACTCAAAGTTGGTCCTGTTGCTAAACTTGGCGAGGGTCGCGGATAAGCTGCTGCGAACGCTTCTCACGCCTCTAGGTGTGTAGTAATCCTTCGCTTCAGTTGTTTGTGAGTTCGTGCTCGAATAAAAATCAAAAGCCGTAGCCATATTAGGTGGACCCGTAGTCCCTGAAGCGTGTTAATAGAGCTACCACATTGAATGCATGTGAAATCGGGCGGCGGTTACATTGGATGCGCGTTCGTTACCATGCGCACTGAGTGTTTAAGGTGAAGACTGGCTTGTCAATATCTATTTAGTTGGGTGTTTGTGCCGGAAACGGTGTTTCCACATCAGAGTCATTGAAGACTGAAACTAATTAGGCTTTTCCAAACTCAGAGTCCAGACATTCAAGGAGAGCTTACGTAGTCGCAGAATCTTTGAAAATGTGCTAATCATTTCCAGAGTATTAGGCTGTTTTCTAGTCAGCGAGTAACGTCAGAGTCGTCTCTACGAGTTTGAGTAGATTTATTCTTAGTTGTTCCTGGATATGCTGGTAGGACGGTAAGTCAAGTTAATATTGACATCTGTACCAATTAGTTGTGTGATTTTCACTCTCGCTATCTAGATGTCTTAATATTGCCTTGCAATTTTTTCCTTTATAATGCATTAATATTACGAGTATGATCGGCGCTTAGTAACACTCAATACATTGTCCTTATTCAGCAAAACAAAATTGAGTTCTATCGAGAGCACAAATGACAACGGCACACAAATAAAAGATTTCACGAAAACATTTATGTCACAGCTGTTCGCCTAAACAATGTTGACCATAAACAGCCACAAATCGACGATGAATATTGGTATTACAATCATCTTCTGCCACTTAAAATTGCGCTACATATACATAGATTCAAATCCTGTCGGATGACCGCCTAGAAATGCGAAGGTTCTATTGTGCACATAGCCTCGTCTTTTCTGTCGCCAGTTGTTGGATCTAAAAGCGAAGCAGGTCGAAACTGAAGACGAGAACCACATGGTGTTTAACTCCTGTCCAATTTCTGCAGATTCTTTTCGCGAGCACCTAAAAGGAGTCTTTAATTCATGATACATGACCGCGAATGTTGTGCCGATCCTTTAAGAACTTTAAAGTGAATAGGGGCCTTAGCTCTTCTCACAAACAGAATTTCCCACTTGAGCAAATCCGCAATGTTATTCTCTGTTTGAAAAATTAGAAAGCGTTTTGTCGTGATCTAACACTTGCTTCAAGAAGTGAAAATCTCAATCTGCGTTAAGTACGTGTCACTCTATGCTATCCGTTCGTTGACTACTTATCGGCTTTTGACACAGCACCGCGACAAATCGTGATAGAAAAGCTGGCCGTTGCAGGAGTGGGGCAACTGATCGTTCGCTTGCTCTCGTAGATACTGCGGGCGAAACCAATCACGTTCGATGATGAAATAAGCGAGCTCATCCCTTCCTGCAGACCACGGGTTGTCCGCAGGGAGATAGCTTGAGCCTGTTCTTCTTTACGATCCTCCGATTACTTAAATCTGTCAACCCTCATCTCTTCCCGTGTGTATACATCACGCTGTACGCGGATGACCTCGTGCTCTACAGCCGTGTATACGTTGACCTCAAGAGATGCCTGAGGTAACTCGTGAATTACAGCACACAAAACGGTCTTACATTCAACGTCAACAAAACGAAAGTCATTAAGTTCCGCTTAAGAGGCCAATTGCCATGATCGGACAAATATTTCTGGGACGGATCCCCAACAGAATTTGTCTCTAACTTTGTCATCTTTGGCGTAACACCCTAGAAGCACTTCTCTCGCAGCCCACATCTCCCGTCTTGTCAGGAGTAGCATAGCCGCCATGGCATTCATTGCTTGTATCCAAACGCTCTTCATAAAGACGGCCCTAATTCTATTAAACACGAAGGTCACTCTAGTGGCCTCAATTGGCAGCGCGTTTTCTTTCATTTCTTTCACCATTAGACTTCCAAAACAGCCCAGAATCGCCATACCTACTATTTTTCTCAATTGACACTATTTATCGAGGACCTCATCAATCGATTAAAGCTTCCTCAAACATTTGCTGTTTGACAGTATTGCAAGTCATACGACTGGAAAATGAGGGACGTTATGTAAATTCTGCGGGTCTGGCTATACATGCGGTTAAAACAAAAACTATCATAATTAGGGAAGTCCTGTTGAGTATGCGAAACACTTCGCCTATATCGGCGTCAAAGATAGTTTTCCACAGTGTCCAAGGGCCAGCCCGGCTGTATTTGTAAGCTGCTCTACAGCTATTTGATTTCAAAATAGGCTCCACAGCTGCGAATGTGCTACAAGTGATATGACTTTACCTCAGCCCTGGTCTCGATAGACCCAAGGCTGCATTTCCCAAGCCACCCTGCGTGCCCACAGAACAAACCGAAACTAGCTTGTCTAGGTGGCGGCTAGAACGCTTCTCTTCACAGAGATCTTCCAAGAATTCCAATGTGGAAACTCGGCATTTTACCCTACGATGTGCATGGCCTTCACCATATAATTTGTGCACGACCTGCCAGAGACGTGATACCCTGCTGTGGAAAGCAACCGTCGGAGCTTGTTAACCGCTTCCCGTAAACTGACATTCGGGTTCATTAAACGGAAACGATGTTTACAGCGCATATAAACAAAACAGCATAGACGATTCTTGTTTCCATTCACGGGGAAGTAGGCAATGACCAAAGACTCTCTGTTGACCAGACGGCTCTCTGGTGACCTACTGTTCGAGGCATGTACTGCATTCTATGAGGGCTTTTCTCTTTTTTACTTCACATGCATAAAGTAGACATGAAGCACAGAGCGGTGTGTGTGGGCCCTTACAGTTCACGCATCTGGCTGCGTTGGTCAAGCATTGGACATCTGAAGCGTGTACAGTCATAGCCACCTAGCACCTAGCATCACTACACCTCAGAAGACGGTGTCTTGCTGAATTGGAGAAACTCTTAGTCAGTAGGCACAGCAGTCGCGCCGATTAAAAAATACATCCCGCTGTTCCGGCTAAGATAGCGCCGATCTTAGCCTTTCAATGCAGACAAGATGTAATGATCAGAAAAGCCTTTGTCGGCCAACTAATGAGACCGACAAAGGCTTTTCTGATCATTATATCATGTCTGTCATAAAACTGGCTTTAATGACTTCGGTACTCTCCACCAAAGTGTTCAGCCAAGCGTATGAGATCAGACGTAGATTCTGGCTTCGAAAGCGGAACAAGACGTTAAGGCTCGCAACAAAGCGCTAGAAGTTCGTCTTTTAATATATCACACCCGATAACCAATTCCCCACATATATATACAAACTTAAAAACACATTCGTGGAAGTATACACCCTACTCTAGCTGAAGGTTATTTGCCGCTTTGAACACTCAACCGGCTACACGGTGGCTTTGATCTTTCCATGCAGGTAACCCTTAACAAAGTATCGAAATAGAGTAGCAGGGAAATCGAAAAAGAATATCATCACGCAGCGATATTTAATAGATCCATTCCAGCCAACCACGGTCGGACTCTCCCCAGTGCGCGAGCGAAAGTGACCCTTCGGAACTGCGTGTTAAGCAAGCATAGGGCCAGAGCAGATATCCTTTCAGATTTTGCCTATAGAGAACTTTCCAGCTAGGCACTTTCCAGGGTCTAATAGGTGTCACCCTATTTTTGTTTTTTTTGTCGAATTTCTTTTGGCTCTTCTCAAAAATGTTGCACTTTGTGCGGGCTTTTTTTAACAACCGACCTTTGTGACAGCGTGGAATGACCAAACACAGAACCCAAGTACGCTACAAAAATGGGTAATCTTTTTGTTTACGTGTTACGTGTGTTACGGCTACACTCCTGACATGTTCAAACACAAGAACTAGATAGCAAGACAAAAACAAGAAATAACTAGACCGCATGTTCTATCCTCACGCCGGGAATCGAACCTTAAAAAAATCCTTTGGGACTGACTCTCAGCCAAGATTTAACGTTCATGAGACTGCTTTGCGCATTGCTCCACAGACGGACCCTCATAAATCTAAATGTGCAACGGTGGGGCTCGAAACCCATGCGCACCTATGTGTCTCCTCCGGTGGCGAGGCGTAGACGCATGCCACCACGCCACCGGGCTCGACAGCGAGAATCAAACCTGCGGTCTAGCAACACACCTGATGCCAGGCACAAATCTTGCACACTAGCTACCGGAGTAGTTTATATTTGATACCCTAAAACTTCATTTGATACAGTCGTACGTTGCTAAGCTTCGGCTTCGGTGGCTGCTGGTAAACGAATCGTCCACGGCAGACAGGAGGGCTCCCTTGAAGTGGACGGCGGCGGAGGTGGCGGCGGCGGCCCTTAGAGCTCTCGGCAGCCGACCAGTGTTCAAAGGTCAAAGTCCTCCTCGTTTTGAATCGAGGGGCGCTGATGAGATGGAACCTCCTTTTCGTCTTCCTCGTGCGGCTGAGGCTGCTGTTGGCGGATCTACATTTCAAATTGACCGCTCGCAGACTGTCTGTAGTCTCTTTTTTTTTCGTTGTCTCGCTCCGACTGCTCCTCATCAGCGGCGGCCAGTAACGAAGACTAGGCCACGTTTAGAGAGAAGAGATCCTCGTCTCAGCCCGAGCCGGGGGCCCAACTGAACGGCACAAATACGATCATATCTCTAGGCGTACGCAATAACGACGCCGTGGTTACACATATTGTTGGCAATAGGGAACAATTGCAGTGAAACCAGCTAATGAGAAAGACTAATGGAAGACGAAGAAAAGAAAAAGGAGAGAGACATATATATATATATATATATATATATATATATATATATATATACGCTTTCGACGAGATTGTTCTTAAATTAACAGTTATGTCAAAATAAAAATGAATATTGTTTTTTGGAGAAATCAGCACCCCATGTAATTGTGAGATAAAATTGTAATTTTAGTGATTTCCAATCATCATAAAATCATTATAAAAACGATTCAGAATAGGTTGACAAGGTACTTTATAGGTACTTTTTTAGAGTGAGAGGGAAAATTGCTTTTACGCACTCCCGGGACGTGAATTTGATGCCGATCTTGTTGGTATAACATCCACTAAAAGCTTCTCCACCTCTCAACCTCATGACGAGACGAAAAGCTGGTACTCTTCCTTGCATCAATCCCTGCATTTTACTTAGCGTTGCGTGTACAGAACGCAAATTTTCGTCTGTACCAGGTCTTTCCTCTGGATGACGACTGCGGCGAGGTCCTTAATGACGTCGCAGCTTTCAATGCCTGCACCATCTGTTTACATGTTTACAGGGAGTTGCTATTCATTGACCCGCGCCGCCAGCTGCGCCCTATTCGCGCCCTAGATGCCGAGCATATTTTAAACGTGTGTTTAACGTCGTCTTTTTCTCCTGAGACACAGAGAGGGAGAGCGATTGCTTACTGGCAATGCAGCTCGTCCGACACGATGCAGCTATGTTCTAAGAAAAAACCGTGGCCCGTAAGAAATTGGATCGGCGGGCAGGATGATCTCTCCCGCCTCTTGAACCACCCCCCTTAACACCAGGGATAATAAAGCGGGTCCCAGACAAACTGAATCCAGCTGGCCCGCCTGCGTCTCCGCTCATCTCTTGTTCTATGCGTCGACTGTCCGACGGCTCGACAGGCTGTGGTCTCCAGACTGGACTGTGGGTTCCACGGGATCTTCCGGGATACTACCTAAACTCTTGTTGACTCTTGGAGCTGCCGACGTCTATTCCATGTAGCCGTACGCTGGCATAGCGGGGCTGCGTATAGTATGTACGACTATATGTACAGATCAGTAGTGTGTAAGCAATAAAGCAAAAAATGGAGTATAACAAACACAATAAACGTTTAAAACCTTCTAGCTAACCTAATACAAGTTAGGAACCTCTGTAATAATATAAGTTGAAAACATTTTCATATGAATCACATGCTTCTTCGTTCAGCTGTATGAGAAGATGTCATTTCAAAACAACGGCCCGGCCTGCATGGCTCTCCAGAGAGTCGTTCCGTTAGTTAGAATTGGCCCCATAAGCGCTTTGTAGACACGTACCAGAAGGTCCCGCACAGCTCTCCTTGGCTCTCCACAACGGCACGAGTGAGGCCGCCAAGCCGTAGCAGACCCTGCCACCTGACCTCGCTTGACTGTCTCATTTCATATGCTGGTGTAGCATAATGCCAAAATGACAAGTATTGCCGTCTTCGTCGGGTTGACGACAAGACCAAATTTTTGAATTCAAGATATGGCCATTTCAGTACAGGTTTTAACGTGCTGAAGATTGTACGTACAATGGGACAATTGGGAGGGTGAGACACGACACAAACGAGTGGTGTCGTCTGCGTAGACGATTGGGCGGCAATCAACGTGCCTCTCAACGTGCCCCGCAGGACGAAATTCATATAGGTGATAAAGGTAAAAGATCCAAAAGCCGTCCTCTGGGGCGTGTCCGTTGATACAGCTGGCGTCGCAGACCTCAGAGCTTCCAGAGCCACAAGTTGCATCCGTCAACTCAGATACGATTTAAACCAAGATGTTACTGGTGGTGCACAACTTAGTTGTTGAAGTATCTTAAGAAATATGGAGTGGTCGAGGCAGTCGAACGCTTGGATGATGCTATCTACTGCCAGCGTAAGAGAGCAGATGAATATATGATGCAGATATGAATGTCTTGCAGGACGCTATTTGCCGTCCTCCATGGCTTCCTGGCGTCACGCGACGTAATCACGATAGCCTATAGACTTAACATTAGGATGGGATAGGAAAGACGCAGGGCTTCGTCGTACACGATGTTCTATAGAGTTGGGCCAGTATCGAACCATTTTTTTAAAATAAGGAGATATTTAAGTCTGAGCTAGTGCGTAAATTATGACGATCTATGCAATGCAGGTACTGGCCTTTTTGGCGTCAAGTAGGATTGCCAGGCATTACAACCTTGTTTCTAAGCGTAGATCTTTGAGTTTCGGCTAAGGTTACACAGCCGTTGCCAGCACTTCGCTTTGCTCCTTTTTATTTCCCGGACAACGGCGGCAAGAAACTGCCTTGACGGACCGGCATCAAAAACATTCAGAGTCAGGCTTAGGTCATCATCTATTACAGAACCACTTCATCATTTTTTTTTTGTTAAACTGGCAAGCAAAAGTGACCGAGGCCCCGACAGAAGTGGTGCAGTTATATGTGCACCTCGCCAGGAAACTTTGGGATGGAACGGCATGCACTAGTTGGCACG
The DNA here is from genome assembly GCA_003439945.1 of Dermanyssus gallinae. Lineage (NCBI taxonomy): Eukaryota > Metazoa > Arthropoda > Arachnida > Mesostigmata > Dermanyssidae > Dermanyssus > Dermanyssus gallinae. Next base: position 101,170 of record QVRM01004079.1, on the reverse strand, counting down.
TGCACACGCACGAAACAGCAAGGATTTCACCAAGTTGGCGATCAATGTCGTTACCGGTTCTGCTCGCAAATGCGTGCTAAATACCACGCAGCGAGCTGACTGACACATCGGCTTGCGCTTTTCCGTTCCGGTGGGACGGTCGCTGAAGTGTTCAAATTGTATCTAGTGGCGATTATATTATAACTATGTGCCATCTTGAAATGCAAAGTAACTGCGAAATAAGTAATATATATGATTTTCCGGATAAGGGCGTGACTAACACCTATCTTCCTTCCACAGAGCCTAAACGTCTGGGCGGCGTCGAGCGTGTCGGCGAGTACATATGAGTACATCTGATTTTGCCGCATTTTTCCTCGTACCTCGGAGATTCGATTATTCTGCCAGTACTTGGGGCTTCGCAGAGCTAGTGTAAATGCGGGGAGTGGTTTGCTCTTCGGCAAGCGTTCTTCAGCATACTCAACACCCTATGTAGTAGTTTAGTGTCATGCAGGTTGGCGCAGCGAGACTCAATTTGCGGCTGCAGTGTGCCAAAAAGTATCCTCGCGCAGCCTGCAGCCTTTGGGGGTGCCATCTTGTTAACGCAACGGCATGGCGTTGCGCTGCGACAGAAGGGGGGTAATGTAATCATAATTCGGGAGGTTCTCGACATCCAGGTGCAAAAAAGCAATCTCTCACCCAAGAGAGTAAGGTTTCGAAACTGATGGTTAGATCCAAGTAGAGCAAACGTTGCTGTTAAAACCAATACAATGCGTTCGGACCTCACGATTAAGGATTATTATTATTGATTATTATTATTATAAGTTTAAATACTTATAAAACATACGTGTACGTGGTAATTATAAAAACACAAAACACTATACTACGTGTCTCAGGACGCAATTCCAGATTTGCAATTTAATGCTCTAGATGGAGTGAATCTAAATGTAATCTATAGTAAGTTAGCAATAATGAGCAATAATATGTGCTAAGAGTGTTGTTTGCTAAGCTTCAGCTAACACAATTAATGTCAGCGATTTTTGCAATAACTAATTACTACTTGTGCCTCAGCAGCATTCAATGGTTTGTCAGGCGATTGTTCGTAACATGAATGCTTAGCTACACTATAGTCAATGTATATATATATATATATATATATATATATATATAGCCAGATATTGCTACTTATTACTTTTAGATCTTTGAATGATACGTAATGTACTGTAGTAAAATATACAACTCGCCCACCATAGAGGTTAAATAGACCAGTTAAAGTCAATTCTAGGTTAACCCTACCTAGGCTAATACCAGAACATTGCCTTAGGGGAATTTTGGTTCGAACCAGGCCTGCAAAATTAGTATTAGTAGTTTCTGGTTTAGCTTATATGAGTGCTGAAGTGAAAAATAATTGACATTGGTCATGATAGGTATACTAAAAAACTTTAGAAAACAAACAAATTTCACTTCAAATACACGATAACTCATTATATATATATATATATATTGGACCAGCTGCTAGCTGTACCGTTTACTAGACTGAAAAAGGGCTAAATTTAATTAATCTCACAGCAGTCGTGCCTAGAACATAACTGGATTCAACAATTCGCAAGTTGCAGCCATATGGTTTGTGCAGGCATGCATATGTGTTACGAGTGCAATGCAAAAGCTAACCGCAAAGAACTCGTGCTACGGATTGCGTGACTGTGGTTTCTTGTCGAAACGATTTGCTTGCAACTCCGTTGGTCGCTGGTGAGTCTTTTCTGATCCCTTAAGCCTATGATCACTTGGCTAACGACGTAGGCAGGAACAACGAACATGCGAGTGAATATTACATAAACATATATACATATATGTTTGTTGTCCCCGTATGTATGTATATATATATATATATATATATAGCCAGAGAGAGAGAGAGAGAGGAAAAGTAAAATAGCGCAATGCGGTTTAACGAGCGGAAGAACTTAAACAGGGCCTAAAACTCGCGGGCGCACCGCAAGTCATAATAACCGCAGACTGAAAAGTTGTTTCATGATTTACTTCAGCATTGCACCGTGCATACTGACTTACGGTCATCGGCGTCGAGCGACGACGACGGCCTAGACTTGTCTACCAATGAATGCCAAGTATCACAAGACGCTGTCTTAACCAATTCTTCGGTTTTTGGCTTGTCTGTGTTCTTCACTACACCAACTTCGCCAACTCCGCCGAAAAGAACGGTCGCTACAAGCGGATCGACAGCGCCTATAGTCTCGAATGCGAAGGTTAAATCAGCCAACGTTTTTGAGGCAAGCACATTTCGCTAAATGTCGTTAAAAAATCGATCCTAAAGTATCTAACTGAATGCTTTTTTGGCCAATTACACCACGTCATCATGCCACTGGGCAGCCGTGCAAATCTCCTGAATACGCTGTGCAACCATGAACTTGTTCAAGCGGCACGCCCCCACGCAGCTACATTTTCTTATACATACTAGGTGGATCAAAATGTTTGTGGTATCGCCTGTCTATAACCTCAAAAAGCCTATAACGACTACAGCACCGGAGAGGGACATTCGTCAGAAGTAACAAAATGAGTATCATATGGATTGGTTTCGTTGCGTTTATAGCAGGTCGCGTAACCGTAACATGTCATAACCTCCAGTGGCAATGGAACAGAACGAAAACCATGCTGTAATAATAATAAAGCATTGGAAGCTTAGCTGCAAATAGAAGATAAAGCCTTAAATTTAATCAGATGCAGTTTACGGAACTAATCCACCGGCATACAGTACCATTACTAAGTAGATTGCTTAATTTTAAAAAGCAGTATAGGTTTTAGGATGTGCCACGTTCTGAATGGCCAAAAACAACTTCGGATGAGAAAACTGCTAGAAGTGCACAAACTCGTCATAACTGACCGCCGATTAAAGCTGTGTAAAATAGCGGATGATATCGGCATGAGATACGGTGAGTATATACCGTTTTTCTGGAATGGGTGAACTAACGTTCAAAATGTTTGTTGAGTGTCCCTTATATTTAACTATTTATAAATGTACGTTTTTTTTTCTTTCAGAAGTACGTATATTAAAAACAATACATGTAGTACCATGATCATAGTAGCACACACAATTGTATGTGATATCAAAGGCGATTTTATGTTTTGTTATATTGTCCGCACTTTGCTTCGTACGACTAGTAACTACTTAGAAAACGCACGAGATGCCGAAAAGCTCTGCGGCAAGCGTCATCAGAACAACAATGACGTGACATGCGCTATAGACGAATATTTTGGGTTCAAGTATTCTGAATATTGTGCTCGTGGTATAAAAACTACTGAGAATCGTTTGCCTAGATGTTTTGAGCCTGGAGGGGATAGGACTATATTGAACAATAAATGTGCGAGGTGTTTGTCCGTCTACTAGCTTGTATTATATGCTACAAAATGTTTGATATATATATATATATATATATATATATATATATATATATATATATATATTAAACAAAGTAAGCAGCTGCTCAGTTTGGAACATGAGCCTTGCACCGTTAGAGGTCTAAGCATTCTCTTATATGCTTGGTTTTAAAAACACATTCTTGAAATATGGACGTTTGATATTAAGTCGACGGATTTAGCGACGATTGTTTTTGTGCGTATACTCAGTCCAACAACCCAATCTCTTCGCTCACAAAGAGAACTCACCAAATAATTAAACTATCTTCTAGTAGGTCTCAAATATAAAATTACGTTTAGAACAAAACAACTCCTTTGCGAAACACGCGATAATGAGCTCACACACCTTTTATATCTGAGACTGAAAAAAAATTACTTTTTTAGATTTATTTATTATTCCAAATATCTTTACTGGGCACAATAGACGCCTGTGTGCCTCGCCTTGCCCATAGTGCCATAATACACCATAACTGCCGCCAACTCATTGAATAAGTACATATTAGATTAAAAACAATACTACCGGCCGTATATTGTGCGACATCTCGTAGCAGTAAAGGTGGCGTAAATTAAATGTGTATGTTTGTGTAGGACACTATGTAGAGCTGGCCGTGTCAAATATACGCACGCGAATAAAAGATTCACTGAGAAGCATACGGCTTCTAGAGGGGGGGGACGGGGAATTGCCTCGTTGGAATTTGCCTCTGGTGATGACCCCCTCGTAACGACTCCGGATGCCTACTGCCCTCGGCAAAAACAATGTCGTTACAATGCATACATTAGTACTACACATGTAGCGAGTGGACAAACCGTTTTCGTAGCGTTATAACTGTCATACTAAAGAAGGCAACAAACAACAAAAAGATAGAATAATACTTTCGGAAAAACGTTCACCTTCACTTCGTGGCGGAGTCACGTTGTCACATGTTCGAAAGGCCGTGCGTTGGAGCCAGCCCGGAACGGACCGGTCGCACTCGAATTGGTCTGCATTTTGCTTAAAATATATAGTGGAAGCAAGCAAGATTGAAAACCTATGCTCGACGAAAATGAACAAGAATAGAAGCGCGGACTTCTTAGTCACGAAAAGGAGGCGGGCGCTAGATCACTTGCTACATGTGCTACCTACAAGAAAGGACATACCTAGGGCGAAAAAGACCTTAAAAACAGGTGTTTGAGAGCAAAGCGGCTTTGCTCGTTGTCGGGGCTTCCTGGAAATCGCCGTACGACTTAGTGTAATAAGTATATATATATATATATATATATATATATATATATATATATATATATATATATATATATATCCTGTCTCTAGGCCAATTGAGAGGATATGGTATGATAAAAATTGTTATATAATTGTTACCCTTGACGCAAGCTTGAGCACTAAAAAGATCTGGTCGGCAACCCACTACAGCGGATCAGTGCTCACAAATAAAACACAAATAAGTTAAATTCAATGCTGGCCACTAGTTTAAATAATAATAATAATAATTCACACCTCACATTTGTAACATTAAAACAATGTTAATAAATAATTAAAAATAATAATAATAATAATAATAATAATAATAATAATAATAATAATAATGCGTTTACGAACAAGTAGAGCTTTTTAGATAAATAGATAGATAAAAGGTTTACGCATAAGAAGCAGAAGAAAATATTAATTTGACTCAGGTGCAAACATTTGCACATCCCTCTGAACTTTGCACAGGATGTGAGTGCACCTGTGACGAGGGCTGCAAACAAATCATTCTCCCTCATCTTCTCTGCCCGATAATATTGGAGAGGAGAATCATCTTTATCAAGCGCAACGGTTTAGCTACGTACGTTTCGAAATAATATAAGGTCTCACAGCGCGCCAGTCGTTAATGTCGACACGAGCACACAACGCAAAATTCTCAAGTTAAGTAGAACTTATTAAGGCAAGTAACGCCGTAAAGTAAAAAAAAAAAACGAATTTTAAAATGATCCGCCGGTATAGATTGCTGCGCTAACGGCGCAATACTAGGCCAGGCGATGCAAAAAAAACAGAGCACCGCAACGTGCTAACTAAATCGACGACTTGCGTCGTGTACGTGCCGGAAGCGTTTATTCCGTGCGACCAATATCTTGTCTCTCTTTCTCTGTCCACGTCTACAAAACTAGCAGTATAAGATGAACAAGCTCGCACTGGTCATCTCTGGCCTTTCACTGTTGGATGGATGATGACGGTTCAGCGGACTGATCCGGTCGAAAGGATCAGCGGTTCTTGTTGGCCTGGCCAGGGCCTGCCCAACAAGGTGCGCCTCTATCTAAGGTTTTTGTGCTGCGATATATTCTCCACCATGCAGATACACTGATCCACATACAAGCACGCACACACATTCACATCACATAACAGCTAGAATTGTTGCTATACTGACGTGTCTGCTGCTTTTGCTGTGGTTGTGGTTGCTGCTGTTGATGATGCGGCTACCACCTACCTGTGAACAACGGCGGTCTACGCAGTTACTATCTCCCTGGACCGCACGGAAGAGCAGTTCACGTCGGAGTTGGGACTTGCGGAGCGACACAACAACCAGCGAGTCTTGCATGGCGCGCTCACTTTTAAATGCATACCGCCCCGCCTCCATGACGTCAGGGCCGCCCTCTCCCGCGCGGCGGGGGCGTGGCGTGTGCTGGAGTGGGCACTCACTGGGGGCACAAGCTCTGTATCCTAAGCTACGTAGCGCGGTCGGTGGCTGCTACTGCTGCTGCTGCTGCCGCAGGACGACGACAACCCCGTTCCCATCTCATGGGAGTAGAACTCGTAGCGCAACAACAGTAGCGCAGCAGCGGCAGCAGCATGAAATTCGTGGTAGCCAGCAATCGAAGTAGCTAGCAATTGAAAACCCTTGTCGCCGCCGTCGCCGGGTTAGCGGATTTCCTACGACTACTACTATTACAAGTACACTATTCTACGATCGAGATTATTTAGCCCCGTAATCTGGGAGTTGAGCCCCCATATATCGACGACATTTCCACGATGGGCGTCGCTTCCCCGGAGGAAGCCCGCTTCCGACGGACGCGCTAGCTCAACGAAACCATCGCAAAACGGTTTCGACGAGTCAGCGGCTGAGCGGCTCGAACAGCTGAGACTGCTGTTGAGGGTCTTCGGTCTCTTGTTCCTCTTCCTATTCCCCTTCTTCTTCTTCTTCTTCTTCCTCAGTTCGCAGTACCGCAACGAAGTTAAGTGATTGCGCGAGATACGATATCGCCGGCCGAAGTCGAAACTCTGTGCGGTCCACACGACGGCGCACGTAGTTAGACCTAGCAGACAATCTGGCTGAATCTCAATGTCGGAAAAGCAGCAGCAGCAGCAGCAGCTTAGTTGGCGAAGCCAGCACGCCTTCACCGCCCAGTCATAGGTCCAGTAATGACGCATTGACTGACTTGTGGCATAATTACGTATATGGTCAGTGTTGGCTTCATGTATAGGCAACCACCAGATAACCCGAGCGGCCAACTATGAATGAATAAGCCTGCAATCGGTGTGTCTAGCTTCTCCTCTCATGCCCTGCTCCCCGCACCCCAATGAAAACCCCGTGTGTTCGTTTGCTCGCCACTGTTGACCGGCCAGTCAAAGGGGGCAGTACGAAATAAGTTGAGGGGAAGCCCCACGTACAAAGCCGTTGCCAGGGCAGAGAGGGTATGAGTACCTCGTATATGAGAAGGTCGTATCTTCTGACATGACGTTGCCCATGGGTGTGTTATGCTGTTTGCCCTAACAGTTCCCTCCATTAGTCCAGGCCTCGAAATAGCCTCGAAGCAAATGATTTGAGTATTGTGCGTTCTCAATGAAGTCCCTCGACCAGTAGAAGTAACAGCCTAGGAACGGCGCTGTTGTGTTTGTGGAGAATTTCTTGACCGAGAAAAGTTACTTACAAACGAAAATTGATGCAAGGGTCTCAACATTTTGACTGTCCAACTTACTTTACGTAATACTACACATTAAGTTACTTCGACCACTATTCCTACAACCATAATATCCGTTTGGACTATCCCCGGCATTACACCCGGTCAGTGTTTGAGAGGTCCGAAAAAGATCTTTTTTCCCGGGTTTTACCGTATAGTACAGCGTTTTTGACGCTATCTGTGTCGCGATTTGTTCCATGAGTTGGAATGTTTACAGCTTTGTTTAGGAGTGTCGCATTTTTATGTGGGCTCAAAAAACTCCTCATATGCGCTACCAAAGTGTGTAGTCTTTTTCTCTTTCCGACGCGTTGCTTGTACACTCGTGATATGTTTGAATACAAGAACTGTAAAGATCCCCACAGTCGGTATCGAGCCTGCGATCGAGCCCGCCAGAGGCCAGGGATGTACTGAGCACTAGCTGCCCAGGCAACGTTGTTGTTATTGTTGTTGTTGTTGTCGTCGTTGTCGTTGTTGTTGTCGTAGTTGTTGTTGTAGTTGTTGTTGATGCTGTTGTTGTAGTTGTTATTGTTGTTGCTGTTGTTGTTGATGATGTTGTTGATGTTGTTGTTGATGCTGTTGTTGTAGTTGTTATTGTTGTTGCTGTTGTTGTTGATGATGTTGTTGATGTTGATGTTGTTGTTGCTGTTGTTGTTGTAGCTGTTGTTGTTGTGCTTCTTGTTTTTCTTGTTGTTGCTGCTGGCCTATACTGGCCAACAGCCCTTCAGGTGTACTTATACATGTGCGTATGATTGTATGGGATGTCTGTGAGCGCTCCTCTCGTGCACTTTCTTCCGCTAAATTCGAGGTTAAAGATTGAAGAGCGATAATCAATACGGCGGGGGGTGGGGCAAAGCGTAGGGGGTGGATCACGCCGATGACGAGGATACGACGATAAAGCTGATGATGCTGACAATGCCAATGCTGATTATGCCATGGTAATGATGATGGTGATTTCGGTGAATATCAAGTTGACAATGACGAAAATTATGACGATGATGGCGGCGGCGGCGGCGGCGAGGACAGCAACAGCAGCAGCAGCAACAACAACAAAAACAACAACAACAACAACAAAAACAACAACAACATCGACACCAAAGTAGACAAGATGGTGGTTGTGACCTGGCAGCGATAAAGCCGCTTGAGGTATTAGCAGGAACAACGTAGACAACAACAGCAACATCAGCGACAGACACAACAAAAACAACGACAACAACAACAACAACAACAACAGCAGCAGCAGCAACAACAACAACAGCCTCACGTTAGAGACTCATCTCGTAAACTTTGACCAACAGGAAGTGCGCGGTGATGTTAATGATATTGGTTGTGTGTGTGCGCGGTGAAGTTCAACAAAAGGGGTCTCGGGGGTTTCGACGCGTCGACGACATTATCTTACCTGCGGCAACGGTGGCGGCGGCGGCGGCAGCCGCTGATGTCGATGCTGCCCTTCCTGCCTACTTGAGATGCACATCGTGAGGTACCACCACGATCCCCAACCACGTACGTCATCAACGCCCGCATCACGACTATAGAAGACGACTTGGTCCACACTCATCATCATGACCCCCCGGCTATCATTACTAACTGATACTATTACATCTATTATTAATACTATTACTGTTTTTATAATAATAATAATAATAATAATAATAATAATAATAATATCAAAAAAACAGATAGCGCTCTCCGAGTCCAGTAAAGCGGTATAATAAGATAGGCAGGTGGGTAAGACGCTGAGAAAACCACGATAAGCTTAGTCATGGGGTCGCACTTAGATCGATCGCTAGATGACTCGCTAGATGGGCAGGTTGGCTGGTTGGTAGTAGGTCGGGCGGTCGTGGACTTTTGGGGCCTCATCGTTGACATCACCTCGCCACCTCGGCTTACTTCACTTCGGCGGTAAGCGGCCACCTCAGCGAAACCGCTCGCGCGGGCGAGCTTCACCGATCGATGCCGCGTTGCTCTTCAACGCCAGCGGGGTCACGGGGGTTCTCTTGGTTCGCCCCTAGACTAGCCTCGGGTAGTAAGCTCTGGTGAACCGCGCGTCATGGCGGCTGCCGCTCGTTTCGCTCGTTCATCCAGTGATGCGGCGGCTATCGTCATAGCGTCGCTTGCAAAACGACCTTGCGGTACGAAACAACGGCAAGATGAAAGCTGCTCGTATGGCCACTTAAAGTTAACGCTAACGCCGCCAAACCACAAACCAGACTTAGCTATATATATATATATATATATATATATATAGTAGTGTAGTGGAATCACACACGTTTATCTTAACCGTGTAACCCAGGAAGGCGAGCACTGCCGAGTGTGCAAACGTACTATAGATGATTAATAAATCATCACAATATTTTCTATATAAATAGAGAGATAAAGAAGGGAGAGAAGGAGAGAATATATTTAATAAACCAACAATTGTTATCGATACGCAACTTGTGCCTGCTTGAGGCCTCAAATCCAATCATCAAAACAGCCTTCTAAGTTACGTTTTATTACGTTTTAGTCAAACTAAATCTTAACAGCATTGAGAACAGCGTTTTCACGTGTCACCAAGCGTTTTCCATGCAAACGTTTCTCTACAGTTGAGGTGAGTTGGACGTCGCACAGGGCCACGTCAGGTGGGTGGGTGGCAGTTGGCTGTGAATATCTTGATTTGCGCGTCCTGTTGAACGTTCTGCATTTGGTGGGTCGTGTGAGAACGGTTGTTGTAGTGGTAGAGGAGGTGGCTCCGCGCTGAAGGCGCCCCTCTGGGAGCGCCGCTTTGCGACTTCCGCAATAGCTTTGGTAGACACTTCGTCACATAAGCGTTAGGCTATCGACGCAAAGGGCCGATGGGCCAGGGTGAAGGAGGTAGCTGGCGAGGCTGGCACTAGAAGTCGCTGAAATGACTTCGGCATGGCTTAGGCTCTTCGATAGCGTTCTTTCCTATTTCCAGAGTTCGGTTGGTTGAAACAAAGAGAAGTGGATGAGTGGTGCCATGACTTACTATAGAGGGTGCCAAGAAGTCACTTGTGGTTGAATTCCAAAAAAAGTGGCCTCCCAAAAGAATTTGAGTTCGGACGCTTTCGGGGCAAGACCCGTCCCTGCACGAAGCGCAGGATTCCCCATGTTCCTCCGCAGAGTGATCGAGACGACGAGCCGAGGGACGGGGGGGAGGGGGAAAGAGAGCAGCCGGACCTTCGTGGGTCCGGGTTTAGTGAGTTTGGTAGTCCCGCGCTAGTCACGCTGGCAGCTAGTGACGCATGTGCTTCATGCATCAGACTGTCGCTGATGTCAAAACGAGTACTTCGAGTTCAAGTCAGCACTTTTCGCATGCGATAGTCCGCATCGTATACATAATAGTCTCCACGTATGCTTAACTTGTGTGTATTAAAAAGCGTGGGATTATCGGTCTTGGACTACCAATAAACAGGCATACGCTCCTCGTTACTGCAAGTGGCACACAAATCGCGAGCCGCACTACATTAAAGCTACAGGAAGACTTCCTCAAGTAATAGTTTTGTTTGTCTCTTTGCGGCTCCGCTTTACACTTCATGAGGCGATCGTTATTTGTCATATTTTGGCGTCCACAAAATCTTAGTATACTATCTTAAAGCGATGCTTTTAATTTTCCTCCTCATGTGCGTTTTCCTCCGTAAGACATGGCCAGAACTTGAGCGTGTAGATCACATCGTCGCTCTTGCCCTTGTGACAAAGAACATAAGTACTTCTAAAATACCCATTTTTTATAGGTAAAGTTCCATGAAATTGGCCAAAAAAATATGCAGACACCAGGCGTGCGTTTATATGTGGGAATTTACGGAAATATAAAGCCATATATATATATATATATATATATATTGGAGAGACCGTTGACGGTATCAGTAGAGACCACTCAATGACTTCTACCGGTGACGTTTTTGTTTTTTTCGTGAAGCCCAGTCGACTTCTCTTTTCGGTCTCTTTCTTGGCGAATGCCCTGAATTTCAGCAAAAAAAACCCTTTGTTTTTTATGACGACTGTGGGATAGTCGGTGCTATCGCAATACAGCCCACGAGTGTCGGGGACAGCAGTTTAAATTGTGATTTCTAGACTAGAATGCTTCTTTTCGTGCTCGCACAGGAAGTCGTCTGCCCTTCTATTCATCTTAACACTTTTAACCGTGCCGTACCGAACCTTAACGGTTACCATTTCCAAACCACCGTCACGTACTTCGGCGCGGCGTTTTTTGCCACGGGTTTACTAACTGTCGTTGCCTTCTCGCGGGCATTTCAAACAATTCTGACGGCTTTGTCTACCACACTAGATACGAAAGAAATGATTTATTTCGTAGACTATATTACATACTTAACAATCAGCCAGATAGCGCATCTGGACACTACGCTCCTTAAAATGTCGCAAAAAAACTCGCATTGCATAAGTATAAGTTCATTCGCACCTGACTAACTATGGTAGCTGCAGTAAACGTGCCGAGGTATAGATGCCTCATAGGTTCACCAAAGACGAAACGCCAGAACAGCCTAAACGTAATTTTTCGTCAGAGGACAGAACCCCATCGTTTTTTTGGGAAACTTGATTACCACTGCTGTTAACGTGGAAATAAAATATAGTCCACAACAGCGTACCTCGCCAAAGTAAAGCATCGGCCTTAACACTGTCGTGAAGGCAGGCTTTCACGCTAACAAGGCTGGTTTACGCTAACAACATTGTAGAGGCTCTCTGTAAAGCAAAGTTGTGAACTCTGCACTTTTGTGGAATAAGCAAACGATCAGAAGCTAAACTACTGTCAGCAATTCGATGGTTTTGAATTAGGTCGCCCTTCGTCGAAAAGCGCCCTAAACTATGTAATCGTATATGCGTCGTGTTTCAGCATGACAACGCCCACCTGCTGTAGCTGGCTGGCTTTCTCGAAGCCACTGCCGCAGCCACCTGAACCACCAACCGACCTGACTCTGCTCGTTCGATTATCATCTGCGTCTTCAGTGGTAGCCTACGTTGTATATATACATGCATTGGCATATATATATATATATATATATATATATATATATATATAGATATATATATATATATATATATATATAATATATATATATATATATATATATATATATATATATATATATATATATATATATATATATATATATTACCGAGCAAAATTGCTTAGTGGCAAAGTCTTTGCCATGCATTCGGGAGGACTGGGTTCGAGACCCAGACCGGCCACTCTTCAATTGGTTTGCATGGTTTCCAATTTAGACAATGTAAATGCCGGAGTGGATTAAAAATTAGCCATGACATGAAAAAACCGTACACGGGCAATTAGCCTTACAAAAAAATCAAAAAAAAAAACATATATATACTTAAATATTAACGGAAACAAATGCCGTTTTCAAGACTCAATGCACACGTGCAATGTAACGTGGTATTTATTTATTATTACATCACCTTTCGGTATTGTTATTAGCATTACATAAATGCAAATAACAATACCGAAAGGTAATGTAATAATGGATTTAAAAAATAGATACAGCTCTTTACGATACGTTTCAAGACCGGGCGTTTTCAGAAAGAAGAGAAGAGAAATGCCACGTTAAAAACATGTCGGCCAAATCTGTTGCATATCTGTCGTTAACCTACCAACAACGTGTAATCGAGGCGAGACCGAAGTGTTTAATGACGAAATTTTTCAACAGAATTACAGAACGATATGCGTCACGACACTAAAGGAACAACTCACAAGGGTTTTGCTCCGTACAATGAGATGTCTGTCTGGTACGGTCTCTTCTGTTTCGTAATGGTCTGCACGTACTTTGAACAAAGAAATATATTGTATCAGATGTTGTCTGGTATTGTAAGAAAGAATTTGCGCAAGTTTTTGCCTGGATGAAGACTCACGGACACACAGTTTTGCGCAATGATTTAAAGTTCAAGTAGCCAACTTGATCGGATAATTGCCTAGCTAGACGGACGATAATTAAGCTGTCATAGGAGGGCATCTTTTAGGCTGCCATATTACTAAGCTCTTAGGAAACGCCCGCCCTTTTCTTCGTATCATAATTTGCAGGCTAGCAGTCTGGGATTTGGCGTTACGATAATAAGGATTTAATTGCAACCGCACTTAGTCAGCATCAACTGAGTTTTTCCTCCCGGGTCAAACAGAGGTTGAGGTCCACACTTCCTGGACATTGTTTAGGTCTTAAGAGGTTCCAGCTGTAGTTGCGTATACGTTTTTACTGTTTCGTCAGATAAACTTTGTTTGTGGGCAGTATTTGCATTTCTACCACCTATGAGAAGGCCACTAGTCTATCACTGAACCGCGGTAATAGGAATATGTCACAACTCATTAGGGATCTGGCCTGTTAGTTTTGAAAGACCTTTCAAAGCTCTTTCCTAACAGTCGCAGTTGAAAGAGAGAGTTTTTATAGGAGGTTTCGGCAATGCATAATGCACATGCGTCGCTGGCAGCTGTCAGCAACGAGTGTGAGACTCACAAACCCACTGAAGCCGTATTCCTCCCTACACCGCAGACTTGAAATTGGCTTGCATTTCTTTGACACTGTAAGGAAGAAGCCTCACATCTTTAGCGCTTTATGGGCCTCCCCTGTGCTCCGCCGACCCGGGGGTGATACGCAGAGACCGCGCTTGAGGGTCTAGCTGCACCCTCCCCCCTGACCCCACCTTTCCTCGGCTGTCGTCTTAGCCTGCCCTGCCAAGGCGTTGACTACTCTTTTTTTCCTGTCCTTTTCTAGCATTTAAATATTTCAGGCTCATGATGGAATCAAGCGTCTTTTTTCTTTTCACCCCTCTTTCTAGGCCATCACGTGCTTCACCACCTCCGTTAGGCGGAGAACGCGCACCACTGGCACAGCGTGGCCAGGTAATGGCTCGTTCCAATAGCTTCCTATAGCAATAGCTTGATGTTTATATATATGTTCGATTCATCTTTAGATGTTCTAGAGCAAATAATATATATTCTTTAGCAGTGCTGAAGATTGTTTTTTATTTTACATTAGCCACGACTGCGTCAGCTCAGATTATGCTTCTATGGTCCAGGCTACCGACTCAACAATAACACGTTTTGATGGTGATGAGTGTTTATTATCCGGGGTGTCAAGAGCTAGCACACGGGGTGTTAATCTTATATGATTTTCGATCCAAAGATAGAGCTAGCCAGAGTAGCTAGATATCTTTTCTGCTGCAGAAATAGTTAGATCACCTGCTTTAGTCGATTACTCGGCAGGACTTCGAGCGTTTAGTAGTCGGAGGCCTAGCTTGGTTGGCAAAGACGGTACGCATCACTGCTGGTCTAAGATTGGGTGTCGGTATAGTTGTATTTCATGTATGCGGATAAGGGCAATCATATAAAGTCGTTAGTAGCTCATCATGGTCTCTCGTGCGCTTTGAATGTAAGCCAAACGGCGCCACGCCACTTAGCTACTTAGCTTTAAATTACCCGGCATTTCATCGGCCGCTAAGGTCTGCTGGCCTTCAGTGAATACTAGAACCCCTTTCGTCTCTCTGGGGTGCGTATTAGAGATCCATCGTATCTCTCACGATGGGATGATACCTAAAAACCGTTTTATCAATTATATTTATAGAGACCTAGTACTAAATAGGCATTCTGCTTCTTTTGGGCGAGATCGTATGCTTGTGTAGGGTGAAACTGTTACCGATCCACGCTGGCCACGCTTCCTGTTTGGCTGAGGCAAACAAGTGCAAAAATTACCGAAAACAAAAGCTTGTTGTATATATATATATATATATATATATATATAAATTAATAAAAACATTTCAGAGTTAACAATTGTATACGGGCGAACCAGTAGTCTAAGCTAGTCTAGGCGCGCATATATATATATATATATATATATATATAGATGCGCGGCTAGACTAGTTTAGATTACGGGTGATTATACGTTTGCCCGGATAAACTTGTTAACAATAACATGCATATATATATATATATAGAGAGAGAGAGAGAGTGGAGAGAGAAAATGACATAGCTGTTATATTCGATGTCAACCCTGAACACCAAGAGCACAAAAGGGTAGCCTCAATATGCTACATGGGTCCGTTCCGTACCACTCCCCAAAAAGAACAAATCGGACGAATTCAGTAACGACTGCAACTATATCTCCACGCCGACAGCATCAACAAGTATAGATCTCCCGGCGTCGGCGATTGGGTTCCGCCACGGCCTCTGGTAACGTGACAGCCAGCTCGCGTGTCCTCGACTCTTGTGTTGCTGCGGCTCGATCCAGATGCAGGCTTGATCTAGGCGGAGGCTCGTTAATTCGTTCGATCGACGGACGACGCATCAAAACTATATATATGCTCGCTGAGCTTCCCTCTCATTAATTTACCCTTGCTCTGCGATCCATTGAAACCTGACCAACTCTATCTCTGCTTTCTAGGGAGGCAAAATTGGAAAGTTACTGTAGGTTAACTGTCTGAGTACATCATAGAGTTCTCTGTGTCGCCCTGCATCTGTAAATGAAAACATACGTATTCGACGACGCGCGTCGGTTGCTACTCAACATATGTGCCGACAGCAATTGGCCAAGATATTGCAGCTTGTTCTTGTTCTTATTCTAAGTCGACGTTTAAACATGGGTAAAATTTTGTTATATTTTGAAGCTATTTATGCACGCTATTTAGTCACTTGGCACTTAAACAGCGCATTCCATTATTTATCCTTCTAAAACGTGCATATCTATATATATATATATATATATATATATCCATTTGGATATCTTATCTACCCGCCAAGACATTATATTTTAGAAGCTTATAGGATAAGGAAGGAAATATCCATAATCCCAATAAACTTATCCAATAGGGACCTCCGCTCCCGGAGATTCGCTCAGACACACACGCACACCCAGCCAGCCAGACCACATATTCATGAATATGGCTGATTTAGTTCGATCCGCCAACTTAAATTTGGCACAATCGTTTGCTCTTTCGCTGGAAGATTGCTCAAACTTGCCGTTCACACGGTCGCCGCCCTGTCGGCTCCGAAGAGCTCGAGCGTAGCCCTCTTTTCTACTCCGCTGCGCACCGGGTAGCTGGCTCTTCGTCCTCGTAGCTTTACAGTAGTACTACAAGCAGTTGAAGCAGTGTGTAGTTTGCTGTACCGAGACCGGTGAACTAATGTAACAACATCCAGTTAACTAATCAGCTAGTATTCTCCTCGCGCCAGGTTGCTTATATATATAATATATACTACAAGGTGCGTTCACTTATTCACGGTCGGACCATGACATCTCGGTCCCTGCGAACCGAAGCACATATTAATATATATATATATATATATATATATATATATGCTTCGGTTGCAATCGCGGCATTAAAAAAAAAAATATATATATATATATATATACAGGGTGTTGCAGAATTTTTTTATAATCTGCTTCTTTCGAAGGGCATATAAGGCAGGTCACAAGATGCGGCACGGTCGTTTAAAAGAGAATTCGTCTAAAATGAAGTTCTTTATTAGCTTTTACGCCAAATACTTCTGAATCAAAACCCTACGACCACCCACGTGTTCAAAGCTAACATATTCAGCAAATGCATGACGATCATTTCGGTACCAAATGTATGGCAATGCAAGCTGTGGTTGCGGAATAATTACGATTTTTCGGAGGGCATGTCTAGATTAAGTGCATGTAAAATGACTGTGGCGACGTTCACTACCGCCGACGTGTCGCGCGACAGCCGCAGCGCGTTATTTTTCATGCACTTAATCTGGACATGCCCTCCGAAGAATCGTAATTACTCCGCAACCACAGCTCGTAGGGTTATGATTCTGAAGTATTTGGCGTAAAAGCTAATAAAGAACTTCATTTTTGACGAATTCTCATTTAAACGACCGTGTCGCATCTTCTGACCGGCCTTATATGCCCTTCGGAAGAAGCAGCATTTTCTCAGGAACACGACAGTGTGTTTAGTTTCTGTAGGGAGACGGGTTGTCTCGCAACAGCACATTTTATGCTCCTATGTCGGGCAAAAACACTAGTGTCACAAATTGTAGTAATTTCTGCAACACCCTGTATATATCCCCACAGGGGATAAAAGAACGGCTCACACGTCGAGATTTTTCGTTCCAGCAAGAGCTTGGGGCATTTGCGTGAACACCGCTACGACGGCTGGACGGCTTCCCTTTAGAGATTTGCAAAACACTCGAATCGTGGGGTAAATCATGTCTGGCGCTGTCTGGCAGGTCAGTTTAAGTGGCGGCGTGGTCTACGGGGCCTAGTGCGCTAGTCCACGTAGCCCCCGTAACCCGGCATGGTTGTCATTGGCGGGGTGTCGCCCATTTGTGTCCCTGTCTAGATCGGATTCTCTTTTTGAGCGATGCTCATCATGAATAGACGATAATCCACTCATCCGATGAGAGTCAGCGGCCATGCTGCCGCTGGCAGGTGAGAACTGGCAATTAGTTAATGCGGTGCACGACTCCACCGGTTGAGAGAGGACAAGGCCGGTTACCGCGAAGCTTTAGGGTTCAAATTGACTTTCTTCAAAGCAACGAGGCCTTTAACGCCTTGAGGCACCGTCCATTTTTTGGCCATGGCAAAAAGAGACCTGTGGATGGCCGCATTGTCGAGGTGAATCACGGCATAGTTCTATTCTGCGAGCCGCAGTGCTATGATGATACGTTTCTTCAGCTTGTCGAAGAGTATTGTGTAGTAAGTTCCCAACTACCGCTCTTCCTGTCGAAATGTAGTCAACTACTAGAGAATACTTCTTCCATTCTAGAAAATGGTCGCCAACACATTTTCGGTCGAGATATGCCGGGTGGGAGGTGTTTTGCCGTTTGCGGTATTCTCCCTGGTGGCATCTTCCCGTCCTGGATTGAAATGATGCAGCTAGGCTTCGTCGGCGGTTATAAATCAATCTGGTCAAAAATCCTACGGATTCAAAGGTTGTATTTTGCTCTCCGATGCGGTGATATGCGTGTGATTAGTTGCTCGTGTTGTTAGCTCGTGTGGCAGCCATTTTATTTTTGCATGCATAAATGCTGAGTCCATCTCTTCTTTTGTTTCGCGCAGATTCAATCGGCGATCAGTTATCAAGAGTTTGTGGACTACTAGCAAAGTTTCCTCAAAGAGGGCTGTGTTATTCTACCATGGCAATCCGCCCGCCCACACGCCTCTGTTTGCCATGACTGAATTCCGCAACTAGAGTTCCAAACTTTCGAGCACCCCCCGTATCTTTCTGAAACGAGATATCAGAGCAACAGTGATGTGATATGCGACGTAGACGAGTATGTTTTTGGTTTAAAAATTTGGAATATTTTGCCCCTGCCATTCTTCATTGATTTGGTTCTGTTTTTTTTCCTGTATTTTTCTACATACATGTACAGTTTTCTTATCCGAAGCTGTTTAGCCGTTCTGAACGTGGTACATCCTTAATGTGCATACTACTTCTCTTAACTGAGGCAATCCAATTGGTAATGGTACTGCGTGCCGGTGCAAAAATTCCGAAGACTGCACTTAATTTTGTCTTAGTTTCCGTTTTATGTATATAGTAGTAGTTCCATAGATATGTGTTTGTATATGTATGTCAATATTTATTCGGGCGTGGCCTTGCATATATGATATTGCACGGCATCCATAGATTCGTTTTTGCTTTTTTTTTATAATGACCTACCTATGGTGTAGCATTTATTTTGCTCCTTTTTAAACAATAGTTTCTAAAATTTAACAATTGTTATTTAGAGACAGGCTGGTCTCGCGCCACTGCACTACGAGCTTATGCGTCTAGGTTTGGTCACTCCATGGTAATACACTTGAATTAGGCATGATGACCCATCTTTGTAGACTGTTGGATATTCATCTTATATATAAAATCGTATTATGTTTATACGTTTATATAAATATAATATACATTAAAATTATATTACAAATGTATCCTCCTTAAAAAATGTTTGCCGTACAGACAAATATTAGATACACATTGATCAGACTTACGGTACAACTACGCACTTGTACAAATGACATCAGGAATCCTAATGATAAGGCAACTATTAGTGCAACAACAAACAGGCCGGTGTTTCTAGGCCCCAGGTATCAGCCCAAGATAGACACAAATGTAAATGATTTATCATCTATGCTTTGCTTTGACACATTTTTGCGTCGAGACAATTATTCCGCTGTCTTTACCAGAACAGAGCGGAATCATCGACAGCTGTCTTTAACAGCCCTAGACAGATATATTCTTAAATCGATCACCATAAAGTAAATACGCATGCATAGACAATCTACATACATAGATATGAGGTACCTGTTTTTATACGTCCCCAACACAAACTGATTATAAAAAAGCGGTAGCGGTCTCTGCTAAAAGTGTAGCTCTGTAAAGAAGTTTGCATGTATTCGTTAGTCTTTTACACTTGTTGTTACTTCTAACGACTGCGCACGTGGAGATCGCACTACATAAATTATGTTGCACGACATCCATGGGGTTGTTTTTCTTTTTTTTTAATTAATAACCCACTTAAACAAGAACTTGAGCATTTTACTTTCCCAAAATATCGATCTGAATCATTTCGCACCGGATAGACGTACAAATGAGAAATGTTTCGCAAGCAGAGACTCCGTTTCCTCCGTCGAAGCTGAGCTGATGTTGGAAACTCCAGCTGCAGGGTGGATGGAGTAGAGTCCTACTAAAATGGTGGCTGATATAACGATAGACAGTTCGGGCATCTCTAGAATCAAAATTGGTTCTTGTTCTCCTGGTCTTCTGTATCGCAGTGGTTCTAAAAGTGCTCCTTGAAATGCTTTAATCATCCGAATACTTGCGTAGACTAAGTCGAACTGAGAGCATAAACGTTTCGTGCAAGTCGTTCGATCGGTGCGTGAAGCCTATCCGTTGCAGCCTATGCCGTGCACAGCGCAAACGCGGCATATCTAAATTTATAGATGCAAACGTATCGTTACGCTCCAGCTTTCTGTTCGGAGCTCGTAATCATTTACCGTTGCCATGGATGTTGTTAGATTTTTTTCTACTAGTTGAACCAGTTAACTTTGTTGTGGCAGCCGAGGACAGCTGCATCAGGCGCGACTGCCAAGTTACACGTATCGGTTGATGTAGGACCACAGAAGACTCAACGTCTCCGCATTATCTGCCTGTAGAGTGCATACAGGCGTGCACCCGGGGCAGACGGTGGCAGATGAGACAGCTGGAAAAGGAAGCGCTAGTAAAGGAGATCGACGCGAGGTGTCGGACGATGGGAGTGGGAACGGTGGACGAAAATCAACTCATTGAAACACTCATTGCCGCATGTACAAAGGCTGGCCCGCCTCACCCGAACGGCGGAGGTGCCCGACGGCACCGGTCCGTTTACTGGTGGAGCAAAGAGATCGGGGAAGCGAGAAAGCGATGCACAAGGCTAAACAGGGCGTATACTAGGCAACGCAGCTGGCTGAGTGGAAGGTTGAACCGAGGGGAGAGGGGGCTAGACGTTGACGAGCAACCGGTCACACTCCTGGAAAGTTACAGAGCTGCCCGCGAGGACCTTCAAGGCCTCATCTGGAAGAGTAAGGTACAGGCGTGGAAACAGCTGGCAGAGGACGTGGAGACAGACGTGTGGGGGTTAGCGTACCAAATCGTTATGGACAGGCTTCGGGCGCCTTCTCCGAGACTCCCGCCGGATGTTCTAAAGGATCAGGTCCATAGCTTGTTCCCGGTTCACCCGTGGAGAGGCGACGGGGAGGAGCCTCTGGTTGCTGAAGAAGATATTCCCGAGGTGACGTTGGAGGAAGTCGAGCGAGCATGGCAGCGATTGACACCCGGTAAAGCACCCGGCCCGGATGGAGTACCTCCTGGAGCGGCGAAGTTACTGGTTCAGCGATGGCCGAAGCTGTTTCAAGCACTGGTGATGCGTCTTCTAAGAGAAGGGCGATTTCCGCGGCTGTGGAAAAACGCCAACCTGGTCCTAATCCCCAAACCAACGGGAGAGAGCAATGCTTTAGCAAGTAGTTTTGCTTACCGGCCTATATGTCTTCTTGACACAATGGGCAAGATCTTAGAGAATGTTATCGTCGAGAGGCTCAACGCTGAGATTGAGCTCAAAGGGGCCCTTTAAGACGCCCAGTACGGTTTCCGTAAGGGAAAGTCCACGCTTGGCGCCCTTACACGGGTTTTAGAACGGGCGACCGAACAGTTAACAAAGACTCCGAAAACAAGAGACTTCGTTGTGCTCGTCCTCCTGGACGTTAAGAATGCCTTCAACTCGATGAGCTGGGAGGTGGCCATGGACGCAATGAGGCGCAAGGGCATTTCGCCATACATTCGCCGGATAATTTCGTCCTACCTATCGGAAAGAAGGCTGTCGGCCGGCGGTCAGGAGTATGAGATCTCTGCGGGGGTTCCTCAGGGGTCGGTCTTAGGGCCGATTCTTTGGAACCTAGCCTATGACGGGGTCCTCGAGCTGCCGGACCTACCGGCGGGTGTTGAGATGGTGGCCTATGCCGATGACTTGGCGCTGGTTATCACGGCACGGGAAACGGGGGCCCTGGAGTATGCCGCTAATGAAGCCTTGGAGCAGGTGGCAGAGTGGATGAAAGACCATTCTCTAAGACTGGCCCCGCACAAGACGGAAGCAATGTACCTTACAGGCAGGAAGAAAACCCGGAACATCCGCCTGCGTCTAAACGGTCATCCTGTCAAGCTTGCTCGGACAGCAAAGTATCTCGGAGTGGTGCTCGACAAAGGTCTCAATGGATCGGCGCATATCCAGCATGTGGCTGGTAAAGCCCACAAGGTCGCGGCCGGCCTGGCGCGGTTAATGCCCAGAGTCGGCGGCTGCACAGAAGGCAGGCGGCGCCTGCTGGCCAGTGTAGCAGAGTCGGTAGCGCTATACGCGGCTCCAGTGTGGGCAGAGATGGCGCTGAGGACACAAAGAAACAGGAGAGCGCTTCGATCGTCACAGCGGCCGGTAGCCATTCGTGTCTGCCGGGCTTACCGCACGATGTCGACCGAGGCCTTCTTGGTCCTGTCTAAGATGCTGCCATGGGATCTGCTGGCAAGTGAATGGGCCGAAAGATGGAAGGATGGCGATCTAGACTTAACAACGGCTAGATCGAGGACAATCGCCCGGTGGCATGAAGAATGGGCCACAGTGCAGCCGGGAGACCCTCGGAGGCCGCCCGCGGGGAGCTGGACCAGAGACCTCATCTCTGACCTGAAGGCGTGGTACGACTGCAACCACGGTGAGCTGTCTTATGGTACGACACAGGTGCTGACCGGGCATGGCCAGTTCCAAACGTACATGGTAAGAATTAACAAGGCGAGTGTCGACATCTGCGCGTTATGCAGATTGGGTGAGACGGACGATGTCGAGCACACAGTTCTGCGGTGTCCGGCCCTCCAAGAAGCCAGAGACGCGGGTGCGACCACCGTGAGAGGAAAGTCGATCAAGAAGGTTGTAGCACACATGCTGACTTCGGCGAAGGCGTGGAGGGAGTCTTGTGCCTTCTTCGAGACTATCATGTCCTTAAAGGTGGCCAAGGAAACTGCCAGGAGAGCTCGTTTCAACAATAGCCCCCGATCCAGTCGAGAGGGAGCGCCCGTAGGTGACAGGGAAAGAAGGGGAAATAGGCAGCAAAGACCAACTAGCCTTGGGATTAGGCAGGGACAGCCTGGGACGCTCCAGGCGATAACCCTCGACGCATCCCCAGTTGGCGGAGCTGTGGAAGCCGTTAACGGTCTGGCTGACGCGTCTGAGCTGCACCAAGGCAGACATGAGACGATGGATGATGCCAGATTGGAGTAGAATGTAGGAGTTGGTGCAACACCACTCCCATGGATTCGAAGCAATGCCTACGCAGTTACCGATCCCTGGGGGTGGGGGGGAAGCGGGTTTACTGGGTTTGCGAGTCCCAGACTAGTCACCATGGCTGGGGTGGCGCATGTCCGTCTGGATTCCCGTAATCCCCCAAAGTAATGCTGAGAGGTTTCAGCAAAAAAAAAAGAGTGCATACAGACACTGATAGTCATGTTGTCCCCGGACTGACACAGGCAAAATGCGCGCTTCTACACTTTTCCGCGTAGTCTGGGCTAACCATTGCGGATGGAGCCCTTTCCCTGACGAAGTGTATGAAATGTTGCGAACTCGACTTTCTAATGTGTGCAACAAATCTTGCTCAAGGGGTACTCAAGGACAGCAACGGACGATGAAAATGTGGCTCGTGTGAAGACTGCGGTTGACATAAGCTCAAACACAGCACATGCATCAATGGGTGAAACTCTGGGCTTCGCTCCATTAGATCATATATGTAGGGCCACCTCGGACTCACCAGAATTGTGTGGTTCCTTCACCACAACAGCACGGCAAGTTTTTTTCGCATGTGAGGTCATGCTGGCGAAACGTCTAGTTGAATAATATAACCCGATTTGGTACCGTGCGAATTTTTTCACCTTTAAAAAAAACGGCTAGAAAGGCGTTTCGATTCACGCAAATCGGTGCTTAAAGCCTTCGAGAGGGAGCTAAAAAAAGCATCGAAAAACGGAGCTAAAAAGACCACCTGGGATGCTGGAGACATACAACAGAGTGCACCGCGTTTAACGATTAACGTGTCAAAGACAAAGCCTGTAAAATTTAGGTACAGAGGGGCTTCTGAGAAGACGTAAACGCTTGGCTTAAATGGTGCTTCTGTAAAATTTGACTCGGAGTTTATTTATATGGGTGTCAAGCTAACATCAAACGGCACATCGTTCTCGGCTCACATAAATCAGCAAGTTAATAGCAGCATTGTAGCTATGACCTCAAAACCGGTGCCTAGAAGTTCTCAGTAAATAGAGCTCTGATGCTGCTCAACAGAGGATCTCCTCAATAGATTATATGGTATCACGCTAGATGTATCACATAACGGATACCTATCCGCTCATCGACACATTCTTCAAGATAATTATGAGCCTTCTAAAAAGTCCACAGAAAAGCTAACTCAGTCTGTCGAAGACGACGCCGTACATCAAAGATCTTGTAAACCACTTTCAGATTCCGCCTAAGGCTTCACTGGTAGAGTTCAGCAGGGATTTTGAGCAGCATCGGCAATGATAAACAATGCATGGAGATGAAACCGCTCTTCAAGCAGCGCCACGTTCTCACCCATTTCATCGCCGATAAGCTCTACCACAAACTGCGCCATCGAACTGAGTTCCACGTGGGTCGTGGATATTTTTCGGATTTCTACAGCATATTTTATATTAGTTCAAGATTAACGAAAGCGAATACATTTTGCAAGACTTGATGAACGCGTTCAATGTAATGTAAGTGTAACAACACCGAAATGTGATCTAATAATAAATAATCGTTGGAACATTTTGGCAAAGCGATTTCGAGGTCGGCTTTGATGCCTAAAAAAAGTACAGAAATTGATCGTTTATCATCGGCACGCGGAGCATTATACCCGAGCTTGTTTTCGAGCTAACTCTCAACCAACGTTTAACGTCCACGGAATTGCTTTCGCATTGCTTCGTGAGATGGAGCTTATAAATATAGATGTGCAACATAGAGGATCAAACCAGTGGTTCACCTCTGTGATTCCTCCGGTCGCAAATCGCACGCGAAGGCATCACGCCACCGGGCTCGACACGCGGATCATTATACTTTCGGAGCTGAGTCTCCGCCAAGAGTTAACGTCCATGGGACTGATTTTTGCATTGCTTCATAGACAAACCCCCATAAATAGAAATGTGCAACGGTGGGGCTCGAACCCGCGCACTTATGTGTCTCCTCCGGTCGCGAGACGCAGACGCATGCACCCACCACGCCACCGGGTTCTACGCGGAGTACTATACCAACGGTATGTAACTGCACATGCATGCGTACTATATATGTATGTCGTCACAGAAGGTTGACACTCACGCTGGTTCTAAAGCATGTAAAAACGTTGACGGCAAGATATAGTCGATAATGACGCTCCTAGCTAGCTCCAGTTTTTAGATTTGAAAACTGTCGTCTTAAAGACAGTTGAAGTTCTTCCTAATGGAAGTATATTGCTTGAAGCCCATCACACTATGGCTCACATCAACAAATTATTTAAAATTAAAACGGGGGGCGGGGGGGAGGGGGATTTAAGGATGAATATTAGGATTAAGAGCTCACAAAAAGCCATTAGCTTGCCATAAAATATACCTTCTATTCTAGTGCTTTATGTGTGCAGGGCAAGATCGATATTAGTCGAAGACCTGCTGATGGAACACTGTGTCTATAGCATAGTGTTCGAGATAAAAACCACAAGCAGATGGGCTCGCCCTTTAGAGGTCAAGTAGATCAAGGGAAGGCTTGCGAAATATACCCGCACATTGCCGTATCCCTTGGCACGAACATCATGAAGATGCGTGTATTCAGGGCCGTCAGCCGTAGAGTTAACTGAATGAACGACGGCATCTACTGAAAATAGGCACTAGAGAGACAACGCCAGCAAGAGAAACGTATAGTGCAGATGAGAGCACTATTGGTCTGTACGTCTCACAAAGAGATTCTAGAGACGTCCGTCTATACGAGCTATGCCAAACGCAGCTACAATCGTTTGACCCGATTTGTGTACAGCGTTTTTGGTTTAATCTATTCTAAGTTTCTTACGAGGTCCGGAGGCGGATGGCGGACTATTAACGAAAAGCCTTTTGGACAAAACGGAGATTTTAATTAAAAACGGGCTACAATCTAGGACGACGCCTTGACAGTTCGGCCTTTGGGTAAAAGTCATTCGATCATTTTTCACCTTAACAAATTCCCATCGAAGTCTCTCAAAAGCAACCTTGGAACTGGTGCCTTGGTGCAATTGGAGAACATCAACTTGAGCTTCGTTCGTTGCCAGTTGGTAGAGGACCACGCTTGCCTTTCGTAGTTATTTTTGTATTTGTTTTGCTTGCCTGTTTTGGCTATCGGACAACCCTTGAATGAGCATTCAGTACTTACCCGGCAACTGCCGTTTAACGCTGTCAGCATGACATGAATCCGGAACTTTCTGCCGGCACCGGCCAACCGGCACGCTTGCTTATCGAGCGAATTTTCCACTAGAGACGACGTTTCTTTTCTCTCTGCTTCCTAATTTCTGTCGCGGGCTTTGCGTGATCTAACTCTATTGGTGCTCACGTTTGTCTCACGATTTCACTTTGTGTGCTGTGGTTGCCCTGTACAGGTAAGTGAGGTAGCCGGTGTAGAATCACCAACAACACCGACATCAAAAGCAACAACAGCAACAACAACAACAACATCAACAGCAGCAGCAACAAGAACAACAGCAGCAACATCAACAACAACAGCAGCAACAACAACAGAAACCAAATGCTCGCAGTTTGAACAACTCTGTGGTGCTCTTCTCCTGCGTGCCGGGTGATCGAATATCGCTGTCATTGTTCCTGCGAGTTTTGCTAACCAACAGCAACGGCGGCAAAAGCCCAACGTCAACCGGGGCCGCCTTCGTGATGCCAGTGTAACGAAGTTCAACCGAACGACGACGCTGTTAACGAAGCCACGAACACAGTCGACTCGACGGGCTGCGCGTCACCGTCAAATTTGCCGCCAGCATCTTTGCCGATTTGACGATTTCACAAAGCCGATATCGGTTGACGTTGTTGCTTTTGCTGCTAATATTGTTGTTGCTACTGTTGTTGCTGGTGTTCTTGTTGTTATTGCTGCTGTTGTTGTTTTTGCTGCTGTTGTTGTTGTCGTTGTCGTGATTTACGTGCTTTAGAGAATAGCACTCCCGTAGGATGCTCAACAGCCGATATGATTGGTCTGGCGGATCAAATCATATATATATATATATATAAGAACGCGACAAGAGAATTGTAAAGCACGTACCAAGAAATTAAGACACAACGTTAGCTGTCTGAAAGCCACACCGACACTTGATTAGTTGATTTTCTCCGCAGCACATTAAATCTCCGGTCCTGACCGCTCACCGCACAGATTGCTGACCATTTCTCGACTAAAACGCCAACAGGAACGAAAAACACGCCGCAAAGACGACGACAGAAAAAATGGCTCCAACGCAGCGAGCACGATCCCATCTACATGGCAACATACATTCATGCTAGGACTATGATCGAACGCCATAAAAACGCCACTGATTTAGCTGACACACGCTATATGTGTCCTAATAGTGATAGCGCATAAGTATGTATATATATATATATATATATATACAGCGAGATGGGTTCGCCGATTGTTTACCTTGTTCTGTCCATTTTACGATGTAGGCGATCGTATGAACACATATACATCTATGACTAACTGACTGTTGGCTAGCCATAGTACAGTCCTTCCCTATATAGAAGCATACAAATAAATAGGCTGTAGGTAGAGAAATAACGCCAGGTAGCCAGGTAGGTAGATGCTAGGCATGGTCGAAAGACACATCGTGCCGAATTCGAGCAGCTGGACAGATGCACTCACACATATGTACATAGCCTTACACGTAACATTCGCTCGTCCGCTCACATCACACGGCAATATAGGACACACGTTTCGTTTTGCTCGGCAGTTGTTTAGTTGTTTGGATTTTGGATGGGATCCTATCACTTTAGCTAGACAGTAGACGCTACATACAACATCTTCTTTTCTTCCGTTTTAAATCAACCCTCACAACGGGCATGTGCCACAATGACCCGGGCTACCTCAGTGTTGCTGCATCGTGTATATGCTTTGCCATGCGTCCAGCAGGTCAGAAGATATCTGCTCTATGCACCGCTCTCTTAGCCACATCGGACAGATTCCTTTCGCTGTTTTCCGCTATCGTATCTGCTTAGCGATGGTAATCAGCGTTCTGCCGAATAATTGCCGCTTCGTATCCGAGAAGGCTTTCCGGCGAAGATCGTCCATATATACAGGTTCAGTCAGACAAGTTCAAAGTACAATCTGACTTGACATTGGAACGTGACGCATCGTGTTCAGGCTTCAGTATTTGGCGATCTGAATTCTTCGCATATATCGATGTATCCGGGCAGGGTAGCGTTCGTTACTTTAGACACCGACTAAGAAATTCAGCCCATTGCGTCTCCGATAGTCATGACTGCAATGGTACCATCAGTTAATTTGTTAACAGAATTTAAAACTTTCCTTAACTCCCTTCCCCGGCGCATTACTACGGTCCATACAAGTTAAGATAAATCAGTAATAACAAAATGATTGGGCGAAGAAATGCTTCCCGGTCATCGTGTTTTGTGGGATATTCGACATCTCAAATGATCAGATACGTCAGAAGGAGTGTACATGTTTCAAAAACTCTAACACGTGTCTTGCAATCTTCGTTAATTGTGTATAATGTATAAATAAAATTCAGTACTTCGTTAATTTAAACACACTATGAGCATTTAGAGCAAATGAGAAAAAATGTAGTTCTATTTTTTATATCTCATACATTCATAATGATTATTTATAATAACTAGTATATATACGAGGTGTGGTGAAAAACCGTTGGCACAAGTGTATAATATCTCATGGGGATTACTTTGAAGGAGACAAAATAGATATTCATGAATAAATGAATATTTTTTGAAAAAACACAAAAGTCGCGATACTTTTTGAACACACCTCGTATATATATATATATATATATAAAGGGTGGTCAAATAAAAAGGTACGAAACGACACTAAGTATAATTGAAGCCCTTATTAAAAAGTAATCACCAGAGGCATGAGCATAACTATCTCTATTACGAGCCGAAGGATTTCCTATTCCCAGAATTTCCGCGGCCGCGGCAAGAGCCAGTCTTCTACTATGTCCTCTAAATCATCGTCCGAGTTGAAACGTCTCATTTTGAGATGTTTTTTAGTGGACCAACATATGGAAGTCGTAGGGCGACATGTAGGGCGAATACTCAAGCTTTCCCTACTTGAATTAGACCAGCACATTTTATGTGACACTTTGTGGAGACGTGTGGACGCGCGTCATCGTGGAGCAGAATCACTCCCCTCGTGAGCAGCACAGACCGTTTGTTCTTGATGGAGTTACGTAGAATATCTCATAGTACATGCTACCAGTAATGGTCCGATACTTATCGACTTCCTCAGGCACGGCTTTCCCGGGATGATTGAGGGATTCGATGAGTATCGAACCTCAGACGTGGAAAAAGACGGTGAGTATCACATTGTTTGCTGAGAGCACAGCTTTGATTTGGGGGGGGGGAGCTGACGGCGCATGATACCATTGCATGCTTTGTTCCGCTCTGTCTCTCGTCACAAATTTGCTGAACTTCTTTGGAACTCACTGCACGCACACCTTCTGGTATGCCGCCCTGTCGTGGACAATTGTTTACACTGTTCCAATACTGCCCCAACCATCACCGCCAACGTGATCGCAATGTGATACGCAGATCACATCTCACCAGATCGTTTATTTTGTCCATAAGTTCGGCCGTGATTACAACGTCTGGCTGGCCTGGTCTCGAGTCATCACCACTCCCGGCCTTTACGAAACCGGGTACACCATTTTTTACTGACGTGTCGAACACACTTTCTCCTCCGTATACGGTCACAATTCGGCAATGCATTTCGGCCGGTTGAACAGCTCGTGCAGTCAGAATCTGATAGCACATTGCCGTTCCTCAAACGTTAAGTCTTGTAATGAAATGCCATGATGTTCTCACTTAGGTGGCAGTTCACACTGCTTGAGCGTTTCTGCAGTCTCAGGCGGATAATACAGTCCTAGGTAGCTGGACTTCGTAAGACTCTAGACCGTGTGAGCGCAGTTTTTAGCGCAGTTTGCAAGTATGTGCCGGACCTCTACTACTACTACTACTTTATACTGCGAAACAAAGGTCGTGTTTGTGCTTTCGCAGAGCGAGGCTTAGGGCACTTTTGACCAAGGGAGCCAAGGGGGGAACACGAATATGTGCGTTACCGAGTGCCCCTGTGACGACCCTTCTAGACGATGCCTGTGTATGGGTCGCTATTGGAATTCGCCAGGGTCCCCCATTGGTCCACTAACACATCTGCAACTAAGGTGATCAGGCGTTGCCTTCTGGATACTACGGCTTGTCCTGTATTCGTAGTTCAGGCCCGCGTGCAAGACACGCCGTCCTTAACGATACGCAGGCGTGAGTGTGTCTTCGAGCCTACAGTCCAGAGTGCCAAAAATTGTTTGCAGCTTCTTTGGGCAAAGAGTAGAAACGTATGGGAATCGTCTTCAGTGCACGCATCGATTAACTCGACTGTCTGTGGCTACGACGATCCGGCTTTTCGTCGTTAAAGATCTGCTAAACCTGGTATATGGTCTCGACAGAATGTGGATTGATCTGACTCCAGAGAATATTCATTTGCTGGCAAAGTGTTTTGCACGGTAAAAACGGTGCGCGGTGCACGAAATCGCTACTGTATGTAAACTTACTGTTAGGGTGCTTATTTTTTGTGAAAGAAGCTATAAGAAGAAGAAGTCGTGCACTGAGCCAACCAGACAGTTCATGGTCAATTGAAGGGCAAATATATTTCAGGTCAAAGAAGATGCTAAAAATCTAGAGATTTTTTAGATTTGACGTCACCTTTGGAATGGGGTCGCTTGCAATAGTCGACACATGTATACAAGATACATTTGTAGCGGGGGGGGGGGTTGGATGGCTACCGCACTGCCCGAAACGGGGCAAACACTGCCATAGCAACAGGCGTGTCTATGGAAACAATGATCAGCACACCGACTATAGCAAGCTCGAGCCCCGGCTTTGCTGGTTGTTTCTTTGTTGGACGCGGTTGTCGCTGTTCTGCTGATTTATATATTCATCTGCTGAGAGAATCCTGCTCATAGAAGTCCACTGACGAGAACGCAATGACGAGGTGGTGTATTTAGATGCTATCGTGCCGCGGGCATCTTGATCCATTACGAACGCCTTAGACGGCTACCATCACCCGGTGGGCTTGCATACTGAGTTTACTCTGCGGGGATTAGTGCGTGCAATCCGCTAAGTAACATGCAATTTACCGGCACTTACAAAGCACTCACTCCAGTTTCTCTCGATAGAGCGGTAAACAATGCGACGGAAGCAGAAAGCAACAAATAGTTGACCTCTATGCACTCAGCAGAGTGTAGTAAGTGAAGGTAAGAATGAAACGTATCATATATATATATATATATATTCGGAATGTGTAAACCCAGCTTGACCTTTGTGCGTTGTATGTATGTCTCGTTATAAGTATATTTTCAATGGCATGGGGGCAGCAATATTTCGTTTAGAAGTCACAGGAAACTTTCTAATATTTATTTTTGTAATCCCAATGTGTCTGGTCGTATATCAATTCACAAATTGTGCGCTCGCGACAGAACACGTTGTTTGATAGATAAACTCAACATACCGGCGAGTTTGAAAGCAAAATCTGCTTCCGGATTCTGCTAGCTAGAGGCAAATAGTCGCAAATTAAGTAGGTTCCCAAGAATCGAGATCTTGTAATATCTAATTTTGCTGATCTAATCTCATTTATTCATAAAACACACACATTCTCACACTAAATCGATAGTGAGTCGATCCACACTATATGATCGCTGTGCGCCGTTTTCCCCGCTCCGGTCTCGGACCACCGTAGGTCTAGCCATGCTAACAGAGGGGCCTTTAGGGGCGAATAGACGGTTTCTGTCTGGCTTGATGTGGTGAACAAAAAATTTTGGTCAGCAATTTAAGCGATTACATGTCAACCGTGTACGTCCACTTGATTTTGCATCGGCAAATCTATCCATCTACGAGGGTAGCGCTTCTAAGTGAGCCTGTACCGCATTGTCTTGTGGCTGTGTGCTGGTGCTCATCAACCTGTTGAAATCACATCCTCGAAGTAGTATTTTCTGGAACATCTACCACTAGTTCTAGTCATGTCCTGCTCTTTGAAGAACACCCCGTACCGGTTTTAGCGAGTTGAAGCTTCTCGGACAATTGATTGCCAGACTTTCATTGGTTTCGGTGCTTCGGCTTTTGCTGAAGATGATAAAGCATTGCAATGCTGGTGCCACAAGCCACCGCGTCGAGCTATCAATACATGATGCCGCTAACCGTTATGGCATGACCATGGCTACTTTCACGGAAGAGCACCTCATTGACGCTCGCTAGTCGCTTGTGTTTGCCTAACAAAGCGAAGCACGCCAACATATATATATATATATATATATATATATATACAAGTGCAGTCAACATATGCCTAAAAAATATACCTATATATAAATATGTATATATATATATATATATATATACATATAAAGCGGATTCTCTAACCCAGAATTAGCCCAGTTCAACAATGTGCTCCGAACAGATGCTGCATTTTCTCGTTGAATGTCAATCTTTGGGATTCTTATCACCCACTGAATCAACTTGAATGTGAGTGGTTTTGGATCTTACAGTATTTCGAGCGCCAACGTTGGTGCCAAAATAACCAACTACAGAGTACTTTTGCATTTGTTAGCCTCTGCCAGCCTGGAAACATATCCTGCTCGGTCCACACCTGCACAGGTCCATCAAGAGGGCATATATATATGGAAAATGAAAAAGGAGAGGATGCTAAAAAGCGTTCTTCGCAAAAAGAGTGCCAGCAAGCATAGCTGGATCAACAGCGGCACCGTCGACAACCCGCTGACTGCGGTTGTCCCCTCTATAGACTTGAGGGGCTTGTTGATACCCTCACTTCACCGACTTTCCCGCGGCTCTTCCTTGTGGGTATGATGACCCCCCCCCCCCCCCCCCTGAGGATGACCGGACGTGCCCCACAGCCTGAGCAAGCGGTCAATCGTCGTATGACGGCTCCAGTATCGAAGATTGACGACAATGTTGCTAACTGACGTTTTGCTGAAGTCCATCGTCGACTTGACGTCGCTTGTCGACGCCGACGCGAAGCCGCGATGCACCGCCACCCCAGTAACTGCCGCCGTCTTTACCGCTGTTCTGCCGAAGCTCTCCGAACGATCGCAGAGCAGAGCATTCTCCTCGCGACCGAAAAGAGGCACCAAGCGGAGACTCAGGGAGATACAAACGGATTTTTCTCACCTTGACTTTATTCTTTTCTTTTTTTTCTCTTGCTCCACCATATTTGTTCTGTCACGCCTATAAATGCCTTTACGTGTGCACCTGCACAGCGTGCCTCGATCATGCTAGTTGTTATTGTTGCTATTATCATTATTATTCTAATCGTTGGATATTTTTCGTTCTCATTGCCATCAGTAATAGCAATGATAAAATCCGAAGTTGTCCTTGTAGCGATCTGTTTTACATATTTGTACACTAGTATTACCGTTACATAACTATGGTATTACTTTGGAAATATAAGTATTTTTTGTATCATCGCTGTTAGAATTTTTGTTGAGTGTGCTTGACCCTGCGGCACCGAAAGCTCATTTACAGCTGCAAATGGGCACACGGACAAGTCAGTTGAGGTTTGCCTCCGGGCCGAGTGTTGCTCAATGCAGTCGACTCCAAAGTAAATTGTGTGTTTGTTTGAACATGTGAACTATGTGTGAATATTTACACAAACGAGCCACATGAAAGGTTTTCTTTAATTTTTTTCAATTAGCTATTGTGGTCATTTCACAGCTTTTATCAACTTACGACAATAGACTGTTACGTCGGCACCGATCGACAGTTGATGAAACAGAGCTGCTGAAAACGTAAATAAATTACAAAACAATCTATAGCTAAAATGCAATTTAGAAAAATGACTCGTCAGCCTCGAATTGTGAGTTCAAGTCGAAGCTCATGGGAAAAGCTCGCAACAATCAAAATTTTTACGAATTTACCGGGATGCTATGCTACGCGCAAAATGGCTCCAGCACAAAGGCGACTGGTTAAAGTAGATGTCACGCTCACATGTCAAAGTGTCACGACCCAATGACACAACGAATTGTAATGAGACAGCGCATTTCCCCGTTAAAACAGATAGGATACGAGTCACTGCTCACTGTTCGATATTACATCCTTTCTCGCCATTTTGGCAACTCTTCGAAACTTCTTCCTCAACGTGATTTTTTTTCAGGCAGTGTTTGTGTGTGTGTCGTGAAGCAGATTTTTGCGTCGTTCTCCCTTGACTCGCAGTACAGCAACTCACTTAGGCAAGCAGATTGCTTGTAATGTAAAGTAACTTCTGCTCTAATATATATATATATATATATATATATATATATATATATATATATATATATATATATATATATATATATATATGAATATTCGCTTTATGAACACAGTTCTCGTTACGACTCTGAATATTCACAGTATTCGTAGAAGTAGTAGTATCAATTGTTGTTGCAAGGTAATCATGAACAATTTCGTGGCGTTTTGAATTAATGGAACTTATTTGTATTTCACTCATATTTTTCAAAGCGCACCAATACTAAGGCGGAGAAGATCACTGTGCGTGATTACTCCATGTGAGCTGTCGGGAAGGATTAGCTTGTTCTGTCATTGCATCTTCCACGGTTTGGTCTTAAACATGTGTGTCAGTTACGCATACACACGTAAAGCCATACGAAAAGCCAGCAACAGCAAAAGCGATGAGGGGAGAACAGAGATAGCCGCGTCTAGAAAGAGACCGGCCGTGAAGTCAACCCCCGTACTGAATGGCAAAAGTTCACAATAGGCCACTATCGATGTTTTGCAGGCTGGTTCCGCAATTGTGAATTTCTCTATCTTATAATTTGGTGTCGTCGATGCTTACCATTGAGATATGAAAGCGAGCGCGCGAGAGGAAGGACAATAGATATGCAAATCATACAAATAATAACGTCATCATCACTGATTGTTGTGAATTGTATATTTGCAATTGTTATGAATATAATCTTTGCAAAAAGTCTGCCCTCTAAATGGGATCGCTTCTACGTCCACTTCCGTATTCGGCCGGTAGCAGCAACGCCGTAGTAGAACCTATTGATATATCTAACTTTCGTTCGATAGCTGTATGGATACGTGTATTTGTCTAGTATAGCACACACACACATATATATATATATATATATATATATATATATATATATATATGTATATATACATATATGTATATATACACATATATATATATATATATATATATATATATATATATATATATATAATATTGTGATGATTTAATAATCATTTACAATACGTTTGCACACTCGGCAGTGCTCGCCTATATATATATATATATATATATATATATATATACATATATTTTTTTATTTATTTAGTTTCCCATTTTTGTACTACCTCTGCCCGTTCGTTCATTAAAGGTTCATTGACACCCATAGAAGAATCGTTTTCTACTACTGAAGCTTGCACTCATTCAACGACGACGTCCTCCGACAAAACGCCCTAGCAGAAGACGTCGACACCAACGATATGATAGCTCCTCTCATTATCGTTAAACCGCGCGTCTATGGCCGTCTGCCTACGGCTAGTCCGGCCGTCATCCTGCCCGCCGATGATTCGAAGATGTGTTGTGGGGTTTAGTCCATCACCCCCCCCGCTTCCCTTCGCCCCCCGGTCGTTTCTAGTAAACCCCCCCCCTTCTCCCGCGTCTGACTCAGTCAGTGAGTCAGCAAGTGGCGGCGGCGGCGGCACCTAGGGTAGCCAACGCCGACTCTCTCTCTCTCTCTCTGGCGTCTTCGGGGGCACCCCACGTCTAGTAGCGAAGGCGAAGAAAAAACGGAATGACGACCTGTTGTTGTTGTTTGTGGACGGACGACATACCAGAGGAGGCCGCATCGTCCACCGCGAACGCCCCGCCAGCCTGGGTAACCAGAAGCATGCATACGCATTGAAGCAATTGTATCGATCTTACGCTAAGATCGTAATGTAATGTGGGGCGATACGATAATGTTTGTAGAATAATAATAATAATTACTATTATTATTATTATTATTATTATTATTATTATTATTATTATTATTATTATTATTATTATTTATTTTTTATTACTATTTGACTGCATATTAAACATTGTTACACTTGTGAGGTCTGAACGAGTTATCGCAATTCTTTTCATTCATTCATGATTTATTCACCATAGAATTGGTAGTCGCAATTCTTTTAAAAAATACTCTACTCCATGGCGCTTAAAATAGATGTCGCGTTCCCTCTGCAAACGGCCAAAAACAACGGTTGCCTCAAGAACTGACCCCTTCTTCGATCGCTCGTGACCTCTTGAATTCGCATACTTAATTCTTTGAGGAATACTTCGGTTTCTTTGTCCCTGATGTCTCCATGGCATTAGGCACAAACATATATCTTGTTTCCAGTCCAGCATATTTATTCCGTTTTTTGGCGCCCACGTGCTTTGCTACCCGCCCCGGCTCAACTGAGCTGTGGTGTAAGTATAAAGCCGCAGTTGTGCACGAAACCGTTGCATTTCGAGCTAAGGACTTCCCACGTGACTTCTATGCAAAGGTCACTCCGTTATAATAATATTTATCATTTTTATAAATTGTACGCCCTTATTTAAAAAATATATATTCTTAGTATTATTTGAACGGGGACGAACGATCCTGAGGCAGCACATGGTCTTAGAAATACAGCAGCGGCAACGCAAAAATTATTATTGACACGCGCTCTCAAGGGGGAGAGGTCTAGCTAAAAGGATGTTTGTATAAGGACTTTAAGCTGTGCATGTGCCTGCTGGCACTAATATCATCATTAATAAGAATTACTGTAAAAATGTATTACTAATATTGGCCGCTGGCGTGGGACGTCACTGTCTTCGACACCTACGCCCTCGGCTACTGTGGACTAACCAGTGCGGGTGTCGGCCACATTTTAACCAACGGGAGATGCACAAACGAGCTCTTTTTTCACCCGAATACCTCTCTGTAACGCCAACGCGGCCTCGCTCGGGGAGTCAGCAACCCTACAGAGCCCACATCTGTACTGCTCGGGAGCTTGCTGCACTAGTAAGTTGATGGTACTATCGATACGCTATATAGATACGATAATAAAATTATTATTATTATTATTATTATTATTATTATTATTATTATTATTATTATTATTATTATTATTATTATTATTATTAGTATTATTATTATTATTATTATTATTATTATCACAAAAAAAAACATTAATATTAATACAAATATTTGAAGGTACGATGGTGTGCCGTTCTACCCCGTTACTCTGCCATGGATATGCGGATATAATAAACGCAGAGTTTATTACCGGGCAGCTGCAAGTGCAAGCGACAAAGGTCTGCTGCTTTAGCTGGTCTGCCTTACGGACCACAACGATATGCGCGACTGTTGCAAATTTTGTCAAATATACTCAATGCTTTTCAATAACGACAAATTACTTTGAGAATATGCAGTGGTCTTTCTTTCGCAATATATTCATTGGTGTAACAATATTACATTTCTTCTTTTCGTTTTCCATCTTCCTCTTCCAGATACGTCGACAAAGATCGAGCCGAAATTGACCGGGGTCAGTAATCCTCGAACACGAACGTACATGATGTTTCAACGGATCCGTTCCGGAGGGACCGCGATGTGCCCGTAGCCAGTGTCAAGCCGCTCGCCGACTAGCGCGCGACACGCACAGAGCTTTCGATCTCTCGTTAAGGCAGAGTGCGTAGTGCGTAATAGCCACCAAAATATGGCCAAATGTTTATTCTAGCAACACAAAGCTTTCCACTGCAACGGAACGAAATGTGTCTGCCAGTGTGTAGCAATGCGACTCATCTCAAAGCAGACACAGACATCCACTGAAAGGCCTCAACATATCCGCCATCATCACCACCGCAAGAATAGCAGCATAGGAAGCAACAGCAGCAGCAACAACAACCACAACAACCATACCAACATCAGCATCATCATCATCTTTGTGAACAAAAATCATAATATCAACAACATTATCAACAACAACAACAACCACAACTATGCCGTCCTGTAGAGTCGTAACAACAACAATTTGTTGGAGAACAAGAACAAAGCAAATCTAGTTTCTTTCCGGGCCGGAAACGAATGGTAACTGTTTGAACACAGCCCACAAGCAGCCAGATGACAACAAAGAGAAAGGTTGACGGGTCAGGTCGCTGCCGATCTAGCCAGCACGTCGATTCTTATCCATTACCTGTTGAACCGTAGCTGACTGTATCGCCTCCTGCACGGTCACGACCTATATTGTTGAAAATGTGGCCCCAAAAGTGGCAGCACACAATTACTACACTTTGTTTTTTATTACATCACCTTTCGGCACTCCCGCATTGCTTTCAATTTTCAATTACATTAATGAACACGCGTACGAAGTATTAAGAAATCGCCGAAAAAAAATACGACATTTGTTTTCGTTGATCTGGAACAAATATGGAATACATAGAGCATATGCTAAAGATAAGTATGACATCTAATCCGTTTAGCCAGAATGTGTCAGCGAACACTTGACACCGAAATAGTTGACGCTGACCGACATATCTCGTGATGTCATTTGGTGCAAACAAGGCCGTAAAATGTACAGCGCACGACACTCATGGCAAGGAAGAAATTATGGAACCCCCCCCCAGTCCGATGGCACAGTTTGTGGTGGAACATTGACGGATATGGACGGAGAAGCGGCTAAAAACGTGGCGTTGTTCAAAGAGCGGTTCCATTCATGCATTGACCCTTATGGATCAACAACGACTGAAAGTCAACAATGATGCGAGGGAGTAAAGTGAACAGTGTAACATAGCTTCTAGTTGCGTATGCATATGCGTGCGTAATTCGTCTTCCGTATCTGACCGCCAATACTATTAGAGCGTATACTAAAATGCTGGTCGCCAAACAACCGCTGATGGTACCAGCCAGCGATCTGATGCTTTAGAAGGAGCTGCAGCTTCAACGATTTAAGCTAGGCAGTCCTGTCTGGGAGTTGTTGCAAAATTGCTGATGGCCATCCGTTCCGAAAATTCATGATGTCTTGACTCCAGTCTGCCATACGTCGGTTAGTAGAGGACGTAAGGTGCATGTCATTTTGCCGCGTATGTTTTGATTTGTTTAACTCTGTGAACGGGAAGCTGATTTTTGTTACAACAACAACAACAACAACAACAACAACAACAACAACAAATAGCAACGACAACAGCAGCAGCAGCAACAACAACAACAACAACAGCATCAGGAGCAGCAGCAGCAGCAGCAGCAGCAACAACAACAATAACGACAACAACAAATAAGAATAAATGCATTATGATCTCTAGGTGCTCTAACTATGTTCAAGAGAGGAGCGTGTCTGGCGCCGATGTCAAAGTGTACTATGTGCATCAAGCGGATAAAAGAACATCTATATATATATATATATATATATATATATATATATATATATATATATATATATATATATATATATATATATATATATATATATATATATATATATATATACATATATATGTATATATATCTCGTCATCAAGTAAATCAAGATCTTGGTTATTGTTGTATGGCGAAGACCACACCGCAACACGTCGCCCACAGTCAGAAGCGATGTTGTCCGACTGCCGGAGCTGTACCGCACACAGCATACAGAAGAGCGCGTCCCTTACAATGCTCTTCTGTGCGTGTCCCTGGCGCCGTCCGTCACTTCGCGCCGGACGGCCGTGCGCAGCGGACAATAGCCGTTATACGAGCGTAAATTGCGACGATCAACCGCCACCGTGGAAGGAAATGCGATGAAACAGATGAAATTGCCTCAACAACGGCGTGACGCGCCACCATGTAATGAGAAGAAAACGAAAGTTGATCACGATTACGGTAGAGCAGTACGAATAAAAACTGCCTAGAGCAGCAGTGAAAGGTTGGGTAGGAAGACAGTAACACGTTGTCTATCGGTTCTGGTGCTATTTCCTGCAGTCATGAGTTCATAGTGTCCGCATAATGTAATGGAATACGTGTGCTCTTCCAACCGGTACATGCACTGCGCGTTCACAAGTTGAACAAAATCGTCTCTGTTACTAATTCGAACAATCGCAGACGCTTGGACAGGCGATGGCTACACTGCTGTATGAAAGTTGGGGGGAGAGCTCCTGAACGGGCTGAGCTACCTTCAGTACCTCCGAGAACCAGTCGCAAAGCTGCTTACATTTTTAAAGACATTTAAAGATCGATGTTTCAAAAAATTGCTGTTGCACACATTTCTCCTGCAATTTGTGACGTTAATTTGATCAAATCAGTGTAGACAACAACAACGAGCAGACGCATATAAATGACGCTCTAGGCACTGTTACTTCATTGAGCTATAACGAACGCCCTATCGCTTGTTAGAACAGGGCGCATGTAACGTGTTGTGTTCATTTATAAGCTGAATCGTTTTACTGGCGCTATTAGCGTCTAAGCAAACTTCGCAAAACTCGTTTCTCCATACGGAACTATCACACGATGGTTGCAACTCTAACTGATTCTAAAAGAAGAAAAAAACAGGCGAGGTGGAAGCGTTCTGCAGCCTGGTCAGGCCGGTATTTTCGATGCTGCCGGGTGTGGCGGCAATAGCTTCCCTAGGCTCTGCTTAACATTGTGTTGTAGTTCGTACGATTCGAGTTGAATTTGTAGACTGTTTACGATCATTAGCCGTGATCTAATTCCTTGGCAAACGTGGACTGAACTCGAACAAAACACGGTCGAATTTCCCAAGCTTTACCTGGAGTTCACCGGCACGCGCACTTGCGCTCACGTTTTTCAAAGGAAAGCAGCCAGAAAAAGCTCGTTTGAGCATTTGTAATGCAAACAAGTTCATTCGACTAGCTTCGCTAACAAACGATCCAATGTTATGTGGAATTACTCCCTCTCTCTTGTTACAGGAAACAGTATGATCCTGCAAAAAGAAAAAAAAACACGTTTTTTTACTAATATCCTCCACAGAACTCGCAAACGTTATCGTCAAAAGGCTGGCACTCGTGTCTTTTCATAGATCCGGCTCTATTTTTTGGCGAGTCAATAGTCACATCCCCGCTTAAAAACGGACCGCAAAAGCCGCAAAAACTACAGTTCTATTGTGCAAAAGTCAATATTATGTCTAACAATAACAAGGACTGTAGTGGACTTAATATATACGTTTAGGGACGCTAACACACCGTAAACAAATTAGAAAGTTACATGCGCATAATGTAAAGATTTCTCTGTTTGCCTACAAGGTATCCTAACAGAAAATGCGATTGAAGCCAAGTTAATGCAATACTCGGACAACCGCGAGCACTAACCTGCACAGAGGCCTCAGACCTTCAAACGTATTGTTGACTTGGTAAGAATGGTGTGTGTTGTAAGTATATAATATATATAAAGGAAGTTCCTGACATGCCAAGCCCCTGTAAAGGCGCTCCTCAAAGGTCATGCATCGTAGAGAAGATTCGCAGAATTTGTCTCCGAGGCGCAAATAACCGCCGCGCAATTCGAGCAGCCTTAATAGCAAGATAAAGTGGCCAGGTGAAGTAATCTCGAGAAGACAGCACTGAGACCAGCCCCGACAAGGAACGAATAGGGCGACTGCATTTTAGCGGGTTTTTGAGTTCCACACTGCCAACGTGGCTTTAACAACGACGCCCGGTGTGCATCATGCATTTTACCACTTAATCTCTATATATAAAAAAATGTGTGGGGGTGTCCGAAAGTATGTTTCAAGCGGTATACATAGGAACTTGTGGAGCTCGTTAAAGCAACTATTTAGTTCATAAATCGAACATGGTCTCCGAGCAGTCTTGTTCCGGGGTAATAGCAAAATTACTGATATTCGTGGCAACGGCGTTGTTGTCCGATGGAGAAGCACAAAATGTGAGATTCCAAGGCATTTGTAACCCTACAATCGTCCACAATGCTCAAAACTAACGCATTCATAGTTGATTGCCTGAGACGACATATACCGCAAACGGAAGCCGCCGAAGAAAACGTAAAATGACTGTTAGCTACGGTGGCAGATTCTATGGTGCCCTCGATATGTCCATGTACCACTAAATCGTAACCCTATGACCAGCACTAAGACAGGTAAATGCGCATTTCGTGACAATCATTTACCAAATCTATGGCGGTTCGAGCCTTGGGTGCGGAGTATTTAATGTTTTTCGGCGGGAATGTCGAGTCTGAGTGCATGCATAAATGACCTACCCCATCAGATAAATAAATAAAAAAATATTTGACTAAATCAAATCGTCATAACTCTAAAAGCACGCACAATTATTATCTTACAGTAACTGCTTAGAGGTGTCTCCGCGAGCCAGTCGCCAAAAGTAGTGCTTGCAGAGATTTCGTTGGACGTCTTGGACTATACCAAATTAATACTTTTTTGGCTAACCCCCAGCCAAAATTTAACGTTCCCAGGACTGCTTTTTGCATTTCTTTATAGACGGACCCAAAAATAAACACAAATATGCAACGGTGGAGCCCGACTTCCGCCCACCTATATGTCTGCTTTGGAGTATTCGCCTGCGAGGTGCACGCGAATGCACCACGTTACCGGGCTCGGCTCTTGGACTATACCAAATACTTTTCGGGCTGACCCCCAGCCAATATTTAACGTTCACGGACTGCTTTTCGCAATGCTTCATACACGGACCCCCATAAATACAAATGTGCAACGGTGGGACTCGAACCCGCGCACCGATGTGTCTTCTCCGGTGGCGAGGCGCAGGCGGAATGCACCACGCCACCAGGCTCGACTCTTGGACTACATGTACCAGGCATTGCTCAAACGGCCTCAGCAGCGTAGGTTGACCTGCCGACCAGCTCTTCACGCGACTCTATCGGAGTTTCGTGAACAAGAGCCTTTTGGTGACCCAAACAAACCAAAAATTGAAACTTTTTAAATCGGACGATCGCGTTGGCCAACTGGTAGGCCCGCCTCCGGCCAATCAACCGATTCTCTAACGTCACGTTGAGGTAATCGTGACCCGCAGAAGTGGACTTCAGTGGCTCCCCTGTCATGCTGGAACCACATGCTCTCACGTGAGAACACCCTCTGGAATGCCTCCAACACTCCTGTTAATGTTTTTCGCTTAGGAATGTATGGTATGCTTTTCCATCTAACCTCTTAGTAAGTATAAGAGTGGGTTTATTAAGCAGCAGCTGTTCATCAGGCCATCTCACACATTTACGCAAAACTGCCTCTAGGGTCCACTCTCGTAGTGAGTCTTATGCGGCATCTCGCTTGCCCGACAACAATGGGTGTTGTGCCTCTTAGGCACAACGTGTTGTGTAAAGCAAGTTTCATCCGTGAAAATCATGAGGGAAGGAAACAGTCCGTCGTTGTTGCAGTTGTTGTTGTTGTTGTTGCTGTTGCGTTTTCTTGTCATGAGTACGACGAGGCGACGAGGTTAGTCGGCGACGAGGAGAGCTTTTTAACAC
Organism: Dermanyssus gallinae; assembly: GCA_003439945.1. NCBI lineage: Eukaryota > Metazoa > Arthropoda > Arachnida > Mesostigmata > Dermanyssidae > Dermanyssus > Dermanyssus gallinae. The sequence goes on along the minus strand of QVRM01004079.1, from coordinate 57,609 downwards.
GCAGAGCTGTTGCTGTTGCCTCTGCCTCATTTTCTTCGCTCACCTCATCTTCGATTGACTTCGATTCGCATGCATGCCATGCTGAACGCATGGCTGCTTGCGTGCCAACAGCCGTATTGATGTAGTTATTGGTGGTGGGGGCGTCGATGCACGTCAGCGTCGCGCCGACGACTCTCAGGGGGATTCAGACTGAGTCGTGTTTTGCGTTGTGCACGATGTATGTTTCTATATACTACGTTTGTATCGGGCCCGGTGGCGTGGGGGTGCATTCCGCCTGCGCCTCGCGACCCGAGGAGACACATACGTAGGTGCGCGGGTTCGAGCCCCACCGTTGCCTCACATTTTTATTCATGGGGGTCCGTCTATGAAGCAATGCGAAAAGCAGGCCCATGGACGTTAAATCTTGGCTGAGAGTCAGCCCAGAAAGTATTTTTTTGTATATACTCGTTTGTATGCATGCTTGCATGTCTGTATGTAGTATACGTGTGTATATATATATATATATATATATATATATACGCAAGACGATAAGGGCTCTGCGTTTCCCGCATTTCCGGCATCATCCCGAGTTATCCGTGCCGCTTCTTACGCGTTTTCCCACTGTTATCCCCTTTACTCTAACTTGTTCCTATGCTTACACATAAACTTGTGTGGGGTGCTGCTATCTGCGAGGTAGCAAGTAGTGAGTATTTGTTCGCTGCTCTCATCGCGACGATGTAGTACTTATTGTTGTTGTTATTGTTATTGTTGTTGTTGTTGTTGCTGTTGCTGTTGCTGCTGCTGTTGCTGCTGCTGCTGCTGTTGCTGTTGATGCTGATCATGATGATAATTGTTGTTAATGACATTCATGATGATACTGATCGTATGGTGGTGGTGATGCTTATGACGATGGTGACGATGATGACAGCCCACGAGCCGCGCCGCCGCCGCCGCCGCTCCTGGTTCGACTAGCGCCGGTTTCGTGTGCAGACCGGTAGATGGCGCTACCACCGGCAGCGCACTATCCGCAGCGCCGTTGTCCGTAGCGGCGGCAGTAGAGAAGTCGTAGTAATCATCGTCAGTGGTGGTACCACCACAAACGGGATCGGGTTTTTATCGTCGTCTTCGTCGTCTGCGTCGGCTGCGGCGGCGGCGGCAGCGGCTGCGGCGGCGGCGGAGTCGTCATTTCGTCATGTTCGTGTTTTCGTTGGTTGGTTGGTTGGCGTTGTTGATCGCGGCGAACGGTTAGAACGGTTGAAGAAGTGTTGGCGGGCCCTCGCCGGTGCTGTTGCGGGCGCTAGCAGATGCAGGTTGCTCATGCTGCTGTTGTTGTTGTTGTTGTGACCGTTGTGACTTTGGCATGATGATGATAATGTTGACGACGACGATGATGACGACGACGACAACGACGACGACGAGGACTTCGACAGAAACCGTCGACCGTTGTGTTGTTGGCGTGAGAAGCACGCACAAAACAACAACCTAATATCGAGAGGTACTACTACTCTGCTGTTGTTGTTGTTGTTGCAGCTGCTGCTTATTGTTGTTGTTATTGTTGCTGCTGTTGCTACGGTGGTGGCTGCATGGTGCCGCCGGTTGTACCGCCGATGCATCACCAACCGCAAGAACAAAAACACCAACAACAACAACAAGAGTATCAACAACAGCAACAGGAATATCAACAACAACAACAACGCCACCGCCGCACGTTGCTGTTTCGGCTGAGGTTGTTGTTGTTGTACGTTTGTGTGATTGTCGTTGTTGTTCTGTTTGTTGCAGCGGTCATCAGTGCCGTTGTTGCGTTGTGTCTGATTGTGTTGTTCGTGTGTGGCTGTTGCAGTAGTAGTTGTTGTTGCTCTTGAATTCGTGCCCGTTGTGATTGTTGTTGTTGTTGTTGTTATTTTCGTTCGGTGTGTGGCTGATACGGACGGTATAGTCTGTTTCCCGTTTCCAGTCGTTGGCTGTTGACTGTGGGTTTGTTGTTGCTGTCGCAGTGATTAATACTCTACGTGATATTTGGGGCTGCTGCTGCTGTGGCTGCTGGATCTTCCGTCCGTGGTTTCGTAGTGTGTCGAATCGACCTCGACCACCACCATTACCTGTACTGCGATGGCGCTCGGGGGTTGAGGTTGCTGTTGTTGTTGTCGTGGTGATGGTAGTAGTGAAGTGGTGAAGAAGTTAAAGGTGGTGCCATTGGTCCTACACCGCCTGCCGACAGTTATCGTGAAGACAGCGACCCCCGCCGTTACCAGCTGCTTCTACTGCCTCATCCATCCACCCCCCCCCCACAGTACGATTTGGATTTTACCTCGGGATCTGGATTTTACCTCGGAATCTAGACTTTACCTCGGGATCTGGATTTTACCTCGGGGTCAAGACTTCAGCTAGGAATCTAAACTTTACCTCGGGATCTGGATTTTACCTCGGAATCTAGACTTTACCTCGGAATCTAGACTTCACCTCGGGATCTAGACTTTACCTCGGAATCTAGACTTTACCTCGGGACCTGGATTTTACCTCGGGATCTGGATTTTACCTCGGAATCTAGACTTTACCTCGGAATCTGCAGTTTATCTCGGGATGAAAGCTGTCAGCGCGAGAGCTTCCCCTCCGAGAAGTATGTGATTTGTATTCTCGTCGGTGGATCGGCCTTGCAGTAGGCCACTTGTTCATTCAAGGTTTGTCAGGGCAGGGTGGTGCAGGTAGTGGTGGCAACCGATAGTGGGGCGAGATGGGGTCGAGTGGAGTCGAATGGGGCGTGGGGTATTCGGTAGTTACATAGATAGGTCGAACGCTTCTTTGAACACACTTGTTTCACAGTGTTAGCTGGTGAGAGGGGACAACTACCGACTATATGCCAACAGTATTTCTCTATGGAACTATACTACTGTTAGTGTTGTTTTTTGTTGTTGTTGTTGTTGTGATTTTTGTTGTCGTTGATTTCCGCCAGTGTCTCTTAAATCTAGCGAGTTAGCAAGGTTCGGGTCACTTCGGTGCGCATTCATTGTTCACGTATTGTTGTTGTCGTGGTTGGGTTTGTTGTTGTTGTTGTTGTTGTTGTTTGGGTCGTTGTTGTCGTTGTTGTTGTTGCTGTTGTTGTGGGGTCGTCTTTTTTGTTGTTGTGGGGAGTGAGCACATCAGCAGAAGAAGAATTACGAGTAACGGAAGCGGGGCAACCTGCTCGCTGTTAGTTTTGTTGTTGTTGTTGTAGTAGATGTAGTCGTCGTAATCGTGCACTCGATCTTAGAAACAGGGAACAGGAAAGCCAAAAAAGATAAAGATCACGCTCAAGCCTCAACTACCACCACCACCATCACTATTATCAACAAAGGCTAACCTTTTGTGCATCGTGCGTACCACCACCATCACCGCGCTACAGCAGGACATACACGACCGGTCGTGTATGTCCTGCTGTAGCTGTTCGTGACATTGTTGATGTTGTTGTTGTCGACCTTGTTGTTGTTGCTTTGTTGTTGTTGCTGTTGTTGTGATTGTTGTCACCACTGTTGTTACTGTTATCTTTATTGTTGTCACTGTTGTTGTTGTTGTTGTTATTATTTTTCACTGTTGATGTTGTTACTGCTATTTTTATTGTTGTCACTGTTGTTGTCATTATTATTTTCACTTTTGTCGTTATTGTTTTTACTTTCGTTATTGTGGTTGTTGTCACTGTTGTTGTTATTGCCGTCAGGGTTGTTGTTGTTGTTACTGCTGTCACTGTTGTTGTTGTTGTGTTTGTTATTGTTATCACCGTTGTTGTTGTTGTTGTTGCTGTCACGTGTCATTGTTATTGTTCTTACTGTCGCCATTGTTGTCAACCCCCTTAAGATGTATTCACAGATTGTCCTCTTCTACTACTATTAGTACTACTACTACTACTACTACTATACTCTCCTCTACGTGCCGTGTATTCCTTCTGCCGCTGGCGCTCCACTAGCGCTCCTGTTTGTAGCGGCGGCGGCGACGGCAGCGGAGGCGATGTTGTTCACCGTTGGCGACGCTGACGACGCTGACGTCGGGAGTCGCTGAGACCGTTGTTGTTGCTGCTGCTGCTTCTGCCACAGCCGCCAACAGAATCCACCAAGACGTCGATGAAGACGCACTACATACTACTACTACTACTACGTACTACGTACTACAACCAGCCGTCATTGTCGTCTCATTCTCCTTGATTTCTTCTTATCCGTGATTCCCCCGCTTCTCCTTGATCTTCTTTCTCTTTTTCTTACTCTTCTCCGACTGCTTCTGCTGCTGCTGCTGATGCTGATGAATCATCTGCTTGATTCTCCGTTTGCTGTTGCTGCTGTTTCTTTCTTCTTCTTCGTCTTCTTGCTCTTCTTCAATCTTCCCATCTTCCTCACCCACCGCAGCCGATGCCATCGTCACCACCAGCACCGCCGCCCCCTGGTCTTCGCGCCAGGTCTCCATTATCTTCACCGTTGTACGCAGCTACTACTCCGACGTCTTTTCTGCTGACTGTTGACGTCGCCCCGTTGACGGTAGTTGTTGTTGTGTTATTATTGTCGTTGTTGTTGTTGTTGTTGCTGTTGTCGTTTTTGTTGTTGTTGTTGTGGTTGTTGCTGTTCCTCCTGTCTGCCCTAACCTAAGCTGCTAAACCAGCAGGCACAACCAACAACCGTCGCCAACCCCGTAAACAACGTCGCCCCGCCGCCGCCTCTGTCGCCGGGGGTCCGAGGACAGACAGACTTAAGCACACCGACTGTTGTTGTTGTTGTTGTTGTTGTTGCTGCTGCTGCTGTTCCTCCGGCTAACGGAGGGCAACCCCAACTACGAACCCCAAACAGCAGCAGCAGCAGGAGCCGCCATCGTCATCATCAACTTCATCACAGCTGCTGCTGCTGCTGCAGCAGGAGCCAACATCAGGAACAATGAACGCCAGGAAACAGATGCGTCTGTGCCCCACTTGGGCCGACGACACAGCGAAGTCAACGAAACGATGACGACAACGACGACGACGACGACAACAACAACAACAACACCCCACTGACGACAACAACAACAACACCCCACCGGTCGGCACCGACCCCACTGTCACCCGCAGTAGCAGCCTGAATAATACGTGCCCAGTACTACTTCTACTAAAAAGTACTTCTACTGCTTCTGCTACATCTACTACTTGTACTTCTACGTCTAGTAAGTACTACAACGACAACGACAACGACGACGGTGATGGTGATGGCGACTGCTACTACTGCTGACAACAATGCTGTAACTGACTACAAGATTACTTCGTCGACTACAATCAGTTGTTCTTTATCGTTGTCGACGACGACGACGACGACGACAAACTTGCCTTTCCTTTCTCTTTCCTTCGTCTTCAACTCCCCCCTTCCGTCTCCTTCTTTTGTTGTTGTTGTACCATCAGACGAAGCAGCAGTACCAACAGCAATAGCGGCATCAGCAGCAGCAGCAGGAACAGATCGAAGCACCACCGGCACGCACGCACGGTCGATACGACGGATAGACGGATGGACTCTGTGTCTATCTCAACAGCGACGGCGACGACGACGACGACGACGAGCGATGATTCGAACAAGTCCAAGTCCACCATCACTTCTCTACTACCATCAGCTCTTCTTCTTGTAACACCATCGCCACCATCATCGTCACCCCCACCACCACCACCACCACCACCACAAGAACGCCAGTACCTTCAGCTAGATCTGCACTAGCAGTGAACCAACAGAACGTGCCAACGAGTCATCGGTACCCCCGCGATCTATACATATATATATATATATATATATATAATATATATATATATATTATACAAACGGGTACATACACACATACACGTATGTAGTAGCACGATACCATATCTTTCGTTTCGGCGCCGGGGGCCGCCGTGGTTCTTGTTATTGTTCTTGTTGCCGATGTTGCTGCTGCTAGTGTAGATGGTGGTGGTGGTGGGGGTACGTGCCCCCCCCCCCCCTAGCCTTCTACCACATCTTCTACCAACTACATTCGTTCGCGTATATTGTTTATTGCTAAAACTGCTGGTTTACCTATGGACGATTAGGATGAAACGACGACGACGACGACGGCAACAACAATAACTGCTTCTGATGTTTATGCGGAAGGCTGCTGCAGCAGAAGGACGTTTTAACGCTCAACGCTGTTAACAGCAGTACCTACCTGTCTATCTATCTATCTATCTATCTATCGTATATGGCTAGCTAAAGAACATTGGGCGAACCGAATCCTAAAGGCACAGGCGGCAGCCTCTTGTGGATGGATAGCTTATGCCATAGGATAGCTCGCAGGTAGCGCACATTCGCCTCCACCCGACCCATCAAGCCTGTGCCTAGTGTTGTCATCCAACCACTGTTGTGGTGGCTGTTATTCTTAATGTTGTTGTTGTTGTTGTTGCTATTCATATTGTTGTAGTTATTGTTTTTGCTGTTGTTGATGCTGCTATTTCTATTGTTGTAGTTGTTGTTACGATTTTAATGTTACTGCTGCTGTTGTTGTTGTTGTTTTCCTCCTTTGTCCTCTCATTGATGTCAAGTCCAACAGCCTATGCTGTATTTCTTATCCAGATTCCTAGTTATCACTATTGCATAGACGTTGTTATTGTTGTTGTTGTTGTGATCGGATTCTCCATTAGCACCTCAGTTTAACCTACAATAATTGATTGACAATTTCTCCGAACTACCGCAAGTTGTAGAGAAAGTTCGACGAAGCTTGAGTTAAAGTTGTCTGCCGTGGTGCTGCTTCAGTGAATCGCAACACCAATGAAGAAGACGAGTCAGTTTACAGCTTCAACACCGTTGTCATCTTCATCATCACCATGTACACGTGCGACGACCACCGCGGACGTATCTAATCTACCCTAGTTCTTCTCTAGGTATCTCTGTCTGTGTATGGGCATGCGTATTCTAGCAAACCTGCACACAGTGCGGTCCGGCCCGTAACGGTTAATTGCTGTCTGTGGAGTACAGCAAGAGTCACTGCAACCACTAACGGATTTACCTGCTGCTGTTGTTGTTGTTTGTGCTCTTGTGTCAACGGTTGTTCCTGCGTTTGATGTCGCTGTTGGTGGTATCGTTGTCGACTATGGATAGTAGTTCTCAGTCTACGTGCGCGTTCGTGCCACAGAGGTATCGACGTCTCACCTAGAAGAACCGTTAGCTGCCGGCCTCTGCCGAAGCCTCCTCTTCACTTGCGATTTGACTTCTAGTTCGCGCGTCCATCACGCAATTCTTAGGCTGTTGGCCGAAAGTGAGCCGAAAGCGTTTTGTGTGGAAGATTCAAAAACACCAATGCCACCAGGAGATGGCATACATGTGCTTGAGCTGCCACCACCATCTTTGTGAGGTGTGTTCGGATTCGTTCGTGTGACCAATACCGTGCCGTGCCGATAAAGTGTCGACCGAAAAACATGCCGCTCATAACAACGAATTCACAGAATTCACGCTCGCGAAGACAACAACCACAACAACACCTACAACTACAACCGTGACAGGACCAGTAACAGTAACTGCTATAACGTTACCAGGAGCGTGATTTTGTTGTTGTTGTTGTTGTCGTTGTTGTTGCTATTGCTGCTGTCGTCACCAATAAGTTGTGTCCGTGACCGTGGACGGAATTCCACCGGGCGCTGACGATACTACTAAGATTTGAAGTGAAACACATTTATAGTCGATACGGCAGATTACAGCAGCGGGCTGGAAATTCGTGTTTTCGTGTTGACGTTGCCCGTGCTGCCGCGAAAATCTTCGCGGGCGAGAGAGAGAGAGAGAGATATATATACGGGCGGCGGGAACAACGGATGCCGTTCCAGTGAGTATCGAGAATATTATACTATATACACGATACCGACCGTCGGACCGACGCGATATTGAGGTCGATATTGTGGTAATGATAGCTGTGTGTGTGATATGTGATGACTTTCGATCATCATTGTGTTTGTGGGTATGTGCGGGTACGCGTATGAATAGGAGGAAACTACTGTTCCTGCTGCTGCTGCTGCTGCTGTTGTAGCTGTTGTTGAAGTCATCATCGTCGCGAAGTGATTCGCTGCCTGTCTCTGTATCCCTGGCTATTTGTCTACTGCATATATGGGCGGTCCCCGCTATGAAGATGCCGCCTGCCTTGCATCTAGTCTGTCTACAACAACTACCACTAGTGCTGCTACGGGAGAAGAAGACTTCGGCGCCGCACATATATAGCATATCCTACATCTCAGCCCAACCCCCGCCGCAATTGAACATGAGACCGAGTCGATACTCGATGAAGAAATTTCGCGCTTGGCCACGTCGATTGACACACTACAGACTATTAACTTCGACGCATTACAGCAGCAGCAGCAGCGGCGGCAGCAGAATCATAGCGTTGTCCGCAACAGCAACAACTACAACTACAATAAGCACGACCTCAACAACCGTGTGGAGGACCCAACAACAACAACAACAACAGCAACAACAATAGCAACAACAATAATACTAAGAGGAATAAGACTATCCCCCCACCGTCGTGACCACGTTCATGTTGCTCACCAACGAAAGAAGACCCGAGCGACTTCAACAGCGACTCCTCGACCTTGTCTGTCGCTTCTATGGTATGTACCACATGTATGCCTATGTTTCGTCGTTTGGTAGGTTTTTTCTGGCATATCGACCCGCGCGAACAACATGCACGCTTTCATTAGCTCGCTAGCTTTGGAGTTCGAAGAGAGAGAGAGAGTCTGCGAGTCTATATGAATAAATGGGTAAGAAATATGCACGCGTTTTGGCATCTCGATGTCGCTGACACAGCTAATTTTCTGGTTCGGGGTTATTCATATATGTGCATAAAGATACAATTAGTAAGTAGACAATAGTTGCGAGTGGATATAGAGAAACAGAAATAGGAGAGTTGCAAGAATTTTGACACCTCCATGTCGCAGGACTAACTTTCTGACCCTTTTTTTATATATATATATTTTTTCTATATATATATATATATATATATATATAAATTTATACATATAGACAAGAGTTGCGGCTTCTCGCAAATATTTGTGTCGTTTGATTAATTTTTTGATCCGCGGCGATTAAGCTTCCCGTGAATTGTGTGTTCGCCGCACCAGATGAACGTTGTATCGTGAGCACTTCGTGCTTCGTCAAAGGCCTGCTCTTCCACTGGCATGCGACATCCATCTGGTATGGAGAAATCATAATTGACGTACGCAATCACTACGTGATCTTGGTTGTGTACACCGTTCGATTAGTGTCTTCGGCTGTGGCGGCACGATCCGTTGCTTGTCAGAGAAAGCTTGAGCTATTGAACTAGCTTACGCTTGATTGACATCGTTTGTCGTCTTTCGATGTCATTATTTCCGTACGGTAAACACGCATATTTCCGTACGTCAACAAACAATCATCGTTCGCTTCGTCAAACCCGCACTTTCCCGTGTGTTGTGTTGGCAGTGACACTGCCAGGATACCGGTCTAAATATTCGTAAGCAAGCCAGCATAGCGAAATTTGTTTTGATGGTAATAGACCTGTATTTCACATATGAGAATGCAACGTTTGTGTATGTATATGAATTTATATATATATATATATATATATATATATATATATATATATATATTGGCGCGATATATTGTAACTGGATGATGCGTGTTTAGGTTATGCCTTATATATATATATATATATATATATATATATGCTGCGGGCACCTCCCTCGCAAATAGAAAGTTAGTCAGATGTGTAAGCGACCTCTAGTAGCATTTCCGTGGTCCATTGATCATACGAGGCATACGATACAGATAATATGGCAAGCAATTACTATTGCCTTATTGCTGTGGTCCATTCGAAGACAAGTCAAGGTTTAGTAGTAGGTAACTGCCACCGACTCCGGACAGACTGGTTAACGCTCCGGAACTAGTTCATTAGGGCGGTGCCGGATGGAATGTCTGCTGCCTTTGCTTAATAAGCATAGTGAAGAAAGCACCTTTGCGGTATATGAAAAACATATATATATATATATATATATATATATAATTGTGTTTTTCATTTTAGGATTATAGTTTAAACCAAATCTGCAAATGTTCCGAAGTATCGCTTCTGCGAATCGCTGGGGTCGAACCCGCAATTTTGTAATATCAGAGTCACCGGTCATCTTTCTCACTCTCCATACCGTTGATATATATATATATATATATATATATATATATATGGTAAGCCGTTTTCCTCCGCCGCGCAATATAATAAGCATAGTGAAGAAAGCACCTTTGCGGTATATGAAAAACATATATATATATATATATATATATATATATATAATTGTGTTTTTCATTTTAGGATTATAGTTTAAACCAAATCTGCAAATGTTCCGAAGTATCGCTTCTGCGAATCGCTGGGGTCGAACCCGCAATTTTGTAATATCAGAGTCACCGGTCATCTTTCTCACTCTCCATACCGTTGATATATATATATATATATATATATATATATGGTAAGCCGTTTTCCTCCGCCGCGCAATATCGAATTCCCATAGAGTCCTATCCGACGACCTATGATGGAAAAAGGGATTATGATGGTCACATCAGCAATCGAACCACTATCGATATCGACACCAAAATGATCCTCACGAAATACGCATGCGCCTGAATGCATTCCAGGTGTGTTGTTCTATGCGTATAATTCCCACATGTATGTACGTGATTAGTAGTAATTTGTTATCAAATAATATTACGTTTTGGCATTAAATGAAGAATACAAAATTGTGTGTTGGTGTTTGGAAATTAACATTTCCGCTGCTGCTGGAACATTATATATATATATATATATATATATATATATATATATATATATATATATATATATATATATTTATATATGCTGAAGGTAAACACGTTTTTTTGAGTATAGTTGTCAGCGCTATCAACATAATAAATTGCTATATATATATATATATATATATATGTATATGTATATTGCGGCGATAAGGGCGCCGTGCCCTTGCGACGATCATCGAAGTCTATCCACCCAAGGGTTATTTATCGCCGCCGTAGACGACATATTCGTCTTCATTGTCGTCCAACAGCGAGAGAGAGAGAGAGACAGAGGGTAGGCATATGAGCAACGGCAGCCGAAACCGCAAAAAGTCGCTGAACTTAGCCGCGTCGGATATGTCGTCAGCTCGCGTGCTGGAGGACTGGTTGGTTGGGTGGTTGATTTCTCACCCACTACCTGGGCCTGCGGCGGCTGGCGTCGCCGTGTCCGCCGCTGATGCTTCTAGTGTTTCTGCTGCTGCTAGATTTGCTGCTTTTTCTGCTTCTGCTGCTGCTAGATTTGCTGCATTTTCTGCTTCTGCTGGTGCTGCTAGATTTGCTGCTTTTTCTGCTTCTGCTGCAGCTGGTAGTTTAGGTGGCGGTCTGTCGACGACAACTCCGCCAGATCATCTTTAGCGGCGGCGACGGCGGGATTCTGCCTGCTGCCGTCGGTGGGTGTCGTGCGAGTGCCGTACCGGTTCAGCTGAGAACGCTGTGGGCTGTGAGGATGATAATGGTGATTATGACGACGATGATGATGATGCTGATGATGATGATGATGATAATGATAATGATGATGCTGATGATGATGTGAGCAACCGTGGCCGTTGCTTCGTGGGATCTCGTAACGGTCGTCGTACTACGTCGTGTACTATCGAATAGTTGTACGCGGTTGACGCTTACCGTTGGGTTGTTGCGTCGTTTCGTAGCTTTGTCTCGAGGGTGCGGAGGAGAGGTGGGATGGGATTATGGGGGTCTTTTATCCACCACTGCAGACAACCGTTACAGGCGGGCGCGGGATGTTGTGGCGGTGGTGGTGGTGCTGCTGCTGCTGCTGGTACGCTGCGGGTGGGGGGGTGATACCGACAAGGGTGGGGGGGTGATACCGACAGGGGTGGCGGTGTCGTGGACGACTCATGTCGGCGATGACGCAGGACCTTTCTAGCAGTAACAACATCAACAGCAGTGGTAGCAACAGCAGCAGCAGCAGCAGGGCTAACCGTCCACCGGAACCGCGCCGCGCACTTCTGAAAGTCTTGCACTACTACCACATACATTCAAGAAAGGGGAGAAAAAGCTGAAAGCAGAAGAACAAAAAGACAGGGAATGGTGGACTTTGTGTCGCACCGCGTGTCGTGCGTCAAACATACTCGTAGATCGCGTGTGTCATGCGTCATATTCAAGTCAGAACTTTTAGCGGCGTCAGAATCAGTCGACCGCCATCTCTCTACTACTGCTTACCGCGGCCAAAGGGCGTTGTTTGGTGCTCTGGTGAGCTGGTGAGTAACAGCTCTAACACCGCCGCCAGACCCCCCCCCCCCCTTTATTTTGCTGAATAACGAAGGCGTTTGCTTGCGTATCTCTTTCTCTGTCTCTCTGCCGTCCTGGTGGAAACAACCACTCCACCCCACAACGCCCGTCCATCGGTCCACCCACCCGCCTGCTTGTAAAAGGGGCGCTCCTGACGTGTGCGCGTCTGTGACGAAACACAGAAGATCGGCGAGACAGAAGGGGACGCCCTAACCCTAACCCCAATCGCAACAAGTGTTTGCTCCCGAAATCCGTGCGGCGTTTGCTTGCGGAATTTCGTTGACACCGGTTGAACATGGAAGCTGAACTGCGTCCATCGTCCATTCCTCGTCGTCGTCGTCGTCGCCATTGTTGACATCATCATGCACGTTATGCATTATTTACGTCGTGCTCAGAAGTGGGAAGGGCCATTGATGTACTTACTAACATACCGAAAGGGCCATCATTCGGCTCCGTGTATGAGAGTGCACGCGTGCTATGAAAGGTCATAACGGCCATCGAGTTCCTCTACTTTAGTAAGATCGTCGTACACCATGGAATTTGCATCGGAGCCCGCTATACCGTCTGTACGACGAATCTACAACCGGGGCAATCTAAGGACGATATATACATATATATATATATATATATATATATATATAACGGCTAGACCTTTTTTGAAATAACCTATTGAAGTTAAGGTTATTTACCATTTTGTAGATGCAGACAACCGCTTAGCCCTGTCGTGTATGGCTGTTATTGGCTATATGTTTGTTTGGCTATAGAGACTGCCCGGGGGTTTAAAGAGAGGGCGTTTTTAGCTCTACGCAGGCTCACCAGCAAGAACGCAAGTAATAGCCTTTCAGCCGCGCACAAAAGTAATTATCGCACGCACACAAACACACTTTTAAATCAACCTTGTTCCGTCATCATTGTTCACCGCGGCTGACCTTTGGGCGTCGTTACAATCGATGTCAAACAAGCAGACGGACTTGAGTGAAGTTGATGATCATTTCAACGAGTCTTTTGACACGTTCCACAGACCACCTGATTAAGTGGTGTCGTTCGATAAGTCTGCCAACAACATAAACGTTTTCGATTCGGCAAAACACACCCGCACATTTGTATATATATATATATATACATATATATATATACACATATACCTACGAGTGTACACTTACACACACATATATATATATATATATATATATATACATATATATATATCAGAGTAGCTGTCGTGACGACGCAAAGATGTACTTGCGTTCAGCTGTTCGGCGTTCGTCTTTAATGACTCGATTGGTGCGTTGATTGATTGATTCATTCATTCATTTATTTCTTGATTGACACGGTGACGATCTTGTCGGCTGCTGTTGCTGCTGCTGCTGTGGCCTGTGTAATGCGCGCTTACTTAACGGGCTTACGGCTCGACTCGGCTCGGATGGGCTCGAGGACCTTCGACTTTTTGGCGTCGGGATTGGACTGTGATAGATATCGACAACAGCATGATTCATGCAACGCGGTCAACGCGGAAGAGGCGATGGGCAAATTGAAGCGGACTTTGTTTTCGTGTTTGACTCTGTTCAGTCGCAGCGAGCGCAGCTGTAGCAGACAAACGGCGTTATATATGGCCGTTGTTACATCGTCTTCAATGTGCCTAATCAGGAAACATGCGAAAACGTTGGAAAACGCGGGCGAAAGACAATAACACACGACAAGTGAATGTCGTAGCGACGTCGAAGACTTCAACCAACAACAACAACAGCATCAACAACAACAATAGCATCAACAACAACAACAACGACAATAACAACAACAACAACGACAATAACAACAACAAACAACCTGTCGTTGTCGGAAGACGGTTTGAGCGATGCTCACTCATCAGAGATGATAGATGACGATGGTGATTAACCATCATATACCGCGGCTGTGAGTCAGCGAGCATGCTCCTGATGGTGCTGCTGCTGCTGCCATCACAAGGAATGCTGTTGGGAAAACTTACCGAGAGGGCCTATCTCAATCAATCCGGCTCCGGTGCGTTCACCCCCCCCCTCCTCTTCCATTGAAGATATGCTGCCACACGGCGGCGATTGTCATCTACCGGCGGGGTGTCGCCGGTTCGAACCCTGTTGTTGAGCGATGCTCATTAAGAATAGATGATAAACCATTGACCGCTGAGAGTCAGCGGCCATGCTGCTGCCACAACGACTACTGGGGAAAACCTAGATATCTCAAACATGTCCGGCCGTCGGTGCATTGAAGATATGCCTCAGGTTAGGTTGCAAGCCGTTAGGAGACGGAGTTGGTCTAGATGGATTTATGTCTAGACGTATAGCAAATTGATAGACGGGTGGGCACATATATATATATATATATATATATATATGGATGAATTGTTAGACAGACTGAAATTGATGGACGCATATACGGCTTGATGGATGGATGAACAAACGAATCGGTTGATGGCTTGATGGATAGATGCATGAATGGATGCGTGATAGATACGTGAATGGATTGGCGGATGGATGGATAAATGGATGTATGTATGCATGCATGCATAGATAAATAAATGTATAGACTTTTTAGCCTCATGATTGAATACATATGAATGAATGAATAAACGAATGAACGGACCGAACTTCTCGTGGGGAGGGTGGGTTGGCCTGGCTGGTTGAATTCATGGATACATGAATAAATGTATGTGCTGAGCAAGCCACTCGAGAGAGAGAGAGAGAGAGAGAGAGAGAGGAATACAGAGAAGATGGAAGGGAGAGAAACTGGGCGCTGGGTGTTAGTAGTGGGAGACGCGTGGCAGGCGAGCGACAATGACAGAGCAGAAGACGCAGAAGAAGCGTCCGCAGCTGCTTCCTACGGAAAACGTTTCCTTCCTACACCGACGACGACGGTGGCGGCTGCGACGACAACGACGGGATATATTTTCAGTAGCGAGCGTGACAAGCCACAAACACACACAATACACACAACACATACAGAGACACAATACACACAACACATACAGACATGTAGACATACATGCGTACTCTCCTTGAACATACACTCACTCACTTACTCAGAGGAAAAGATGCTGCTGCAGCTGCTAAAGAAGATGAAAAGCAACAACAACAACAACAGCAGCAGCAGCAACAACGCCAACCAGTCACGAATCGTATCAGAGACACCATTCTCTGTCTGTCTGTCTCTATGACTGGTTAGCTGACGGGCAAAGGTCTGTCCTGGTTGTCCTTTTGTCCTCCTGTTTAGTCGATCTCTGCGTCTGACCGGCTGGCTTTCCCGGGTGGGCTATTTCGTGAAGACGACGGTGGAGACTTTTCCCGAGGGCGCCCTGTGCCCCGTCAATATGTGCATGTGTCTGTGTATATATTCATGGATGAGTAGGTGTTCCTGCGGAAACTGTCTACTGTCTCCTGTCTACTGCGAGTCCAGGCTGAGGCCCGGCCTGCCTAGATGCGATTATGAAAGCAGTCGTCTTACTACACTTGTAACGCACAACCGCGGCGGCGGTATACATTCACACACAACCATGTGTATATATATTTGAGTGTGCGTTAATATATATATATATATATATATATGCTTGGGGAGTCGCTCTACGTGAAACGTGAGAATGTTTTCGAGAGCAGCATCATTAAAACGGATGTATGGATGATGGAGGTTCTTAGTTGTTTCGCTGTTTTTTTTTGGGGTTTTTTGTTTATTGCCATGTATGCTGCGTCGTTGCATTCTGTTTGTCGCATGCGCGTATAGAGAGATGGGCGTACTCATCATCGTCATTATGATGGGCGTCATGAGGTAGTCCTGGGCGGGGAAGTACTTTGTTGCTTGAGTTGATTTGAGACTTGAGACAATTTTGTTATTGCTGTGGTCGTCTCCGTCTTCTTCTACTACTACTACTACGAAAAAAGATGCTACTACTACTTCTTCTAATTCACTCACTTGGACAGATAGTGTTAAAGTTGCATGGACAAAAAGCTGGGTTTAGCAGTGAATGTTGCTGCTGGTAGCGCGGCTAGTTCCATCGTTGTCTTTTGGTAGCGTTTACTTACGTTGGGCTAACTTTTTCTCGGCTCTTCGGTTCATTTTCCCATCTTTTGACTTCTGAGTCTCTTGCGTCGCGGACCAGAACAACAACAACGGCGACAACAATAATAGCAACAACAACAACACCAACAACAACAAGTACAATAACTGCAGAAGCAGCAGAAACGACGGGGCGTCAGGTGAAATTCATCAGGCATGCCAAGTTGTCCGCAGCAAGTTCGTGGCTTGCCTCGAAACACAAGACAAGAGTGAGAGAGATATGGATATAGAGAGAGAGCGAACGAGAGCAAGGGCCTAAGGGGTGAATAGCCTGCCGTTTGTGACGTGAGCGTGTCGTTGCCAGTGACAAACGCGATATGATTAAATGTCTCGAGCAGCAACAGCAACAACAGCAACAACAGTAGCAGCAGTAACAATAACAACAACAACAACAACAGCAGCAGCAGCAGCAACAACAACAACAGCAGCAGCAGTAACAATAACAACGACAGGAACCGCAACAGGAACAGCAACAACGACAACAATAAACATAACAACCGAACAACAAATTTGATAACAACAGCAAACATGTGAGAAACGGCCACTACCTCTGGGGAGGATATGATTAAATGACCATCAGCCGCAATTGCGCGTATGAGAACCAGTACCGCTGCGAGCCGGCGCTTTGTATATGACGATTTGTCGAAACGATGCTGCTGTCCGCGCGTGAACCGACCGACACCACGATGAGACATCATGAGATCAGCGCGACCGCGGCGGACCGATGGCGGCGGCGGACAAACCTATTAGCGCTCGTCTTCTTCTCCTCTGGAAAGTCTTTCCCACGAAGCCACGCAACGAAATGCAACGAACCTACGAGGGCATTGAAGTTATGGCTTCGACTTGCCACTCGGTCGCTCGTGGCGATGATCGCGGCAGCGGTGAAGACCCTTTGATTATGATCCTTGTCGCGTCGTCGTCGTCATTATGATCTTGATGCCTACGTGCCTGCGTGGTTGCGTATGCGCTCACATGTGGTGCTAAGCTGTGCTGGATACTGGTTGCCGGTGATGATCACGATGGGAACCATAGAAGAATGGGCCATTTTCTAGCTTGGAGAAAATTTCATATATGTATATATATACACATATGTATATATATATATATATATATATATATATATATATACACATATGTATATATATATATATATACATGTGTATATATACACATATATATATATATATATATATATATTCGAAGTCCAACGCGGGAACGCGGCGTCCGTCCGCGGCACGCTGCTGAAGTGGTCCCAACCCACTCTATATGAGATAGAGTAACATTCCCAGTGCACACGTTCTCGGGAGACAATTGTCGCTCCATTTGTATTCTTAATAAATTATATATTCACACATATATATATATATATATATATATATATATATATATACATACATGCACATATATAAACAAATAATATTAGTACCAAAGAGGCAACTCTGTGGTAATATTCCAAAATATGCCCAACTTCTCTCTGCTGATAGGCGCAGATTTGTTTCGGGACGCGCATTTAGACTCTGTCAAGGGGGATCAGAACAAGAAATTACAGTTAAAGTGTTCTATGGCGAATGGAATATATACATATATGTATTGCATATGGTTCTGTGTTGACTGAGACACGTGAACGCGCCGATCCGCCGATTCATTTACATCATATGGCCAACATTGTGCTTCTCGTAGGGCAAAATGTATCAACTTTTCTCCGGTTTTTTGGCTGCCTACGGCCTGCATGGTGATCCGGTGAGTTTTATATTTTTACTGACAATAATATTAATTATAATATATTTCCACAATCGTTATTTATTTTATTATCAAAGCTAGCTGGTAAAATAATATTACTGTTGATATATGATATAGGCGCCTTACTTTAAAAGCAAAACATATATTTCCTTTAAACTAATGCGCCGTCGCCAATTGCTGCAGTGACGGGTCGAACCGAAGCCGTTACGCGTATTTCGAGTGCGTTTGAAGTGTTTCCAATTTGGTCTACATTATCTCGGTTTCTTTCAATTACAATAACATGTGGGGGCGTGTAGCTGGCGGACCTGGCACTTGTACCACATCAAATCTGTCTCCCTGTCATCTCCAACTGTAGCTCGTCTGAGTGCTATCTCCTTAGGCGTCAGGGAAATAGCATAGGGAAATCTCGCGGCACAATAAGGATCTCGTCCCCATTTTGTTCTCGAAAGTCGGTCGAATATTTTAGAGTATATATATATATATATATATATATATATATATATATATATATATATATATATATATATATATATATATATATATATATGGGGAATGTCGCTTCGGGACCAGCCCAAGCCTGGAACTAACGCCTTGAGGTATGCCCCAGCGGGCTGTGTACATGTTCTTACATCACAAATGTATATTTTGCTACACATAAATACATTTTGAGGGTATATATAGTTATTATCGACACTAAATGTGTGAATAAATGGAATTTATATATATATATATATATATATGTGTGTAAACAATTAGCTTCCGACGTCAATCTACGTCAGCCGCAATAAGGTTTGTGTTAGCATTGCTTTTTGTCGACAAAAGTGCTAGATAAAATGAATTTGATTGGCGATTTTGTTGTATATGTTTGCGTTGTTGCTGTAATTGTTGTACCGTCTTCGTTTTGTTGCTGTTTGTTTCAATCTTTTGAAGCGTTTCGGCGTGCTGCTGTTGTTGCTGTGGCCGGCGCTGTTGCTGCTGCTGCTGCTGATGTCGTATTGTTGTTATTGCTGTGTTTATTGTTGTTGTTGTTGTTGTTGGTATTGCTGTGCTTATTGTTGTGTTTGTTGTTATTGCTATGGCTGCTTGTTGTCATTCTACCGATGTGACGGGCTGCCATGATCAGCGTGGAATTCCGCGACAATGCAGGTCTCCTTCTTTTCTTCTTCTTCTTCTTCTTCACGACAGACTATGATGCCGGACCGACTGCTTTCCGCTGGGGATCCGACGATTTTTCCTTTGCTCCCCCCTCGTCAGCGTGTTGCGGTGGCTCGGTGCAACGGTACCTGCGCACACAAGTCGATGCCGATTTTCTAGTTAGCTTGATTGGCCCGTATTTTTGGCTCGACGTCCGACGTCGGCATTCGCTGGCCTGGCCTCGCCGACCCACCATCGGTCGAAACATTATCACGCTGGAACGACCGGAAGTACCAGACTATATTATATATATATATATATATATATATATCCATCCATCCATCCATCAACCCCTCATTCATTCTACCATCTGTCGACCAACAAAGCGAAAGGGACAAATCGAAGAAGACATGAAGGGAGCACGAAAGTAGGAACGCGCCCGGGCGTCTGCTAGAACACCACAACCACGTCGCAACATATATCCACATGCTATTCAGCAGCCCTGTGCGTTCATCGCTTGAAGCAAGGCATTTTTATTATTATCATTATTATTATTATTATTATTACTACTATTAGGACGATTACTAGTGCCGTCATTATTATTATTATTATTATTAGTGTTATATTATCTATGATGAATATCTACTGCTCGGCGGCCACACTGACGCACAAGCGGCAGAATCACCAACAGCGTCTGCAGGCGGCGGCCAGTGACAAACTTCCCGAACTTTTTTTTATTTAGTTGTTTGCTGAGACACAGTCATCACCTTCCTTCGTTCCGAGATGTTCGCCGTCGGACTGGTGGGTGGTGCCTATTTTTTGCTGTTGTTGTTGTTGTTGCTGACGTGGAGAAGAAGAGTCGCGTGGAAACCGTCGATTATACATTTATTTGGCCGACCGCTCGTGCGGAAACACGGCAGTATATATATGCAGGTAAATGGGTGTACCTTATTTTATATATATGATTTTCATTTGTTTTTTTTGGGCGGGGAAGCCAAAATAAAAGCGTCTTGACTAGCTGAGCCACTACAGGGGACTTCCGACCGCATTGCATTGATCTCCATAGCCCGGATTCGGTCAAAATATATCGTCACATGCGAATCACAGAGACAGCCGTCAGGTAACAACGCCACAAAAGCCCTGAAAGTCATGACTGTACCCTAACATGCAGAATATTAGGCTGAAACTTGGAACACTTGACGGCTTGCGTATAGAACAAAATGCACATACGATCACGTATGCTCAAAAAGCACGCCACAATTTAAACTCTTCTTTTTCTACGTCTACTACGTTAAACGTTTTAAAGTTAATTTTAAATAAAATCATAAATGAGGTTATCTTTCTTGACTGAGACCATCTTCCGATCCCTGCGCTCAAGTTCAACATCCCTTCTGATATACCCATGAAGAGTAACATTAACAACAGCAACGAATTTGTGACCAACACTTGAGATTGTGGCTAACAAATCGTTATCATCTTGATTCACAAGCGACTGCGTCTGTTTTAGATGCAACATTGTGATGTAACTATTAGTAACTGTTTAGAAGAATGGCGATTCAAGACACTACATGTGGTGCATTCTGTATATATATATATATATATATATATATATATATATAATCTACTCGTATGTACGTGAGCGACCTGTCAGTTGGCGTGTCAACGCTTCAAAAATCCCCATCAGTTTTCCTCAACGATGTCCGATTTGGCTTCTTCTTAAAACGCAGAGAACGTATAATTAGAGTAATTATTGTTGTAACGCGTATTTTCCCATTATAGGTCGCCGTTACAAATGTGTTGTTCGTATATCTCTTGTGTATTTGAACTTGCCATGTATATATATATATATATATATATATATATATATATATATATATATATATACATATATAGTAAGAAAGAATTACAAACGTGAATTTTCGGTGCAAGAAACAGTAAGTAATTGGCACCTTTCCATCATTCATTTATGTAGCGTGTTGGCATCGAACGTACGCGTATGACTACACCGGGGACAACGCCGACTATATATATATATATATATATATAGCAGAGGCTACGTGGCCGGGTGAAGCAGAGGTGGACCCAAGAGTGGGCAGGTACTCTATACTCTATAGCAGGAGTTTCGTTTGGATTAGAAGACATTTTTTGAATAGACTAGTTGATTCTATAGACGAGATAGGGCATAAAATTCACTGGCAAAAGCCAGTACCAGTTGAGTTTTCAAGAGGTGGTCAAGGTTGGTGAAAAACGACATTCTTCGAGCTAGTGGTGTAATGTATTGAGCTTTATAAATAAACACACTCATCTGGGGACCACTGTGACGCCGAATGGTAGCAGTTTCCGAAATCATATAGAAAGTCGAGTGAGAACAGCAATTAAAAGCAATTAGTGCTGTCAATGCATACCGCGTCCGCTCTTTTCAAGGTTAAAGTGGGATCAATAGCAACATTCGATATATGACTCATATAAGAGAAATTAGGGGAGGCAAATCAGCTACTGGATAGAGTTAGACTTTCCATCATAAAACATTCCTACCCCTTACATTTTTGGGTCCGCTAACTTTTGTAGGAACAAAATAGTTCATATCTTAGAGTGGGGACTCTAATGAAACAGAAACTGCAGTGTGCTTTACCTAGGATGATGGCGTTTGAAGATCACGCACTATGAGGTGGACGGGGAAATAAACAAAAAATCAATATTGGAAAAGAGACTACGGCAGCGATGAGAAGTAGAACCTGGCGAGTAGCCGCATATAAGATACGGATATCTCACGATGGTATTTCATTGGCGCACGGTATTTATCACATGTTACGCACTACAGAGGGATTCCACGATCCCCAGGAGTGGTGCGGATAGGTGCGCGACGTGGTTGTGCCGATGGTGCGTTCGATGACAGATACCACGCCGCAGCATGTCCAGCAGTTTAGTCAGTAGCCGAACCAGCAAGAGAGAGAGAGAGAGAGGTAAAGGATTCGGTGATGCGAAAGAACACTTGTTGTGTCCAATGCATATGCATATTAGACTATATATTGTGTTTGCAACCAGGGTGCTAATAAATAATCATTATATATATATATACATCAGCGACAACTTCAGGTCGGACTAGCGAGGTTGATCGAGCTGCTAGCCGTAGGGGGCGCCCTCATTGGTGTAAGCCGAGTTCTGCGTTGATGGGCGCGCCATTGTAGCGGGCTCTGGTGGCGGCGTTTCTGCGTAGCTTCGTCGAGTCTCGTGACGCCTCGTGAAGCCCGCGGCCGCTGTTCAGCCACAGCTTGTAAATCAGCCTGCCCCCAGAAAGCAGGCGTTTCCTATTCGTCAGTGTTGTGTTCATTACTCTGTACTCGGCGTCATTGCCTTTATCATCATCATCATCGTCAGCATCATCATTATCATCATAATTATGATGATCTGCTACCGCTGCTGCTGATGATAATGATTAACACTGATTAACACTATCATCACCACCTTTATCATCTCCTTGATCACGATGAGCCCTTTATCATTGACATCATGACGCGGACATCAGCATCGTCCAGCACGATAGATATTCTTCCTGCCATAGCACTACGCCATGGTCGTGACGTGAGATTCTCCCTAGTCGTCACAGCGTTCAGCGTCAGTTGTCATCATGGGGTCGGTTGTGAACACACATCTACGGATGATGATGATGATGATGAAAGCGTAAAGTACGTATCTCACCAAGTCTTCGCGCATCTTTTC
The DNA here is from genome assembly GCA_003439945.1 of Dermanyssus gallinae. Classification (NCBI taxonomy): domain Eukaryota; kingdom Metazoa; phylum Arthropoda; class Arachnida; order Mesostigmata; family Dermanyssidae; genus Dermanyssus; species Dermanyssus gallinae. Next base: position 34,639 of record QVRM01004079.1, on the reverse strand, counting down.
CGCGCCGTTGCTCGTTGGCTGGCTGGCTGGCTGGGTGAGTGAGGCCCACATTGCCCTAGCCACTTCAGCCCCACCGCTAGCGTCACCAGCCTACCAGCTGAAACGCCTAACTGAAAGCGCGCGAAGGGGAGACATCTTGTTGCTCAGACTGAGGCTCTGTGGTGGTGCGTCGATCACGAACATGTTATACTACCATGACAGCCCGACCAAAAGAAGAACTAACATAAGTCATTATCGTCGTCGTCTGAATATGAATACGTGTAGTAGTAATAGTTGTAGTTGTCGTTGTTGTTGTTGTTGTTGTAGTTGTTGTAGTGGTAGAAATAGCGGCAGCAGCAGCAGTATTGAATCAGCGCGTAGTAAGTAAAACGAAAGTCGATGCTGCGATGGAAATAGATGTATGTTACAGCATCGATTCAATACAAACAAATCATCATAAATCATTCTAATAATGGAAATAGCAGCGGCAGCGGCAGCAGCAGCAGCAGCAACAGCAACGACAGCAGCTATTCTGCTGTTCTATTCAATTCGAAAGAGTGGCGTCGATTGAATTCAGTCAAGCAGGTGTCGTCGTCGTTGTCGTCGTCGTTGTCGTTTTAGTAGTAGGGAACAGCACCTGCCTAATGGCAGTAGCCTAATCCCTGATAGGGGGAGTGGTGGGGTGGTGGGGCACCGGGGACGAAAAGACGGGAAATAGTAGGGCGAGCGAGACGGAAAAGACGACACAGGGGAGACAGCCGAAGGAAAGACGGTTCTGAAGAAGCAGGCTAGCAGCACCCGGCACAACTGCACACTGGTGATGGTGGTGGCGGTGGCGCTGGTGATAGTGGTGATGAATTTAATGAGCCATGATGGCTTAGCGTCACGGCGACGGGGAAAGGAAGTGTGTGCGTGTTGAAGAGTGTTTGAGAGTGTGCGTGTGTGTGTGTGTGATCCGTCTGGGGATAGATGTTGCTGTTGTTTTTGCTACAATTGTTGTTGTTGTTGTTGTCTTTGCTACGATGGTTGTTGTTGTCTTTTCTACAATTGTTGTTGTTGTTGTTGTCGTTGTTGTTCTTGCTACAGGTGTTGTTGTCTTTGCTACAGCGGTTGTCTTATCTACAGTTGTTGTTGCTTTTGCTAGAGTTGTCGTTGTTTTCACTGCAGCTGTTGTTGTCTGTATAACAGCTGTTGTTGGCTTTGCTACTGTTGTTGTTGCCTTTGCTGTTACTGCAGGTGCTGCTGCTTTTGTTGTTGTTGTTGTTGTTGTTTTGTCGTCGCCAAAGTCGTCGCCGCCGGTGCGCTGAGCAAAGATAGGCGAACCCTTAGCCTGTCGTTCGTTGGGTCGCGTCAAGCGGCGACACCACAAATTATGTTGCGGCGGCGGCCGGGCCTCAGATCGAACAGGTAGAACCGAAGAAAGAACCGAGAGAGAAAGAAACGGAAGACAGCGACGCGAAAAGAAAGACGAAAAAGAGGAAGCGAACAGGGCGAAGACGAACAAGAAGAAGAGGACAAAACGTCTTAAGAAAAAAGATTACCGCGAAGAAATGTTTAAACGAGGAGGAGGAAAAGAAGGAGGCGGATGAACGCAAAGATGAAACGATGACGGCGACTGAAAGGAAAGAAAGCTAACATTGTATCGGAATAATGGAATGTGTGCATAGGATATAAATAGATAAGTATACGTACTAATATATATATATATATATACAAGCTATATTCGTTGCATTATATATATATATATATATATATATATATATATATATATATATATATATATATATATATTCGTTGCATCATGAAGAGCAACGGTAGGAGACAGGCTGAAAGAAGTGCGACGCATCCCGTTACGAACCCGAACGGCGGTGTAGACACTATGTATCGCGGGGAAGTACTATGTGGTGCTATTACTGCTTCTAGTACTACTGTTACTAGTAATATAACTACTAAGTAAAGTTTTAGTAATATAACTACTGTTACGAGTACAACTAATACTACTACTGCTACACAGCTGTAGCGTCAGTAAAACCAGCAGCAGCATCAGCAGCGGTGGCAATACATACAACGATAGGGAGAAAGCCAAACGCGTCGTTTAACCAGTATGATCGATGAACGTTTGATGATCAGTGCGGAGCGGACGCGAGCAGTCGCCCCACCCAGCCATCGAGCCAGTCCCAACTAAAGCCATCAGCCCGGAGACTGTGACTACGATGGAGTGCTGCTAACAACGGGCGGGTGATTCGAGGCAAGACAAGCCGATGGGACGACGCAGGCCGCATCCGATACCGTGGGACCGGCGGGGAAACGCCGGCTTCTAGCTATTATACATACATGCCGCCATGTTTCTGCTGCTGCTGCTGTTGCTGCTGAAGAGAGCCGAAGAAAGCAGCCGACAGAAGCCGTGTTTGTCATGGTGTCTGACGATATGTTTGTCCACACGCATGGCCAGGTCGTCCCGTGGCGTTAACAGTCAACCAACTCTAAGCGGCGGTGTTAGCAGTGAACACAAACGCAGTGCTCTAACGATTACCAACCAACTCATATGACGATGATGACGACGACGACGACTACAACGATCAATCGATCATTACATACAGAGATCGTATATGTGTAGCCCATCATCATGCAAGTGAATTGGCTCGATCTGTACAGCTGCCAAAGTCAGCAGCAGGAACACAACCACTACCACCACCACCACCACCACCACCATCATGATCAACTTCATCAGCATCACCATTACCATCATGATCATCTCCATCAGCATCACCATTATGATCATCCTACATCAACATCACTATAGCTATCACCATGATCATCTAACAGCAACAACAACAACAGCATCAACAACAACGTCGTCACGATTCCATCCAGACAGGTCGAATGTGCTGGTTCACCCCGTGGTGCTGCTGCAGGCGCGACACCAACAGAAAAGTCAACAACATGGAAACAACTAAACATTTCAGAACGGAAGGGAACGTAGCGGGTGGCGGATGACAACGCATCCAACTCACATAGTATGGATGAGCACGCGCTTAGAACACGTTTGTTTTGTTCAGATCGGCAAATAATATTAATAATAATAATAACCGATAATATATATTATTATAATAACCGATAATGTAGTAGTAGCAAAGCGAAAGGCAGCATGAGGCAAGTGGAGAGTGATATGTATACTCAATGGCGGGTGTGAAATGTCGTTAAGCAATTGATTAAAATTTTAATCAAGTCATATCACAGTTTATTGATTTATTGTCGCCATTAGAGGTGTCGCGCGAAGAAGCCGGGCGAGAGAGAGAGAGATAATGGTGATTGTGTTTCGAATGCATGGGGATCTATCTATCTATCTATCTATCTGGCAAAGTGTTCGCAATTTCGATGATATGATGTAAATACGTTTTTAATTTTTTTCCTCCAGAAAGATAGATAATAGAATTATTATTTAGATTTTGACGTAAGTTCCACCAATGTGTATACGCACTTCTTGATGAAGCCGAATGCCGATGCGGCATCGAAGCACACCTTAAAATCGCGTGTTTCTTTATAAATAATTCTTCCTAAATCGATGTTTCTTGTTTCGCCTGCTCGCGACGCCTGATCGCGTGAATCAAAACGTCTTCCTCTCTCCTTTTTTTTTGGGTGTTCTTGGAAAGGGCGACGGTGCCAGGCCGAGTGAATGATAAACACGTTGGGCGTTTCACCAGCCTGACTTCAGATACGGCAAGAAAAGCCCCCCCCTCTCCAAAAAAGAAAAAGGATTTGCGCCGTCTACCAGTCTGGGTCTCAATGACTCTTAAGGACGCCCTTGGAGACGTAGCGACAAAGCTAGACCGCAACAGTTCATGGTGCAGAACTTTACAGCATTTCGATTCGATATACTTCGCACCTATTTCTGCTCTTCTTCTTCTGCTGCTGAAGCGTCAAACGATTGCATCAGTAGCAGCAGCTATACGAGCATGCAGGAACCTCGTGAGGAACTACTTGTACCCCATCATGCCCTAGTTGTTTTATATATAAATATATATATATATATATATATATATATATATATATATATATATACATAAATTGCATATGTACACACTCACACGTACAGAGGCTGCGGTCCGATATGACCGCAATTTTTCAACCGTTCGCTTTTTGGCGCCATCAGATCTCAGTGTCTCAGGTGCGCCGCCTCTCCTCCTTCTTCGAGCGTCTGATGATTACCAGCTTGGCTGGTTGGCCGTTTCTGACCGTTCAGACGAGCGCAGAGTAGCGCGCCAGACGTCAGACGCGATGGTGTCATTTGTCATTGACGGCGACATGGACCTAAACGTATTTGTGTGGCATGTGCGTATATCGATACTTCTTTTTTTTTTGTCGGTGCCTATGGGAAATACGTTTACGTACGTTTAGTTCGGTTCTGTTGTAGTCCGGTATTTCACATGAAACACGAACATGGTGTATACATCAGTAAAGAGTCTAAGGCATGCGGTGTTGATCTGCTGCTCACTTGTTCAGTAGAGCATACGTTCCTCTACCCCGCAGGGCGTCCCTGGTTTACTAAGCCTTCTATGGCTCTCGTCCTAAATATATATATATATATATATATATTTATATTGAGAGAGAGAGTATAAACTATCAGAAGAATCTACAATCATCAGTCAATAGTTAACACTAATCACCGCGTTCTTGTTCACCTTACGCGGAAGGGTTTTTGTTGTGGCTGTTACAATACAAACTGCGTTGGCAGACTGCTGCTGCCGCCTGAAGTCATGGCAGGTTGTCGTAGGTCGATCTGCTCAGCCAGGCACGATAAGAAACAGCACCTACAACAGAATTATTTCACGTGTCGCCTTTCTAAAGCACAGAGTTGCGCGACATGAAGTATGTTATACAAAGTAAATCGATCCTATATATATATATATATATATATATATATATAGGGAGAGAGAGAGAGAGAGGTAGAGTTTTACTAGATCGCCGCTGCTCGTCCGATTAGTAAATCGGCAAATATTGAAGCCATTGAAGAGGCATATATTGAGCGTATATTCTATTACTGCCTCGTAAGGTGAGACAGAATAAACAAGAGCGCTTAGACAAGGGCGAGCGACATTTAATATATTTATATATATATATATGTAGCGCAGGACAACGCATTAAATGGCGGAGAAGAAAAGTTTGCCTAGTTTGCCACCATAGTCTACCCAGCTGCGTAGCGTATGTATTGTGAAGAGGCGCGGTGGCCGGCCAATGTTGGAGGACGTTGGGCAGCGTGGAAAAGCGGATCGGGGTTGTCGGACACGACGACAAAACGCTACGAAAATCTGCTGTCGCCGACGAAACGGCCGAACAAAATGAAGTGAAACAACAGCGACGTCGACGATCAAGTTTCACCACCACCACCACCACCACCATAATCAACACCGGCAATGACAACAACAACAACATCGACGACGACGACGACAACAACAACAACATCAACGACAACGACAACTCCTTCGTCATGTCGGTAGTTGAGGCGGCGGTGACGGCTTGGCGAGACTCTATACTTCGTAGCTGCCGTTGAACACGGCACCAGCATACTTGTTGTTATCGTTGTTGTTGTTGTTGTTGTCGTTGTTGTTGTTGTCGTCGTCGTCGTTGTTGCTGTTGTTGTTGTTGTTGTCGTCGTCGTCGTCGTTATTGACCTTGTTGTTATTGCTGTTCCTGTTGTTGTCGTTCTCGTTTCGTATTGTTGTTGCTATTGTTATCGTCGTTGTTGTTGTTGTTGTCGTCGTCGTTATTGAGCTTGTTGTTATTGCTGTTGCTGTCGTTCTCGTTTTGTGTTGTTGTTGCTATTGTTGTCGTCGTCGTTGTTGTTATTGTTGTTGTTGTCGTTGTCGCCGTTACTATCGTCGTCGTCGTCGTCTTTTTTCTCGTCTTCAGTTGCTCCCCATCAGCAGCCATGCTGCAGGCCTGCCAATCACGGGCCTGTTCAAACATTCAAGTCGCCGATGGGGATGATGATGATGATGGTGGTGGTGATGATGATGATGATGATCGCCATGATAACGATAACGATGGCCGAGCCCAAGACAGGCGGCGGGCGATGTCCGCTAAACGGGCTTAACTGTCGACTGACCGTCTGATTGAGTGACGGACTCCTGCCCGCCAACTGACAGCGCCACCGCCGCCGCTCCTGCTGATGTTGCTTTACCCACGCCAGCCATTTGTTGTATATACTCGTCTATATGTCTACACTCGTCGTACATTTGTACACCCTGTATGTATATGTACCTGGTTTTGCTTGATTGCTTATCTAGTCCACATTGACCTTAGTGGTGTGTCCTGCGCTGGATCGAGTTGTCAAACGAGTCGATTCGAAAAATCTTCACGATCGTTGATCCGTTGGTCAAGCTGAATCGCTCGAATGGCGCACGTTCCACGACGCACCGCGTATAGATGATGGATAGACTGCAGGACCGCGCTGCTAGACTGGCTGGAGTTCTGGAGTTTGCATTCTGCGCCATTTTCGGCAAATATTTGTTTTACAACAATCAATTCGTCTCGAAGTATACGCTAATAACAATCATGTTTGACAATGCTTTACAATAATATGTCCTAATTCACGATGATATCCGTTGATTAGATGTCGTCACATTTCCATCGAAACTACTTTCGTTGTGCTTCGCCGAAAATGGAGCTTCTTCTATAAGAAAGGTCTTCTTATGTACACCAGCTGAATGTTGGTCTTCGGCCGACATTCCATCTCGAATTACGTGTTTTAGTATATATATATATATATATATATATATATATATATATACTGCCCAAATGAATGCTCGTAAGAATGCCTGAAACTCTAGTATATATATATATATATATACTGCCCTAAATGAATGCTCGTAAGGATGCCTGAAACTCTGATATATATATATATATATATATATATATATATATATATACACGACGTCGAGGTATAAAAATAGCGACCGCACTATTTACAGCCGGGTAAAATCGTAAATGGCGAATTGGTGGGCGTACTAGCGAAACGTGCAACACTCCTGAATTAACTAGGCGGTCTCTCACCAATTGAAGCCTTATGCTCGAAAAAAACAGGTGTCCAGCAAAAACAGCCCATACCTTTCTCTCCGGTCTGTGTCATTTAAAACATACCTCGATATATCAGGTAAACACAGCAGTGAAACCCGTTCGGAGAGGACAAGGCATATCGAGAGAATTTGCCTTTATCGGAGGAGGATATCGGCGTGTCTCTGCGTGAAGACATTTGAAAGGTATTTTATTCACCTCTACCTCGCTCATAGTCATGATAAACTTATGAAGCTAACACACGACGAGGTCCAGCATAGGAATGCGCACATGCTACACTGCTTGCGCTTATCTTACGGTGCGACCGCGTGAGTTCAAAGGTCGGGTCGCCGTAAACAAAGATACGCTATCTCGTCAACATTGTTCAAACGTAATTTAACTAAACGGCAAGGATGCATTAGATTACTTTAGGTTTTGTAGTGGCATATATATATATATATATATACTGTTGACATCACGATATAAGGTGACAATTACAGAGTCTTTCTTGCCACAAGTTGAGAACGCGATAGAAACCGATGCAAATTAGGTACCGGTGTTGATTTTTTTCGCGAGCAGTGGGTGACGAGTAATCCGTATGTGACTATATGCATAGGCTCTTATTTTCCCAACATGTTGTTTGTTGTTTGCGTACATTAGCAATTGTTAGTATAGCTACTGTACTAACTAGGTCTATACAGCTACTTGGGGTTACGGCATTCGGAAATATATGCGCTTTGCGTCCGTGTTCGATTGCTGTTGGCGTACTTTGCTGCTGTTGCTGGTAACTCTTATGTTAACGACAACAACATCATGAGCAACGTCAACAGCAACATCAGCAACATCATGAGCAATAACAGCAACAACAACGACGAAGGCCGTGCAAAAGAAGCCCAATTTCGTATTTCCTCGTGACGAACTGTCCGGAAGTGTCTTCGTCGTGGCTCGCTCGTAGCGGAGGCTAAGATCGGCATGGCATCGCGCACAACTGCAGGCTGATTTGTGAGTGTTGCGGGCAATACGGCGATCACGACCGAACGGCTGTGCGGCTGACGCGACACCGCAACAAATTAACCCTTTCGTTGTCGTTGTTTTTGTTGTTGTTGTTGCTGATTTTGTTGTTTGTTGTTGATATTTGTTGTTTGTTGCTGCTGCTGCTGGTTATGTAGTTGTTTTTGAGACCGACATATTTTCGCACACGTTTGCCCGCGTGCGCAAACTATTTGGTCGGTAACTAAGCTAATTATCTCCTAAATATATATATATATATATATATATATATATACGTCTAAGTATACATATACAGTGGGTGGTATATTATGATGATAATGGTGATGATTATTCGAGGTCGTTGACACCCACTGAGCAATGATGATGATGACATCTGCTGCTGCTGAAGCAGTGACAGTTTTAGCATGCGGCACCAACGGTATTATCGCCGTACAAGAACGTCTATCAACGTTCATAGCCACCACACTTGACAGCCTGTTGCTCTCTGTTGATCGTAGCGTTTGCCCATACACAAGCATATATATATACATATATATATATATATATATATATATATATATATATATATATATATATATATATATATATATATATATATATGTATATATATATATATATATATATATATATAATACACCGATCGACACGGTGAGAGAAAACAGTTAGTCCAGAGAAACAAGGCGTTTTTGTCGACACAACATTTGAAACGTCGACGTCGCCTGAGGTTCATTTCATCATTACCGTCATCATTAAGCTGAATAGATTTGTTATGTTTGTTCGTATGTCCGTTCGTTCGTCCGTCCGCCTGTCTGTCTGTCTAAGCGTCAACGGTGTGTTCATCGGCGCGACGGCTGTCGGCGTCAACAGCCATGCTGAGCCAAGCCAAGCCAATCCAAGGGTCGCTCACAGGGGCGCTGAGTGGATTGAATGAGTGGGGCTGAAATGCGTGCATGCATACTTGCCGGGTCCCTCATCCAGCCGTTATAAACACCGTAAACACTCCGCAGCAGCAGCACCAGCCGCAGAAGATGCAGTCAAGCCACACGTGTCATTCACCCGACATCGTTGCTATATTTATAAACACACATGTATATATATATATATATATATATATATATGTATATATATATATATATATATATATATATATATATATATATATATATATATATATGTATATATATATATATATATATATATATAGACACGCAGAAACAGCAGCCAAAGAAGCCAATCCACCCGTGTCAACCACCCGGCATCGTTTTTTGCTTGAGAATACATGCATGTATATAGATGGTAGTCTTGCGTCTGTTTGATGACACGATAGATAGAATTGTTTGATTTTTCAAATCACAGACAGACTCTCACTCGTCATCAGCTCCTGTTACGGGTACTGCCGCTGTTGCCGCTGCTGCGGCCGCTGTGAAAGAAAGCCGTTGGGCGACAGGCATACTGATAAATACGGCATTTTAATCGACACCGCCTATTGCGATTAGCTCATTAACACAATTCACAGTGCATGCGCACGGCGTGTAACTGATGAAATAAACGAATATCGGTTAGAGCAAGGGTATGCGAAACGGAGAGAAAGAGAGAGAAAAGGGAAAGAAAATCGTCGATTCACCAATGACAATTATTTGGTGCGGACCGAGCAGGTAATGACTCAGCTAACAAATGCAGGAAATACTCTAGCGTTGGTTATGCGCACAAATTTGTTCGTTGGCGTTCGAGGCTGTGGGAGCGGCAGGCCCCCTTACGCTCAAGCTGATTCAGCGCGTGGGTAAAAAGAAATCTTAACGTTTCGACAGGAGACTCGAGAGCATCCGAATTCTAGCGTCAGAGGCTGTCGCTCGACATTCAGCGAGAAAAAGCAGCGTCTAATCGGGGCCTATTGTTGAACTGGGTTAGCCCTGGGTTAGAGAGCCCGTGACCATACGTTTGGGCGGAGACAATTGTCCACTCCATAGTGCTAACATAGCAAAGCACCATGCATATATATATATATATATATATATATATATATATATGCAAGCATTCGAAACGTAGTATTTAAATCCTCACCAACATTTTTGCGGCGTTTTGAACGTAATTGTCACACAGGCTATTAGGATGAGCTGTTAATGCCTACTATCGATAGCGAGGCACGTGCCTCCGGGATAGTATTCCTTGATATACAGTAAACATTAATTTGAGCCGTGAGTGTTATTGGGCACTCGATTCGAACGAAGTCCGAGTGCTACATCATGGTCGCACGCTCGACCTGTTCGGGCAGTACAGTACGTTTTTCGGCTTGAACTGATTTCCCATGCCAATAGTTCATAGAAAATGATTCATGTTTACGGTTACGGTTTTAAAAAGTTCACTTACAAGGCTCGACTTGCCGACGACACATTTCGGTGTATATACATAGAGCGGATAAAGACGGTCCGTCATGCTTATGTGTTAGGCGCAGGTCGGATGCTTTGCTTTTGAACATCGCGTGGCGTAGCCACTGCTGCGTCTTTTGCGAACCTTGAGAAACGACCAAGTAAATGAACGCGGACATTTATGTGATTACGACCTCTCTCCGATCTCGCTCGCAACTTACAAGTACAATGGTTTTAGTGGCGCTAAGCTTGCTTAGTCTCCCTCCTCCTGAGCGGTCGTCATTGTGTTTCGTTGAAGCACGTCCCAAGCACCCAGTGTGCCCTAACAAATGCCATTATACGCTGCCCTTCTGTAAGGTATGCGGACGGACGGGCGGTTGATATTCACTACTGTGGTAAACTGGTCACAAGATCCGGGATTAGCGCGTGGTGGTGGTGATGGTAGTTATGATGATGGTGATTATGATGAAGCTAATGATCCACAGAAACGGCTTAGCACACATTTATACTAAGAAGTAAAAGAATGACATTATTATTATGATTATTCGTGTGAGTGGTATGCATGCGTATAGCGTTGCGTAAGCAGACGCAGACCAAGACGACAGCGAGATCATGGACTTTAAAGATCATTTTGTCGGTGAACCTGCGAGCTTTCTCCCTTCTGAAGTCCCAGTCTCCCTTCTGAAGTTTTCAGTCCGCTGCCGTGACACGTGAAATGGCGCAGAAACTTGAGCTACACACAGCCACGCACACACTTTGTCAGAAAGCGAACCCGAACCAATTGTGGAAGCACGACCCACCGACTCGAGGTGGCGAAGCGGCGAACTCCCACACTGAAAGAAGAAGACTCCGTGCTTCCCCATCTGGTTCGGTGCTGGTTCGGGCCAGCGGTCAATCAATTGGCCGGCTACAATTGATTGACCGCTTGTATTACCATCTTGCCGTTACAGCACAGGGACGAGCTTTGGCACAAGCCTCGATCAGCCTCTTACAGCCCCTAATACAGCGATCGGCTGTCTACGTGCTGGCACCCAGACCTGCTTGCCTGATCGCCGAAACCGCCGCCGTCGCTGCTGCTGCTGTATCGTCACTGCTGTTGTATCGTTGCTGCTGGTTTGTCTAAGGGGATTATGCTTGATGATCGCGATGTTGTCGCTAATATGAACCCTGGAGCCAAAAGCAAAAGTACAAGCTATGTGCTGCTTTCGAATAGCGTGCCGTTAAGATGGGCCTTCAGACGACCCTATACGACCGTACACAAGCAAAGATAAACGCTCACACCGAGACACCTAAACCCAGACACCCACAGCCATAGACGAGAACGTAGCGTCGTCGTCGTCGTCGTCATCGTCACCACAAGAAAACCGCAGTCAGAGAAGCGGAAAGGACAGAGAACACGAGAGAAGATGAGCAGAAAAGAAAAGCCGATCACCATAATCACTATCATGATCAGCATCACCATCATCACCATCAAGGAAAAGCACGTCATCGTCATGTTCGACAATCGTGGTGGTGCCCCAGGATTGACCGGCCGAGCAACATCCCGAACAGCCACAAACCCACCCGACACACAGACCGACAAATCTCTGCTGGATGGCCCCGAAACAAGGTCACGTCGGCCTCACCGCAGCCAGCAGACGTGCTGCGGCCGCTATACCGTAGCCAACCACCAAGCCAGCGAACCAGCCGACTAACTTCTGTATCGCGGGCGACGAGAGTGGTCGTTGTAGGGCCGGTCGTGGTCTTTTGTCGTCGTTGTCGTCTGTTGACTATAAAAGCAACGAACAGCAGATCCCCAACATTCCACTACTCTCTGAGTAATCCGTTGCTTCTGGAGCAGCAGCAACAACAACAACAACAACAACACTAATAATAACGACAACGAGAACAGCAACAACAACAAATATAACAACGACGACAGCAATGACAACAGCATCAACGACGACAGCAATGACAACAGCATCAACGACGACAATAACAACAACAACAACAACAACAACAACAACTGTAAATATATATTACTATTACTACTACTACGACGGTGACTTCTTAGGCTGTTGCTGTTGGTTCTGCTACGGCCCCGTAGTGGGGCTCTGTAGTGAAGGTATGATTACCAGGCGGCGACTTTGCGTGCCTCACACTCGAACTCTACACTCGCCGCGTTAGGCACGAGAAGAGTGCGAAATGCGGTCGCGGGCTCATGCGCTCTGTAGACGTGTGTCGGGCGATGCTCTATGTATGTCTGTAGCGGGGGGTGGGTGGAATTTGCGACGCTTTTAAATTCTGCGACAGTGCTGGAGGGCGGGGGGGGGGGGGTTATGCGCAGAGGTGCCGCGAAGGGGTGATAAATACCGTAAAGGTCATTACGGTGCAACAACGGTCGGTAAGTGTTGTTCAACAGGCTGTGAAGCGCACCAATCTTCGCCGCACCTTCATACAACACTGCAACTTATACATTACTAATTGGGTATGCAGTTGAAATTTGTTCGTCAAATCGAAGCAATTGATGCTATCGATTCCTGACGTAGGTAGCCTGCTTCTACCTACCGCACAGTTTACAGATAGACATTGTAAACAACAACAACGTCCACTTTTGTTTGCTTGTTTCTCTTTTGCTATATGTCTGTCTGCCTGTTTGTTTCACTTTCCTATTTTACTCCCTGAGAAGCTTAAGCTTAGAGGAGAACTGCATAACAGCGTGTCACCAGACGGCCACAAGATGGAGTCGTGCTGCAAAGCCCATATATATATATATATATATATATATATATATATATTTATTTATTTATTTATATATATAGGCGTGTGTGGTAAATGATTGCAATTGGCCGAAGAAGGATCACATTGGACCATAACAGATCAGTCACGATGCCGGGGAGCTTTGCTTGCGGTACGCTTCGGGTGGATGGTATTACGGCATAATTGTAGTAGTAGTAGAACCAGCAGTGTAGTAGTCGTAGATAGTAAATCGCCATCCATGACGTCCATTCTTAACGACCGCAAATGACCAGGCTAACGACAGCGCCTTTGCTTGCCCTCATCGTGCGTTGGTTCTCTCTCTCTCTCTGGCTCTCTCGTTCCCTCGTTCTCTCTGGTTGTCCATCTCGACTGCTGTGATCAGAAGCAACTCATTTCCGCGGACAGGTCTGTCTATCCGGGTGAAAAGTGCCGCGTGTGCCATTCATTGGCTCGCGTCGTCATCATCATAGGCGCGCGTAGTAGAGCGTCGACCGTAATGGCGGCGGCGGCGGCAGTGACGGCGGTGAACGAAAGCGAAATTATGAACCAGCCAATCAATGCCACCACCACCATCATCCACCATCGCCGCGTATCGCTTAAGTTGACAACTAGCTAACTTTTCGTTGGTTGCTGCCGTTGGTGTTGTTGTAATGGCGATGGTGGTGGTGGTGGTCCTTTTTCGTTCACACGTTGGGACGCTCTTTGTATTTAGGATGCAAGGATAGTTAACAGCTGCTGATGATGACGACGAGAACAATTGCTGCTGCTACAATCATAAGCAAAGTAGCAATAACAACAACAAGTAAAACTGCAACATTATTAAAAACAACAACGGCAATAAAATTAATTAAGTGCACAATTAGTCACTTCTCCGCTACGCTCGCCAATAACTTACAATTTGGTGGGTCTGTTTAAAGCGGAAAAAAAACTGTTCAGCTAGCTGTCGTTCCGAAAGTAAAAGCGTTTCGATTTTTTCACACCTTTCCACAGACATTTTCTACTTGGCTATGTCTGCCCAAAAAGCTTGATTATATATATATATATATATATATATATATATATATATATATATATGTATATATATATATATATATATGTATACAGTCGATAAGGGTGGTCGTGGTCCAGTATAGACTAGGCCAGTACTTCATCGCTGCCTTCACGTGGAGGCAAACGTGTGGTGTCAATTGAAAACAAAACGGATGAACAACGGTTACCGCAGGTTCGAGTCCCGGCCTCGCTAGTTAACATGATCCGGCAGATACTACACTCGCCTGCTGGAGGAAGCCCTATAGGTTTAGTAAAGAGCACAAAGTGGTTATGGTGCCCAAGCAGTGTCCCGAAACACCATGCCTACGTGTCCTACCTCGATTTTGCGACGGGCGTGAGGAGACCGAAGATGGGTTCGGGAAGTTTTTCGACGTCAATAACAGAAGAGAACATTGAACAAATGCGTGATATTGTACTCAATAACCGCCAAATATCTATCAGGGAAATTCCTGACTAGTTGGAAATATCTTATTGATCAGTTGTAACAGTCTTGACGATGCGTTTCACATCAGAAGACTGGCAGCGAAGTTGGTTTTGAAATTGTTAAATTTCCAGCAACTGAACGCCCGTCGAAAAATGTCCGATTGAACCGAATGAGGTTTCGGTGGTAGCAAAAAATCCTGGATTGCTTTAGAGAGCGACTACATAAGACGAGTCGTGGGTGCGTCATGCTAAGGACATCGAGATCAGAGCCCAAGTCGTTCACTCCGAGTGATGCTTCTAAGAAGAGAGTCGATCGAAAAAAAAATAGATAGATTAGGTCCCCATGCCAAAATCCTTTAACTCTTTTTTTTTCGAATACAAGATAATTATTCTCAGGGAATTTTCACCACCACCTGCTTCTGCGGTCAATAAGAAATACTACCGCGAAATTGTAAATAGCTTGCGGGAACACGTAACGATGCAAGAAGCCTGAGCTCTGAACAAACAACATCCTTGGATCCTTCATTACGACAACGCACCGATGCACATATTGTTACTGATTTTGGATGATTTTATGAAAAATTCAATTTCCATATTTCCGCAATCTTAATATTCGCCTTGCTCCGTGCGACGTTTTTTTCTGCATTGCAGCGGGCGTGAGCTATTTTGAAGGAAACAAACACGCGTTGAAAGATAATATAAATATTCTTTGTATAAATATGTATCAGAACTTTTCGATCCGCTTATATATATATATATATATATATATCTTTGACACCGCGTTCGTGAAATCCGCCTGATAATATAGTATTCAATCTTGCGCTGCAGCTTAAACACGCAATCTCTTTCTCTCTTTCTGTTCGCTTTATAATTATTCATGGCGATTTATCAGCAGGGGAACCAAAAAGATACGTTGTTACGCTTGCGAAGGTACGGTGTATGATAGTGCCTTTACACTGGTCCGAATGACTTGCAGCATTCCGCCATATTTAAATATGTACGTTTGCATATGTATATCCTACTGTTACTATTCGAATATGCATATTTTTTGTAGTCACATATGTATTCATTGCTTTATTAACATCTATTGATGTCTCTAAATATAAATATATATATAAATTTTTCATGTCATAGCTGATGTTTAATCCACTCCGGCATTTATTTTGTCTAAATTGGAAACCATGCAAACCAATTTAAGAGTGGCCGGTCTGGGTCTCGAACCCAGGCCTCCCGAATGCAAGGCAAAGGCTTTGCCACTAAGCCATCTTGCTCGGTATATATATATATATATATATATATATATATATATATATATATATATATACATTACACACAATACTTTCATGCTGATACATTTTGTTACTTTTCGATAATTCGGCTTTTGAAAGGACGGCTGCGCATCTTACCCCATTGTATCTGTCGTTCGGCTTGTGAAAACCGTCCCGGCTTTAGAGGACATAGTGAAGTTCATGAGCTGCAAACGCCATATAGCCTTACATCTATACTGTTCATTTTCGTTTTCCAACTCTCCCTCTGTTCGGTTGATGATATCGGAGATGTGCTGTACGGATACGTCATGATACGAACTACTTTAAGGTGCAGACGCGGCGATCATCATTGTTACGCCGTCGCTTTGATAGTCAGAAGCAGCTGCATTACGTGTTTTTGGTTGTTAGTGTGACACCTGCAACAGTTGGTAGGGATTCGCTGTGCCTCGTAAGAGCATGGACGTTTTTCTCATGGCTCGACGTAAACCAACGACGCAATATCTCGGTGCTAAGAAAACGAGGCTTTCAAGAGCTTAATCATATATATATATATATATATATATATATATATAACATAGCGTAACTGACAACTGGACCTCTTCGGGGTGCCCTGTTCTCTCGCCTTGGTCGCCGCCACCTTGGTTCGACAATCGAACACGAAGGTGAGAAAAACTCGAGGTTGGTTTTAATCGTCTTCCCCAGCTGTGTTCTCGCCGGGGGGGAGGGATTAGGTTATACCTTCCACGTAACGCATGATTCTTCGCGTCAAGGCTGAACTACCTGTTTAGGGGAATCAAGTACTCAGTCTTCTCGGTTTACTTGAAGGAAATTAACCTCCAGTTGAGTTTCGCACTCGAGTCTATACATGATCTGCGGTTGCGCAATTACCTCCTAATTCAGGCCCCTTTACCGGTAGCCAGAGGCTATCTAGGCCTCCCTGAAGCAGTTTCCCTTTCAGTCGCAGTACACATTGCCTCCTTACGCTCGGCGACCGGTGGCGTAGAGTCTATCCTGGACATCCGGACGGTTGCGAACTTCCGGTCTACTTTTCTAGAGGACGAGTCTACACAAATATTGGTTGGGTTGAGGTTGGGAGCAAAGCTAGTGGTGGACTAGGTGGGTCAAAAAGTTCGTAGCATAGAACATTTGTAGCGGCGGTGGCTTAGGCGGCTAGCCGAAACGGGGCGTTGCTATGGCAACCACGGTTAGCAAAACAATCGCAAGTTCGAGCCCCGGCCTTGCTGGTTGTCATTGCCCTGCTGCTACGTAAATCTGTTAAAGAAAGCCTATATAAAATCTAGTAACGGGAACGCGATGACGATAGATGCATTTAGACGACATCGTGCCACAGACAACTTAGCCAATTGCGAGCATCTAGACTGTGGTTGTTAAATCATAAACAAATATATATATATATATTTTTTTTTTTGGAGTCTTTTCCGGACGGTAAATTTATTTAAATTTAGTAATTTTTCATTGAGCTTGAAATTTCCATAATTACACAATTAAAAAAATTGTGAAAACCAGAATAACTGGGGTTCGGAAGAGGCTCTAGCAGTGTGGAGGCTGCAGCAGCAGCGTAACAAATTATCAATGTAGCTCGAATTCGATTACTCAACTCTCTCTATGTCTTTGTTTGTTTCCGTTACAGGATACCGTGGTAGACGTTGCAGACAACATGCAATCATGCTATGAACTGCTCGACGTTGCGTTGGCCAAGGTAAGTGCGGGGGTTTGATGACGCCCCCGAAGGAATGAGAGGCCTGTGGTGAGCGCCGTACGCTCTCCTCGTGTCTAACTAATCAACATGCAGTGATATGAGCAGCTGCACAGCTCCTCTTGAGTCTCAGGCTTTCGATCCACAAACAATCATCTCCTCCTGCCTGGTTCGGGGAGCAGTAATTAACAAAAAGTAGTACAGGTGTTTCCTTTTGAGTCATGTATGTGTGCTGCTTGCGGACAGTCGTGAAGACGAAGGAACGCCTCGTGTCCCGCGTCCACGGATTATATAGTTTATTCATATATTTGAGTAAACAATTATCTCTGCGTGAACGTGTGCACACGGGTTCTCTAACGCAGGATTAGCGCGGTTCGACAATGTGCCTCGAACAGTTGCTGCGTCTCGTCGTTGACTGTCGAGCGACAGCCTCTAGCGCAAAAAATCCGCTGTTCTCGAATCTCCCGTAAGATTTGTTTGTCCAATTGGTCCAAATGTTCACAGATTTGTTTGTTCAATTGGCCATTACGGAAGGACACATTCGAAGATTAGGCCTACCAACCGGCCGTTTACTCGGTACACATTCTCGTACGGCCGTATGTTTAGGTTTTCTTCTCTCTTGACGCAACGATTTCTTGATATACATATATTGTATATCGTCTAGGCGTCCTCTTTGCGCCTTGCCGGGGGTGGCCGCAGTACTATCCCCTCGATATGACTTTACCTGACCACTTTATGTTGCCATTAAAGCTGCTCGCTTTGTGCTGCGTGATTGCAGTATTGTGATTTTCGCTTTGGAGACACCTTTCTGCGAATCTTCTTACCATAAACCAGAATTCATGATCCTTTAGGAACGCCTCGACAAGACCTTGACATATATATATATATATATATATATATATATAGATTGAGTTTACCTCAGCCAATTAAGGCGAAAAGGCTTCGCTACCATGATGCGTATCTGGCTAGTGCCATCATCATCATCATCACTTCCACCCCCCCCCACTGCGACTACTACTACTACTACTATTACGACCACGGGCACTACCCCCTTCTGTATGTGTGCTTCGGGGGCTAGCAGCATAGTGGTGGCCGTAGGACGAGGAAAGAAGACGGAGACGAAAAGAAGGAGGAGGAGAAATCGCGGAAAACCTAGGGAGGCGCAGCCTTTCGCAGGGGTGTCGTCGCGTTTACTGCGGTGGTCAGATGAGAAGTCGATTCCGGGACTCTGCCTGCATGTCAATACTGCTCTACACTCTCTTTGCACCCCCCCCCCTCTCTCTCGCTCTCGCTCTCCCTTGCTTACTTCCTCTCTCCCAGCCTGTCGATGAGCTTGAATTGACTTGAACTTTCGTTGCGTTCCCCGTTCGAATTTTATTACGACGTGATGAGCCGCAGGGGTGTTGTGGCGGAAGCCTTACGCCGTCGATGATGCCGCCGATGTCACCGCAGCGGGATCAACCGACCGCCGATACTTCATCTTGCAAGCAGGATGGGGTGCAAGAGACTGAAGTAGTTGTCGTCATTGTCGTTGCTGTTGTTGCTGCTGCTGTTGTTGTTGTTGTTGCTACTGTTGTTGTTGCACTTGCTGTAGTTGTTGTTGTTGTTGTCGTGATATCCGTCGCAGTAGTAATCGCTGTCGTCGTTTGAAGGAAATCGTCAATTTCCGCTTAAATAACTCGATGGCTCAGTTTTGTGTGAACGACTCTCTCTGTACGCATGCGTGCGGCGTGTCTGTATATATATATATATATATATATATATATATAGCCGTATGCACATGTATGTATATGTGCGTGCTCAGTTCGCACAGCGGCATATGGGCGGCGCCGAATTTGGCTAAATTCCACGGTTTCATGGGCCAGACGGAATCCGGAGAGCAAACAAGGAAGTACTGCGCTTTAACCTGTTCCCGCTGTGGCAGCTTCTGAAGCAGCGGCAGCAGTTGTTGTTGTTGTCGTCGTCATGTTGAAGCATTACCAGATCGAAGACTCGAGGAAGGAAGTTTGAACGGCAAAGGCGCATAGCGAGTGTGTTGTTGACGAGTAGAGTCGCTGCCAGCGGGCATAGTGCGTTGCTGTCAGGAAACATTCCGCTGATGACATTAGCTGAGGCCACGGAACGTCAGTCAGGGGTCCTGGTAGCTGAGGACGACACCACGATTGGTGTGAGATCAGAGTGTGAGTGTGCTTGTATCGTACGTCCTGCGAAAAGAAGCTGGAAAGGTGTTGCCTCATGTTGCAACGATGTTGCTCGACCGGTAATGGTCGCTTATGACTATAGACCAATTCGCTATCGTGGAAATGGTTTTATATCGAATACGATTAGCAAAATTGTCAAGGGGACAGTCTTTTGTTTTCTTCATTTCCACTCGTTTGCGATATGCGCAACTCAGTAAAACAGTACAACAATAGTGAAGAACGGTGATGTGGCTGATTTCCGTCGGCTTGCTTCTGAAGTACTTTTTTGTTGGATGTACTCTCTTCGGAATCTCTTGGCTAGCATTCGAAACAAAAAATGTTTAAGCAGGTAGTTTTTAATTATAGACCATCATCCGTTTTTTGCGGGTTTGGAATCGCCGCGCGGCATATCTTCAATGCACCGATAACCGGATATGTTGAGATATCTATCGTGTCTTCAACTAAGGTTTCCCCAAATCGTCTTTGCGACAGCAGCATAGCCGCTGACTCCAGCGCTATCTGGTTTATCACCTATTCTTAAAGAGCATCGCCCAAAGAAAATTCGATTAACAACAACGGGGGGATCGAACCGGCGACACCCCGGTAGATCACGACCACGACTAGCGCACTAGTCCCCTAGACCACGCCGCCACATAAATGGGTATTGCTAGCGCCCATCGACAAGCTGCATTTAGACTATCGTTGACTTGCTTAACAAAGAGCCCGATACCCCGCCGGCTGCAATTGGGTACGCAAACAAGGAACTGCCACCTAGAAGTCATTTAAAATTTCAACTCTATTAATCCCCAAAGACTTCCTAAAAAAAGACGTCAACTATCCACTTATAGCGTTGTAATCCAACAGTTTCGTCAATTTGCTGTAGCATCTCTTGGCTACGTCATGTCCGGTGCGCTTCTTGAGTGAAGAGTGGCGTTGTCACCACTGTTGTTATTTATACGATCATCGACATTTTTACATTCTGTTTGGCTTTTTATTGTCTATTCGTTATGGACGTAGCCTATGTGGGGAGTCGTTATTTCCAAGAATGTTTTCTATTGTCCCGAGAAAGACCGAGCGTGTTCATCTGCTGTTGCGCCGTAATGCATATTTCGGCACAATTATATCGATTTTCCATGGAAATTGAATGAAATGTTTAAAATTACTGGTGGTGGTAGAAGCAGCACTAACTGATGCAAGTTCCCCTCCAATGCGAATAGGTGAATGGAGCTTAATGAACATTTGGGAAATTATCTCCCGAGAGAAACAGAGAGAGAGGCTTTGTCTGAAAAATGTTTTTGTTTAGGGCTTTAATGGACTCCATTAAATTCCTCTTTTATGGCCCTGCAAGTTCTCTCCCTCGTCATTACTTATTAAATAACCTCGTAATATTCTGGAATGTAATGACAATGTGAGATTATGTACAATAGCTAAGGTTAACACTTAAACATTTCCGGTGTCGTTGCACGACGTGCCTCATCTCTAATCAGGCGCTAGCTACGATTGTTCTTACATTGTATTTGGTAATATGAGATCCATTTTTCAGTCACCCAATAGCAGGTGAGAAATCTCGAGTTTAGATCAGTGCTTCTGAAACCAAAACCTTAAACTGGAATGAGCCATGTATGTCAAGCAAAAATGCGATAGATACCATGTCGCAGAATGTCTTGCATCTCGCTCAATGGCGGAATTGGTAAGCCAAATGGGGTAATTCGTTGTTGTAAATAGCTTCGTGCCCAGTTTGGGTGTTAATAAAGAATTAGGCACAGACGGCACCAGGGCATTCACCTTGGCCGAACAGATAAAGCTGACGCAACACGCCAGCTTGGTGTGATTGCCAATGAAGGTTAGCGAAATAAGTGGACGAATAAGGCACACACCAGCTTCTACGCAAAACCTTACGCGAAACATCGGCAAGCATAAAATGCTAACTCTACGTGAGACAATGCCTTTGACATCCTATGGCAAATATTTTATTTTGGCTTTATACAAAATTGATAGCACCGGTTGAAGGGAGGAAGGTCATATTGTGTTTTGCCGCTATTTTATGGTTTATTGAGCGGTTTGGTTATCAAATTAATTAAACCTATTTAAGATAATTACTTGCTGAATTGTTTAGAGTAAGTGTTAAGTTCCGTCTTAGCAGACGATATATATACTCGTACCTAACACAGAGTCCCGTTTGACTGACAGGTGGCCAATTATGGCTTTGGCATTGCGGTCAGTGGAGGCCGGGACAGTTCGCTCGCGGACAATCCCGAAGGTCACATCATCATTTCGGATGTTCTAAAAAATGGTCCTGCGGAAGGAAAGCTTCTGTAAGTATAAAATATGCCTGCTCTCGCGTATATATATATATATATATATACTTTAACTTAGTTTTAAGAGTGATTTTGGGGGCATGACATCTAAAAATATATTTATTATGTTGCATTATGGATTAGCATTTGTAGTGCTACGCAAAAGGGCTAGAAATAGACCACGTTAGACACAAATAGACGTCAAGGACAATCTCACTTTTTGCTAACCCCTCACTAATTCACACAACGTGGACCACTAGTTGCGTGCATTTGTCGTTGTGGTGCGTTTTTAATATTCAATAACAGTCACCGTAGCCAAAAGGTTAAGAAGAAAGATCACCTCGAAAGGGCTTGTGGCACGGCGGCACCGAGCAAACCAGAACGACTCGAAGAATTGCCAGGGTTTCCGGCAGTCTCCCCCTCATTTCGTCCCATGGGCGTCATATACACTCATGTCCTATGTCTACATATACACCTGTTGTGTTGAGGTTGTTGCTGTAGATGTCGTCGTTGTTGTCGTTGTTGTTGCTGTTGATGACGTTGTTGTTGCTGTTGATGACGTTGTTGTTGTTGTTGTTGTTGTTGTTACATTTGCTTATTTATGAACATAACAGCGGATAAACGGTTGCTGTTTTTGTCGTTGTTGTTTGTATGTGTCTATGTATGCACACGCATAGGATCGGCGACATTGTGCTAAGTGCTAACGGCATCTCGTTGGAGAGCGTCGACTACTCGCGAGCCGTTCAGGCGTTACGCGAATGCGAAACGCTGGTGAAGCTGCTTATCAAGCGGCGACTTCCACCCGCGGTAGGACCACCCCCGCCACCCCCACCCTCGTCCGGTCTAGTCGCTCCCGCCCCCGCTGCCGGCGGTAGCGCCAACAGCAGTACGAGCATGAGCAACAGTTGCAGCAATAATACCAGTAACATGCAGCAGCAACAGCAGCAGCAACAACAACAACAACAACAACAACAGCAGCTGCAGCAGCAGCAGGTGCTGCAGAACAACAAGGCTCTCCAGGCCGCGGTGGGTCAACCACAGTGCAACGGCACCATCGGCAGCAAAGCTAATAACAGCCTCATCTCTGTACAGCTTCAACGCAGTAAGAAGAAGGAGGACTTTGGCATTGTGCTCGGCTGTCAGCTGTACGTCAAGGACATTGTCGGCCGATCGATTGCACAACAGGACAACACGCTACGACCGGGCGACATCGTCCTCAAGGTTCGTTCTCAAGGCGACGAGAGAAGCAGACCGACCTAACGACGCGACGGTTGCCGTGTTTGCTCGGCTAGGAGGGGTTTTTTTTCGCGGCTCGCGTACGCAGAGTGTGTGCGAGTCCACACTCTGCGTACGCGCCCGATTTGGGCCATCTCGTGTTTGATTTCCGAATAAGAATAATATAGTAGTAGTAGTAATAATAGTAGTAGTTGTAGTAGTTCCGCTGAAAATGGTTGTAACTTATATTCAATAAAAAAAAGTTGTAGTAGTAGTAGTAGGTAGTAATAATGTCGAGCCCGGTGGCGTGCTGCATTCGCCTGCGCCTCGCGACCGGAGGAGACACATAGGTGCGCATGGGGTTCGGGCCCCACCGTTGCACATTTGTATTTTTGGGGGTCCGTCTATGGAGCAATGCGAATAGCGGTCCCGTGGACGTTAAATCTTGGCTGAGGGTCAGCCCAAAAAAGTTGTTTTAGTAGTAAATGTTTATTATTATTTTACTATTATTATTATTAGTATGATAAAATGTATCTGTGTCTTTCTGCCCGACTGGAAAAGCACACGATTCGCACGCGATTGGCGTCAACGTCAACGTCAACCTATCCTAGTAGTAGCTCTGCCGCGTTTCAGGTGAAAGTTGAAAAAATTCAAGTTAAATGCGTCTCTTTGTTTCAGCTCTTTTGTCACGTGGACCAGCACGTGACCGACCAATACACGCTGTGTATACACTTTGTGGCGATTGTTTTTCTTATTTAGACTGTCGTTCAGCGATGTCATTTTTGTTTTCTCGTTGTTTTTTTTACCTTATGATTTGGCTCACCACCACTACTGCTACTAGCATGGTTGTTTCTTCGTTTCTGCTCAGCGTTACCAGTATGCGATGGAACTTGATGCGATGATGCGCCCGTGTCGCAGCATCTGCATTGAGACAACTATAGATTCTCATCATGGGTCTTATCAGCATCTTCGACGTTTTCTACATCGTCGTCGTCGTCGTCGCCTAGATAAGATTCATGCAGACATTCTTTTGGCGTGCCGGGTTGTTGTTGTTGTTGTTTGCCAGCTCAAACGGTCGTAGCTTCAAACGAGTATTTATTTACGTACTGCTATTTCGGCCGGCCGTCGTTATCGTTATTGTTGTTGTTGTTGTTGTTGTTGTTGCTGTTGTTATCGCCGTCGTCGTTGTTGGTGTTGTTGTCGTTGCAGATTAACGAGCAGCCAACCGATAATCTGTCGCTGAAAGAGGCCCGAAAGCTACTCGATAGCGTCAAGAACTGCCTGAATTTGGTGATTCGAAGGGATGAGGCACCAGTCGGCGGCGGCAGCGGCGGATCGGTGTCAGCGACGACAATTCGGCCGGCGTCAACTTCGTTCGCGAGAGCAGACCTTTGCGGTGACCGCAGCGGACTTCTTGTCACAACGCCGACTGATCGGGATAGCCGCTTATTTGGTTTACCCCCGACGGCTTCACCTGGCACGCCGCCGACGACGACACACTTAAACAACATGCTTATAAACCACAGTGGCAACATCAGCAACAACAATAACAACAACCACAACAACAACAACAACGTCAATAATAACAATAATAGTAGTCATAATAACAGCGGCGTTAATACACACAACGGAAACCCCAACAACAACAACAACAATAACAACAACAGCATCAACAACAACAATAACAACAGTAGCAACATCAACAACAACAATACGTTTACACATGTATTCAACGGAACCAGTACACCGACAAAAACACCCAAAAGGAATCTGCCGCTGAACGAGGTCATCGAGGAACTCGCCTCAAGAGCGCCACCTTCCATGTACGTTACATGATCTCGCGATATTCGCGTAGTGTTTGGCGTACTTATTTAGGTAGTCTGGTTGGATTGTATGTAGTCGTAGTAATGAGGAACTGGCAGGCCGCCGTATGTCGATGCACAAAGGGGGAGATTTTTCTGTTCCTAGTTCTGTTTAGTTCACACTGGTAGTTTGTACTTTGGTTGTTGAGTCTCGCATGTATACGCCATCGATATTACTCTTTGAATCTTGTCTATTATGAACGTTAGCTATATAATAATAGTAACAATAAGAATAATAATAGTGACAATAATAATAAGTATTATTATTATGGTGAGTGTGTGGTGGTCATTAAAATGTTGTTTGTCCCACGCTTTCCTGCCTGTCACGTCTGTAGGCAACAACAATCCGTTTGCGACGCGCCAATACGCACGGTGCTGCTCGAAAAGCCGCCCGAAGGTTCCGTGGGCATCCGATTGACCGGCGGTAACAAGGTGGGCATCTTTGTCTCGGCGGTCCAGCCCGGCATTGCCGCATCGCTGCAGGGCCTGCAGCCTGGCGACAAGCTGCTCAAGGTCAACCAGGTCGACATGACGGGCGTGACGCGAGAGGACGCGGTGATGTTTCTGCTGCGCGTTCAGGATCGGGTCACGCTCGAGGTTCAGCACTGCAAACAAGGTGCGTACTGGACCAGGACTACCACAAATAAGAGTTATCAAAGTTTCTGTGTACAGGACTTTTCCGTTTCATAGAGGAATAACGATAGGGGGGGGGGGTAATGTCTGTAACTCGAAACCAAAGACCTGCAATTTGCATAGAGGACGTCAACTGAAAACTAACAACTAAATAATCGATACTTGGCGCTGCTTAACGCCATTTCAAGCTATCGCAGTACGATCTTCGCGTGCAGGCAACGACAGTCCGATTGTAGCAAAAAATAATAACAAATATGTACCACGTATTTTCACGCAGAGTACGACGAGATTGTCGCCGGACAACTGCATGGCGATTCGTTCTACGTCAAAACCCACTTTGCACACGATCCGCCACCCGGCCAAGCCGTAAAGGATTCGCTGTCATTCAAAAGCGGCGAAATCTTTCATGTCGTCGATACGCTGCACAACGGCGCCGTCGGCCAGTGGCTCAGCTACCGCCTCGGCAGGAATCAACAAGAGATCCAGAAGGGAGTCATTCCAAATGCGAGTCGGGCCGATGAGTACGCCCAGGAGCAGTGGGCACAGCTCAAGAAGGACAAGGATCTCGACAGCAGAAGCAGCTTCTTCAAACGCCGAGGGCAGCGACGATCGAAATCGCTTGCTAAGGTAAGATATGCACGTATATATTGTAGCTACAAAAAAGTCTTTTCGGTTTTGTCCGTAAAGAATCATTAAAAAATCCGAAAAAAAAATTGTAGACCCAATATATATATATATATATATATATATATATATATAGCTACGCGCTAGGTACATAGGAAATGGTTGCCTACAAATTAGAATTAAAGGTGCGATAGACTACGCTTGCATTAAAGCCTGGGAGGCTATAATACAGTAATCAAGTCGATGAACGAACGTCGACGGGCAAGAGTCGTTCCCAAAGTGGTGCATATAGGAGAAGCATAGATACATAGGTCGCGTACATATGTACAGATGCAAGGGTGAAACACAGTGGTGAAAGAGTTTGCATGCGAGGAATAACAGACCTGGCGGCGAACACTCAACTTAACAGTCGAGAAGCGAATAAGAGGTGCATAGGCAGAATTGTTTGACTTTGGCTAGATCGAAGCCTAGCCTCAACGAATACCGAAGCCACGAAAAGGGGGTGCGGGGCACAAGAGCATCTATACGACAATCAGCGAGGCTCTGCTCTGATGACTCTGAGCAGATACGTTACAGGGCCAGAAGCTGCAAGCTCCATCCCGAGCCGGGAATATAGTAGAACCAACCTGTGTAAAGTGGGGCTTCCAAAGTGCCGTCATACTTGAAGGCAACGACGGTTGTTTTACAAAAGGTCAGCTGGTAGCAGTCCTATGCTTGAGAGCACAACACTAGCGTACATATTTTTGCCACCGATAAACTCTTGTCTATGAGGTGAAAGCTATTTAAATATTTGGACTTAGTAAATAACAGCGTACATTGCTACGAGTATTGGCCATTATTTCCTTTAGTGAAGCCGCAAGGTTGAAGACGGAGAAGAGTGATTTATATACTAGTCGACTTATGGGTCCCCTTGTAGTCACTAACATTCAATATCGCTACGCTATAAAGGTATACCAGACTAAACGAATTCATTTTTTAATTTACATTTAACATGGCACGGAATAAAACAAAGGGCACTTTAACTTTTTATCTTTAAAACAGCTCTGAACTAAGTCATTAATTGCCGAGTCTATCGGATTGTGCTTCTAAAATCATTCCGAAAGCAAGATGGAAGTATTGCATTCACCTTTGATTCGTATGTACAAGCCGTCTGGCTCTGCTCATGTGCGAGGCCTAGGAGAACTCGAAGAGTTATTCGATTTTTTTCCAGGTCTTTCAGCCAGTATACTTTCTCTATGCATAGAGCAGAAGATTACTGGAGCACGAAATACTCGTGTTTCTTTTTGTACGGTGCGTTCCATCGTCTAATCCATCTCGGGACGAGACAATATTGTCTGTCCTCGACACGAAACGCAAAGTCTTCGGCTCGGCTCGGCGTGTTTGTCTCTTTTTGCCTTCTATTGTTTGCATTCTTCTTTTTTATATACGGGCGACCTCTGGCTGACAATCGATCGATTTGTTTAGTCATGTTAGTCCCACTCTAGCTGTTTATATGTTTACTCCCCACCCTATTTAGACGCTGACCGTCGTCAGCCCGACAGTCTTTGTCTCTCCATAACGAGGTCGCCCCACGCTCGCGTCGAGTACTTAAGCGAGGTGCAAGGTAAACAAGGATTCGGACAGTGATTATTAACGGCACAGGGAGGACCGAGCGAGAGCATTCGTATTAGCATTCGCCTTAGCTACTGTCTCAACAAAGGTATGTTTCGTTCGAAAACAAAAGATGAGATGAACAGTTACATAACAAAACAAAAAACAAGCGCATATACAAAAGAAGAAGAATAAACTTCACGGTGGCGCGAACCGGCCGTACAAGTCGTGCCTTAATTGCTTGACACATTTGCCTTTTTTTGTCGCCTTACGATATCATTATATCAGACCGGCCTGATCATGACCAGGCTACAATACGTAGCCAGCAGGCGACGCAATTCTAGTCAACGTTAGTGCTCGTATGTACGTGTAGGTTTTTAAGGACAGTCTTTCTCCTTTCTAGGTTTAGAGCGAGTTCGTCAACTGAGGAAGCATCGAAAAAAATATCAAACATGACGCTATGCCCAAGTGGTTGACGTGTTGTTGTTGTTATTGTTGTGTGCTAATATTGTTGTTGTTATTGTTGTGCGCTAATATTGTTGTTGTTATTGTTGTGCGCTAATATTGTTGTTGTTATTGTTGCGCTAATATTGTTGTTGTTATTGTTGTGCGCTAATATTGTTGTTGTTATTGTTGTGCGCTAATATTGTTGTTGTTATTGTTGTGCGCTAATATTGTTGTTGTTATTGTTGTGCGCTAATATTGTTGTCGTTCCTAACTAGGATCACGGCGCCGAGCCCATCTATTCGGAGCAGTGTCGTGTGGTCGCGTACCAGCGCGTGACGCTCCGCCATCCCGGCTTCGTTCGGCCCGTCGTCATACTCGGCGCGGTCGCCGACGCCGCTCGCGCACGCCTGTTGCATGACTTCCCGGAGACGTTCGCCGCCCCACTGCTGGACACCGACACGACGGGAACGGGAGCCGGGGGGGGGGTCGTCGTCGACAGCAACAACATGCTCCGGGCCCCCGACGTCGCCGCCTGGCGCCGCCGTCATCCGCCTGAGCGCCATCAAGGAGATCAGCAAACGAGGTCAGCACGCCGTGCTCGACGTGACGCCGTCAACGGTCGAGCGACTCAACTACGCACAATTCTACCCGATCGTCATCTTTCTGCGGGCCGAGAACAAGCACATCGTCAAGGAGATCCGCAGCCAGCTGGCGCCGCTACTGCCGGCCGGCCGCGGCCTCAAGAGCTCGCGCAAGCTGCTCGAGCACGCGGTGCGTGTCGAGAAATCGCACGCACACGTCTTCTCGACAACGATTGCGGTGGGCGCCGCGAGCGCTGCTGCTGCTGCTGCCGCCGCCGCCGCGGCGGTGGGCTCTCCCAAACACAACACCCTCGGGGGCGGTGGTACAGGCGGTTCGGGAGGCGGAGTCGGCAGCAGCGCGCCCGCCAATGATGGCTGGTTCCGGGCGCTCACCGATGCCATCGAGCGCCAGCAGAATCAGGCCATCTGGACAGCCGAAGCGAAGCCCGATTCGCTGATCACCGACGACTTTCTGTTTCCGTCGCAGCCGAATCGGCTGAGCTATGCGTCGTCGCCCGAGAGCGACGTCGAACTCGTCGGCGAACGCCACAACGAAGACTCGTACACGACGATGGGTGAGTGCGGCGATCCACCGGCCGACCGACCGACCATCCACGATCATACAAGACATATGTGTTCAAACAATTATTAAAGGTTACTCATTTTCGAGCATGTTCATCATACATGCGTGACAGCGGGACAAGGGTCCAGCCAGCCATCCGCGTACGTTATGTATGTATATATTTACAAAGGCATGCAGCGCTACTTGGCTCGTGGGAGCCCTCAGTCCGTATATGGTGAGGCAATGGCTATGTGTGTTTTTCCTGGCTAGTGTGTTCGTCCTGTCTACTCCCTTCCACTCTGAGTTCAGCAGTGGCCACACGGTGTAAAGTTCTGAATTGATGTCAGCCTTATATTTTTCCTCATACTGTTCAATGAACAGGAGATACGCCGGGGTCTCTGGGAGGGCGAACGGCTTTCCGATCTGTTCTACGAATAAGGGGTATGGGTTAACGAATAAACAATATGTTATTAATGTCGATGTTTGTAAGCCTAGTAGACTTTTCTGAAAGGCTGGTTTTACGAGGTCAAGTACCGATAGATGTGGGCCATTTCGTTTTGTCTGTGAGAACTGAATGCCATATAGAGCATCTGGTGCTATTTTCATTTCGAAAGAGGGCTAGCGCTGTTCTGAGTGAAAGCGTCTGCGGGCCCCATAAGTGTCGTTGATGCAACCATTGTTTTGCGTGCTGTTTCTTCAATACGCACAGCAAAGGTCTAGACTGAGCGGATGAGCGTGATGCTTAAGTCTGTGCATCAATTTATAAACTTTAACTCCTGCCCGTCTAGTCCGAACGAATCGACTTTTGTTAGTTGGTGTGCATGTCTGAATTTAATGGCTTCCGTCGTTTCCGTATGGATCTCGAGGCCGATCCTCACGACACGGGCTGCTCACGCTAGGACCTGCTGCCGCTGTAGAGTACTAGATCGTCCGCGTACATGATCTATATTGCGGATGTTGGTTTTGTTTACGGCTTAGTATATCCCCTATAAGCAGCGCAAACAACAGAGAACTGAAATTGTCGCGTTGCGCGAAGCCTCTTCATTTTTTGCTAGTTAACGCTTCCGATGTCTGTTCTATATATACGCAGGCTCTGCTATCTCTTCGTCTAAATTGATTTTATTGGCTATATATATATATATATATATATATATATATGTATAATTCACGTACCCCTTATATTTGCAATAGCGGCGTATATATATATATATATATATATATATATATATATATGTGTATATATTCACGTACCCTTATATTTGCAATAGCGGCGTATATATATATATATATATATATATCATAAAAAACATAACGGAAAAATTATTAACTTGGCGCTGTCGCTGTTTCTAGGCCGGCTGGTAAAATCGTCGAGTGATCCATCGCTCGTGATGAGTACGGAGTGCCAAGGCGGCCCTGCGGGCGAAAACGGCTCAATTGGCGGCGCGGGTGGTGGACCTGAGCCGGCGTTCGCCACCGGAACCGCTCTGCAGAGTTCTATGCAGAACGCGATCACGCATCATCTGCACTCGACGCCCACTGGCACCCAGCCAAGGTATGTACATCTCCTCGATAGGGTGCAGCTATTAGACAGCGAAGACTACGAAATATGACAAAGGCGGCTACAACGAGCATAGTAACCACCGCCATTAGCAGGCCGTGACGGGGTGGGCCCTGATACATGATACACCCTCAGAAACTGCGTCCTATCTTCACGTTTGTCACTTAAAGCTCTGCTGCCCTCTCTCCCGCTCGGCCTCGAAGCGTCGCGCGAGACGCAATATCTCTAATTGCGTTGAGTTTGCTTTTGAAAAACATTGTTTCACGGAGGTGGTCGTTCCGTCGAATATTACATACACGTTTAAAACACACACATATATATATATATATATATATATATATATATATATATATATATATATATATATATATATATATATATATACATAAATATACACGAGGGCAGATCGGCAAGTTCTAGTAGTTTGAATTTTGCAGCGAGACTTCATACAGAGCAGATTCAACACCAAGGTTCTTTTGACTGTTTTTTTTTCGACTACAAGAGAATCATCTATCACAATTTTTGACACCTCGCTCTGTTATAAGGAATACTACAGTGAAATTTTACAAAGGTTGCGCTAGAACGTCCGACGTTAGAGGCCTGAACTCTGGGCAAACACCTCTTTTTGATTTTTTATCACAGCAACGCACCGGCGCACACATTGTTACTTATTTCAGATTAGTTGATGAAAAATTTGAATTCTTAGCTTCCGCAACCATCCATATTCGCCGGTATTGGCCCCGTGCGTCCTTTTCCTGTTTCCACGGATAAAAACAAATTTGAAGGGATAACGTTTCTAGGCTAGAGACGAGATAAAGAAAAAATTGCAGAAGTAACTAAACTCGATTCCGAAATACGGGTCTAAAAAGCTTTAAAGTATGGGAAAGAATGTGGTATTTTAAAGGGAACAAAAGAGAACCCTTTAGAGATTAAATAAATGTTTTTTTAAAATATGTATTAGAACTTTAACGATCCGCCCTCATACATAGAAATGCACCCTTCACGCAGCCTTCACTCCGTATATATATATGTACTCCTCATGCAATCCCTATAATTCTATATATATATATATATATATATATATATCATTTATTTACGTGTAGCAAAATATACATTTGTGATGAAAGAACATGTACACGGCCAGCTGGGGCATACCTCAAGGCGTTATATATATGACTGAGTGAGAAATAATCACTCAATAGTTGCTGAAAAAACAATCTTGTGTGTTTTTTAGCTAAAGAACGTATGGCGAGTTCGCTACTTTGCTTTCTGCTTTCACTTGTCTAACATGTACTTTTGCCCCTGCTTGGTGTTGTCGTCTTGTCGTCGTCGACATCGTTTGTAGTTTGCCGGAGGCTGACACCTACGTGAGCTCTTCGTTGGTTTCGAAGAAGAGCATTGGCGGTAGCCAGCTGAACGACTCGAGTCCTCTTTATGACGCCACGCCACCTCGGCCGCCACCTCATGGCGTTCCCGTTGGCGGCGGCGGCCCTGGACCGTTGACGGCTGTCCGTGTTGCCACTTCTGAACACCGTACGACAACACCTGCGGATCTGCTTCAACAACAACAGCAGCAGCAGCCCAAGCAACAACAACAATGCTTCAACATCAGGAGTCACTGTACACCAGCTCCGCGTCGGAGATGGCTCAGTTGCAGAGAAGGTTACACGAACAAAAGTTGCATGAAATCTATTCGACGAAGGAAGCTGTCCTGCGACAGACCTGTCACACACCCCAACAGACGCTAGATCCCAATGTATCTGGCAGCGGTCCTGGCCTACCGCAACCTGCGCCCAAGGTCGACCGGAGTAATAAACCGCATCGATTCAATGGCATGGTACGTAGCGCATGTTAAGCAGTCAGTCAAACATCACAGCCACAGCACGCAGCATAAATAAGCACACGGTGTAGGCGGAGCAACATGGGTTTACCGCTATGTGTTTTGTTGTGTCACCAGATGTTCAAAGACGATATAACCCGATGTTAGGGTAGACATCGTTAGTTCCGCTTGTAGATTGATTGACTTTTGTTGATTTAGTGCTCGGTTGACATGTCTACCTAATATCAGGGATGCTCTCCAGGGCTTCTCCAACAGCCCTTGTGGCATCATGGTCGGTGACTCCCAGCCGCAATGGTTTATCATCTGATCTCAATAAGCATCACTCAAAGAAACTTTCAATCAAACTGGTGACACCCCGGTAGATCTATCTCACCAGAACAGTAGCTCCCTAGTGAATTTGCAGTACGTGTAGCCTGATTCCAAGCATGTCGACAGTTCAGTCGAGCCGACTAATAGCAGTAACAGTGTGAACCCTACTTCTATAGTTCTATATCTAACCTTGCATCGCTGAACACTCATGATCTGAACGAACGGACGTCTCGATCTTCCGGCAGACTCCGATCGCTGATGTTACAAAAACAACCTCCTTAAGATAAGCTATTATATGTGTACTGATGTTATATGTTATGCATTTATGTAAAATTCTAGACTCCGACGAACTACGCTATGCGGATGACGCCACAAAACCCGGCGTGCTTCGTCGGATCGCCGCCACCGACCACGGACTCACTCCAGTCGCTAGCCGACTCGGACTACATCAACGCGCAGCAGGTGGCGCAGCAGCGTCAGATACACTCGCGCCAGGGCTCGGCCGGGATCCACGGCCACGCCGCTGACCAGGGCCAGAGTGGTCAGACGCAAGCTCAAGCTGTTTCCGCCGCGAAGGCGGCAACCGCTGCAGCGGCTCGACTCCTCGACGAGAGCCCGTACGGTTCGAGGTTGATGCATGTTTCGCGCAACCCGCACAGCCATCTCGGATCGCCCATGATGTCGGGCGGGCCGGGTCCGGCGCCGCCCCCGCTGCTCAAGAAGCCCATTCCGCCGCCGCCTCCACGAACGCCGTCGAAAGCTGGCGGTGTCGGCGTGGTCGGCCCGCCTCCACCGACGGCGGCCCGAACCACACCTAGCGGCCAACGGATCTACGACGCTATGTCTGCTTCGCCACTAAACGTCAGCGGTTCGATGGATCGCCGAACAGCAGCCGGCGAACGAGATCTACTGCTTAAGAACGCCCCGCCGCCGTACTCTGCGTATGCGGGGGCTAACGTCGCTAAGCACAGTGAGTTAATATGCTCTCACGCTGCCATATATATATATATATATATATATATATATATTATTATATACATACATATAGCTAGAGATATATATATATATATATATATATATATTATATATACATATACATACATATTATTATATATATATATATATAGTATAATCTATTCGAATTGTTTAATAGATAAGTTCGTAATGCGATGTAGTAGAGAGTTCATACTTATTGTAACAAGGTGCGTACTTGAGTGCGGCTACATCTACGCGTGAGAACCTATACGTTTTACTGAATAAACTGCCACTCGCCTAAGCGCGCCTTGAAATTACCTTTCGTGTTATGCACGTTGATATTTGCGTTTTTGACCCATC